>JAOWBP010000001.1:64664373-64703809 GCA_028571105.1 Tragopan temminckii | reverse complement strand
TTAACAACTATTACAGTTTTGCAAGAAAGAATTAATCACATAATTCAGTAATAATGTTTCTAAAACATGCCGCTAACTTCTTCAAACCAATTGCTCTTTTTAATACCAAATGCAGAAACAACATTCCATTCCCACAATATTGCTTTGGCATTTCCATGCTAAATGAGAGAAGCTTGTCGTGAAAAGTTGTTTAATTTTCAGTCATTTCTACTTATCTTTACATCCTTAATGCAGCAAATTCTGCTTTGGCAGCTTCTTATTACCCTAGATGGTGACCTCAGGATGATATTGCCAGGAGCACAGCTAATGCAGCATGTAGGAATGGGAAAAATTGCTGCTCTTAAACCTCATCTTTCCCTTTCCTGCTGCAGATGAGATGGCACAGAATGAGCTTGCCCTTTCTGAAAGATCTTCCCTGAGATCCAGCTGTGAGGGGCACCAGCTAGGAGTGGTGGAACCTGGTGTTTAATCCAGGAGGAACCTTGAAAATGGATGGTAGTTGTGAGGTTTGCAAAATGGCGATAAACTTGTTGCAGGGAGTTGAGGCTCTCTGGAACTCCTCGCCTTACAGTGTTTTTGTCTCTCTGCTTGAAAGGAAGGAGAATCTGCACCTGAGAGACTTGCACAACTCCGTGCTCTGAACAAACGAAGATGGTGCAAAAGAGGCTGCCTTGGAGGTGGCTCTGTGCTGTGTGTCCTGATGCCATTGGCTCCTGCATTCCTCGTGCTTTTCAGCCAAGACAAGAAGGAATGTGGAGGAGGAGGAGGAGAGCTGCTGGCCAGGACAGTTCTCAAATGACTGTCTAAAGAAGCAGGAGTGAAACAGGGAGCATTTCTAATAATTGATTTTGGGAAGTCACTTGGAACATGGATTTCCCACTTGAAGAAAGAAATGTTTTCCACTCATCTTCCTGTTCTCATGCCCTGGATCCAGCTGGAGAGACTAGAAGAGAAATGCTGCTCAGAGACAGTAGCAACCCTGTTCTGACATCTGTGAGGGACACCTGGTGCACTAGCAGTGCTGGCAGCAGCCTTTGAAGTGGCAGAACTTGGCTGAAGAGGAGGCAGAAGTAGTTTTATGCTGCATCTCTTTTGAAGGCAGTCCCTTGAGTAGTGCTGAGAAGAGCTGTAACTTTGAAGTCTTGAGACGTTTATTTTACTTTGACAACCGTGGACCCTTAGTTCTCCTGTGTGAGAGCATAATTGTTCCTTGAAGGAGTAATTTCTAGTGCTTGCACATGGGGAAGAAAATGACTCATTGCCTGAATGCCCTCTTACAACTTAGAACTAGAAAACTGATTGTTTATAGTTAAATCACAGAATAGTTGTGCGAAAGTCTCAGAGGTGCTGGGATGGAAAAAAGGGGTATGAAATTATTTTCCCCAAACTCACAACCTGGAAACACATGGAAAAGCTAACAGGCTTTCTATTTGCCTCTACTTATGTTCAGAAATCCTTGAGTAATTAGCAGAGGAGTTGAGAGGCAGTAAGAAGAATTAGGTAAAAGCATCCACGAGCTCTGAATTTCTGCTTGTAACTCTAGAGACAAGGAAGCATGCAGGGCATTGCAGTGCTTGCAGTAAAAAATAGGAGAGCTCTACTTTTTCTTTGACACCTTTATCCCAGAAAGTTTGTAAATAATACTGCTTTTCTGAGGAAGTTTGAAAGGAAATATTGCATCTTATTTTTTTTTCCCCCATACAGTGAAATAGGAGTTGCATGATTATAACAACTGTGCATAGGGCAGTGGATTTCTGGCACTGTGACAAAGTCATTCTTAAATATTTCCTCACTCTGTAGTGAGCAGACTAAAACTTCTGATACCAGCTGTTATACTGAAAATGAAGAGGCTATGTGCTGTTCTGCTTGAAAATGCTTATTAAATCTCAGAGATAATAATAGTTTTTGAATGAAGTGTGTGTACTGAGAGAGTGCTCACCTTGGTTGGAACAGGAACTCTGAAACACTGTCAGACCATCAATAAGCTTCATGTGAGAAGGATGTATGATAGTCACCCAGACAGAAAACATAGGTACTTCTCAGGTTGTCTGTCAGCACAGAGTTGCATGTGATGCTACTTGTGAAAGGTCATCTCTGCAAGAAAGGAAGAAGGTGACAAGAAGTTGTCTGTGCGTTGGGAGATCTAGGTTATGTGGTGCTGAATTCTAGTACTCAGACAGCCTTGCAGTGTAGCACATGGTGTGGCTGCTCAAGCCTAGAGAAACAGAGCAGGGCTTGTGGTGTACAAGGAGGAATTTAAATAAGAGCATTTACTTTGAGAAATTCATTAGTCTGTTAAGTAACTGTTCTGTTGGAAGTAAAAATCTCCTGGAAAAATTAGATTTCTTTTAGTTCATGGTGATTTATAGCCAGCCGCGTGACCTAGTTGCATCCTGGATGCTGAGCTCTTATGCTTTAGTATACATACATGCACACACACACATAATATATACAACTCTAGTAGCAAAACAGTTAGGTACTGTGGAATTAAGTAAAAACTTTGGTTAAATTAAATTTGTGACATAAGGCACAATCTGCATAGACAACAAGTATTGGGCATGGGAAATTACCCTGCCTGCTATGAGTATTCAGATCTACGAAAAAAGCTGGAAGGGAATACATCACAACCTTGTTCTACTAAATAGGCTTAAAATAATGATAATTCTACAGTGGTATATATTCAAATGTAAGCTTATGTTTTAAATAAATGAAAGGTGCAGTTATATAAGCTCTTCAACTTTTCTTTGCCTCTTTTCTTCCTGCAGATCACACATCTGTGGGCGGGCTGGGAGACAGTTTTTATGAATATTTATTGAAAGCCTGGCTTATGTCAGACAAAACGGACACAGAAGCAAGGAAAATGTACGACGATGCCATTGAGGTGATTATAATTCATTGAGTTTTCCTGTATAGTAGAACTTAAAAAGCACATTTGATTATTGAAAAAAACAGCAACATATAGGACTTGTTTTGATTATGTAAACTTTTTCCCGGAGTAATTAAAAAAGTATTATTGTGAAATATATCTGATGCAAATTGCTTCGCTAAAAACGTCAGCTCATCTAAAGTGTTATAATGGAATAATCCAAAGAACATTTTATTGGAAATAACTCTTAATGTAAGATGTACAAGATGGCCAAGTTTTTGTTTGTTTTTTAATCCCATGTTCAGAGTAATTCAAGAAATTAAAAGTCCTGATTTGTTTTATTCTTCAAATTATTTTCTAAAATGTTTAGATGTTATATTTGATATTTATCTTATAAAATGCAATTCATACCTCTTGCTTGCTCTATCAGTCTTTTGTAATACAGTCTTGTTTGTTCTCACAAATCAAGTAATGCCAGCCCAAGGAGACCAGAGGCATTTCAGGGGAATTTCGGGTAGAGACTTTTTTGTGATGCCTCTGAGCTTTATGATGCATGACTGTTATTCCTGAGTGTGCCCATACACAGGCATCTTATTTTGTCAGGCTCACTTGTACCCATATATGTCCATGTACCTAAGCTACAGTTAAGAATAACAGAGAATGACAGTAAAGCTAGCTTCAGTTGAGTTAGCTGTGGTGCCAACAGCAGCAGGGATTGTGTGATCTTGTCCACATGCAGATTGATACTTGGTGCCAAACCTGTTCCAACCTCTGTGCATGTCGTGTTGCTTTCAACACAAGCCTTGAAAGCTCAGTTATAGTGCAGGCAGTTTCCTAAAGAAAAATCTCTGCTCTTTGTATTCTGAAAATTCACATTTTAAAAAATAAATGTAATGAAATTCCAGTTGAAGTTGTTTTGAAACTGTAATGTATCTTATTTCAGACCTGAATTTCATCAGCTTTGGCTTTCAACTACTTGAACTTTTCTACACTGTTTTAAAGGATTATCCTATCATGTAGCTGTTACCAACAAAAGTATGAGGCATGCTCTTCCGAAAGAGATACATGATATCCTTTTATGTCACATTATAAAACAGTTCTTCCAGACTCTGAATAACTTCCTAAGCTCAAAGTACTTCCCAGTGTCTTTAAGTCAGTGGAGACAAGAATTAGATATGTAGTTTCTGTAATGATTCTGCTAGTTCTAATAACCACCTGATTTCTTCCCAGTTTCTCCTCTTCACCCAGCCAAGAGCTGTGTTTGCATTCTTAACCTTTGCATCCCACTCTCATCCATTTCCCAGTTGGTTATACTCTGAAGTTTGTTATAGTATTTTGATTTACTGCTCTCCTTCTGCTGTGATTTACGTTCTCAATTCCCTGATGTGTGACCTTATACTTATCTCTATTAAACACAATTGTTCAAGTGAAACCTATTTTATCACTTTTTCTGTATGATTTTATAGGGCTGTCCTTTCCTTTATCACTGTCTATACCTCCATCACTTTTTGTGTTGTTTGCAAATTTTTTTCGCGTTTTTTTCTTGTAGATTACTGGTAGAAAAGCTGCCTGCCATTGAATAAAATCATCCTTTCAGAATCTTTATAGAATGAGGATTTTTTACAATTTCTTTTGAACTGTTCTATTAGTCCAGCTATTAATCCACTTTGTATGTGCTGCCCTGATTTTGTTTAGGACCAATGTTTTGTACAATACTAAAGAAATTCCTAATATTCTTAGTGCTATCAGCATGCACTTGTCAATCAATCATTTATTTTTTCAAACTATATAACTAATTTTATATGGTTCTTTCGTTAACCTTTTAAAATACTGTTACATCATCAGCTGTTTCTCAGTCTCTATGAGTTTTGTTAGCTTTCCAGGGTTTGCATAAATCAGTGTTAGTAGTTCAGAGCAGTAGCTGAATTCTTTCAGAAGTTTTAGATGCAGGTTTTTTGTTGTTTTTTTTTTGTGTGTCCTCTGGGCTTTAAAATGGCTGTTTAGCTTTTAACATCTGTTGTGGTTACTGTTTAAATATTTTATTCTGGCTCTTAGATGCTGGACACTTGAAAATTAAAGAACATAAACTTTGATTCTCTTTGATGTATGTCCAGTCTCACAAATATTTTGCGTGGGCAAATCTCTGTCTCTTGAGACACAGCAAAGCAAATTTGGGACTAGAAAGGATAGTGTGCATAGGAGGGAGAAAGAGCCAAACCATTCCTGCTTCCTAAGTGATATGACCTGCAGTGCATCAGAATGTTTCCCCTTTGGCTTTCTCTCAGCCAACCCCAGCAGTGCACATTTGAATCTGCATGAGCAATACTGATTTATACGTTTTGGAATATCCTTTTGGATCAGACTTTGTATTTATTTCAAGTCCTACTTAATACTGAAAGAGACATGCAAAGAGTCAGAATACAAAGAGACATGCGAAGAGTCAGGGGGTTTGTCTTACATAGTTAGATTTTGAATTTTGAATTAAAATTTCCAATTATTTTCAGAGCCAGTTCCTTCACTCTTCTTTTATTGTTGCCTATACCATAGTTCTTCCTTCACAGATAACATTTTATTGTTTGTTTTTCAAAACATTGAGCCAAGTTTTAGTGTCATTTATGCAAACAGAAGGGGAAGGGTGTAAAATACATTCTTCCTACTCATAGCACGGAGTTGGAAATGTTCTCAGCACTCACCAATCTAAAAGAGGGTATCTGTTCTGTCATGCTGCACTCCCTTAGCACATAATGAAGAATGTAGAAGATATAACACCACACCCACCCTCTCAGGTCTTGCACTAGACTGTGACATCCCATCCCTTGAGATACTGAGAGGAAGAAAGATGATGATAGCATGTGTTTTTCAGATGCTATGATTCCCAATCCATTTCATATAAAGTCTTAGCCAAGTCACCATATACTTCATAGCAGAAGTGTGAACAAATTCTGTTCTCCACAACCTCTACATGCTCCTATAACATGAGTGTAGTCTTCTACTGCAGAGTACACATCTTTTCAACAGCCTGTTTTGTGGATTCACAGAAATTGTGAAACTTGTTGAATTTTTCATGGTGATAAATGCTGAGGATGAACTTATTTGCATTCAGCATCATATGTGGACCTTGTATGCAGCCTGGCTTAAAGTGCGTTCTCCTCCTCACATTGGCTGGAGGTGGGGAAGCTTCCATTTGATCTGTTCGCTTTGACTGCTCTAAGCTGCTAGATTCACAGAATTGATCTACGTTCTTTGTTATTGCACAGCATTAGATATCCAAAAGAAGAATCCAGCAGTGTGTTCAGCTATCAACAACATAGCAAGTTCTTTTCCAAGACAGCTCAGAGAATGCAATTTTTTTGTAATAGTAGAGTCACGTACAGTAGGAATATCAGAGAGAACATTCAGTGTTCACATCTGAGATAATTGTTTCTGTCATCTCACAGATGAAAGAACCAATTTACAACAGTTAATCTCACATCTCTGATGTAAATAAGTGTTTTCCTTGGAAGCTTAAGTACACATGTCCACTCTAGAACATATGTACTGATTGTGGTCAAGCTGGATGCCATTGCCTTGCTGTACCCACAGGAGTGGTCTGTGGCCCTGGCCATGCAGCCAAGGGTACAAATGTCAGATCTCTTCCAACCTTCTGAAACTTTTCTAATCCAATAGGATCAGTACTCCTGCAATGCCCAGGTGTTCATTTTCAATTTCTGCAAATATTAGTTGTCCTTTTTAGGTTGTTGAGTGGTGCAGTATGTTGAGAGGATTGCATTTATTTTCTGGTTGAGGATGCTTGTTCTGCTATTCTGAAGATGGTACTTCATTATTACCTGGTTAATATATAACTAGTATAAACTCTTTTAGGCTCTCTTGTTCATTTAAGAAAAAGTGTCTTCCTCAAAAAATGGTGCCTCAAGTTTTACATACCATATGATCATAGAAATCCTATCATCATCATATATCATTTTTGCCACAATCTTTTGCCACAGTCCAAGATAATTGAATCAGTGCAGCTAATGCTATACATCTTAGCATCATCTTTAGCACCTCCTATCTTTACTGTGCCAGTACTTTCAGGACAGGTGAGGTATTAACAGTTAACTGCACCAGGCATCCCAGCAGTAGAAGCTACAATAGTGTAGCAGTCTTCAATACCAGTTTGCATGATTGTTGGCTGCAAAGTGGCTGTGCATCAGTTCCTCCTCAGTAAGTTATTTCTGCATTTTTTTCACTGGATCCTGCCATGAGCACAAAATTCAGATCTGTCAGTAGTATTAGTGAAGAAGTGAACCCAAGAGGACTGCAGATCAGCGTTTCTTTCATTACTTTCAGAATACATGGACTCAGCAAAGGATAGTAGAGGAATTTTACCATCCAAATGATAAGGACCAAGTAAGACATAGAGCATTGCTGTATTGTTATACTGTCATCTCCCTTAAATCTACAACATTGGCTTTTATCTAATGCATAAATTCCGGACATACAGAGACTATGAAAGCTGTGTTGGCAGCACAGCTGAGGTGTAGATTCCCATTATTCTAGTGATTCAGAAAAGTTGCTGCCAGCATTGCAGAATCTCAAGACAAGAACCTACTCAGAAAACAAACAAACAAAAAAAAAAAAACATGTACAACTGTTTCCAATTACTATTTATTTATATTATTGTCGTCCCTGAATGAGGCTCCTAATCTAGGAATTCTATCCTTTATGATAGTAACTTCAAGAATTCTTTTTGGTGTTTTTTGGGTGGTGGTGGTTGTTGTCTGTTTGCTTTAAAAAGCCATTGGGAAATTGTTGAAGAAAATATTGGAAGACTGTCGGACATTATTTCAGTACCTGGATAGTCCAAATAGTGCTGAGTTCAATAAAGCTGCTTTAGCAACCCTATGGTACTTCAGCAACATTAAAATAAATAAATAAAAGTTAACTTGGAATATTTATTGTCACAGCTATTTCACTGTTCACTTTTAAATCTGAATTATAAGGTGTTAACAGATTAATCCATGTATTTGTTACCTGAGTCATGGTAACAGCAAGCATAGATACTGTCTAGATACCAATGATACTGCTGTGTGCAGCAGACATAACCTCCATGTCCAAGACAATCCCTGTAGTTATTAAATGCAACATCCTCTTTCTGTGTGGTCTCAGTATATCTCAGCACCTTTGGGCTGTACTGTATTGTAGGCATCAAAAAAGCAGTAGAGAGGGGTAATGATTCACTTCTATAATAAATCTTGGAGATGAGGAGGAGAGTAATAAATGCCTTTTTTATGGCACTTTAATCCTTCAACTCTAATAAGCATTAGAGTATTCTGACCAGAGCTTCCATGCACTTTGGAGGAAGTTGTGAGCCTATCAGATTGTTACAAAAGAGATTTTTAGAAAAAAGTAGAAGTAACGTCTCTATGACAAAGAAGATATTTATGATGGACTCAAACTGTAACAACATTCTAGTTACAGAACAAGAAAATCTATATAATGCTAAAGAGAGTAAGTACTGCAATAGATGATGGAGATTATCACTCTCTTTGAAAGAGGCTTAAGTAAATACATTTTTTTCCATGTAGTTAGCAAACTTTCCATGGAATTTGCAAACTTTGGCAAGTTACTTCAGCTCTTCTCCAAACAGTGTCAAAAGAGTGCCATTTATAAATCACAGGCAAGAACATACACAGGTACAAAAGTGCAAAAGAACAAGCAGCTGTTACTTCACCTACTTCTATAGTGGTTTGTGAACAGCTGCACAAACCCTCACCCATTCTTTGACCATGTGCAATCAAAAAGCTGCTGTGGAGAGACTAAGAGGAAGATGGAGCATTCTTTTCAGTTTCTGTTAAAGGCTGACTAAGAGTACAGGTGCTGTATTTACATACATTGCTGACAGAAAATATCCAGCAAATTTGTGTGAATACAAACTGTACAGCAGAACAGATATTTACTTCTCATAGTTAACAAGTAGACGAGCAGTCAAGTGGACCATAAAATGTGCTTAATTCTTAAATAAAATTGTAACATCATCTGTGTTGTGACTTTCCTGTGACAGGTCTCATAAACGTAATTTAGTAAGTAGGGTATTTTTTGAATTCACTGAAATCATATTCTTAAAGCTGTTTATTCATGTGATGCTTGAAAGTATGTTTGATAAAAATATTTTTATTTTGAAAACAGTATTTTATTCTTTCAAGAAGTGTTTGTATGTAAAACTTGCATTTAAAGCAGTATTTGAAAGTTCTTTTAATCTTCTTGTAGGCCATAGAGAAACACCTCATCAGAAAGTCCAATGGAGGACTGACCTTCATTGGAGAATGGAAGAATGGGCACCTTGAGAGAAAGATGGGCCATTTGACCTGTTTTGCAGGGGGAATGTTTGCCCTTGGAGCAGATGGTTCCCGAGGTGACAAAGCTGGACATTACTTGCAACTTGGAGCTGAAATTGCACATACTTGTCATGAGTCATATGACAGAACAAGTAAGATACTTTGCTAGTTATTTCAGTAGCTGAATATGAAAATTGTTGAAATTATTTCTAAGAGTTGTTACAGACCTATTCCTTTTCTAGTGTGCGCTGTTTTTATACCAGTATAATTGTCTTAATGTCAATCGTATTTACTTCTCATTTCCATCATGGTGAGTAAATGTGAAATCTTCCTGCATGTTTGCCCCTATTTTTGAATCAGTTGGCTACAATATGCAATGTGGGTGCAGGGATGAAGGGAGTATGTGTGAATTCCTGTCATCCCAATTCTAAGGTAGTTTTTCATTTCATATATATTATTCTCTATTACACTCTATTATTGTAGAGTGAGAAATTTGAGAAAGCAATTTCAACTGATTTTAGTAATAATACATTCTGGCTAAGTACAATTAGAGTAGAGAGGATGGAGATTACTGTGCAAATTGTGAGATGATCAAAGACCTGACTAATGGCAAGGCAGTGTCAGCCTTCATTGTTGGGCTGGATATTTCTCAAGTTAGTCTTTTGGATCATGTTCTCTTTTTTTTTTTTTTTGTCTTTCAAGTGACCTTGATGCATAAAGTTGGAGTGTGCTATTTACACTTACTATGGGTATAAAATCAAAAGACAATTAAAACACAGGAGTCTTAGAATAATAAACAGGAAGACCTTGACTGGACTGTCAGAAGGAAGAAGTTAATAGAAAAAAGACCAGGAGCTCTTTCTGTAAACTGGGAGTTGGAAAATGCTAGTGCAGCCTTAGTCTATCAGGTGAAGAATTTTCAACAGGGATAAGAGAATATTAACACTGCCTTAGAAGACATGTATAATTTGTCATCGAGAATACTCTGTACAAATCTGAATGCGAAGCAGAAGGAATGCAGAGAAGGGCCAACAAAATGATGGTGACAGACCTCTTATCTTACAGTAAGAAAAGAAGTTGGCCTGCTTAGATGAGAAAAGTAATATCCAAGAAAATAATAGATTTGTTGTCATATCAGTGGATAAACACACACAAAAAAATACAGCTATTTTAAGCTAAAAGTAGCACAGCTGCATAAAGAGCAAGAATTTATATGCTTGCCGTGAATAAATATAGCCTAGAAATTGAAAATGGCTTTGTGTGGCCATCTGAGAAGTGAGCTTCTGAAATAACGTCCTTGTAGAAGTGATGAGACCTATTCATAGCAGTTTTAAGATGAGAATCTATGTATTTATTCACAAGGATTACGTAGTATTGTATTGTTATAATGTTGCCTTCAAAAAAAAAAAAGAAAAAAAATACAGGGACACTTAAGGAAAAAGATAGGAGATAATATTGCAGGTGCTGTTGCTTTTTGAAAACTTGCATTAAATTTTTTAAAACAGACGCTTAAGAATTGGCAATGCTAAATTTACAGCTGCAAGTGCTGCCCTTATTTTTTTTTTTCCTTCAGATTTTTATTCTGTATCCTAAATAAGTCAGAAGACAGAGGGATAAAATTTTTGGTTACATATTTAATGACTGTGTAAGAACACGTGCAAGGAATAGACTGAAAGTTGTACAGACAGCTGTGAATTTGCAGTGTCCTAGTTTTCTTTTGTTCAGTCCTACAGTCTCAGTAGTTTGTATTTTTTTTCTGCCCTGATTTTTCTGAGAAAATAATGATCTGCTATGTGTGAAATGTCAACAACTTCTTAACGCTTTAACAGCAGAATTTAGACATAATTGTACATAGTAATGTGAGAACTAACTGGTTACAGAAAAAGACTCTCTTTTGGAGGGTAGTTGTCCTCATTCAGCTGATAGATTTATTTTTGAGTCAGCATAGGCAAAAGCTTCTCTTTCCTATAGAACTGGGAGAGCTTTTGCCCCAGTAGGTGTCCTAGAGGAGACAACAAGACTCTGAGGCTGTGTAGTGAAGACAGAGAGCTGTTTTCTTTGGGTAGACCAGAACCGTCCTTTCCCTTGTCTTCCCAGCATTACTCATAATAAACCGAAATATGTGCCTGGTCTTAATATATTGTAGTGTTGCGATGCTACATTATGAAGCAGCCTAAGTTTATGTAAGGGGCAAGCATGAAAAGAACTGCTGTTCCAAGATCCAGTCTTAGCAAAATCAAAGCAGAATTTCAAAGAACAAAAGCACTTATGGAAAAGAAGGACATTATATTGCCAACTGTCAGTATCCTACCGCGCTTATTGCAGGTATAAAAGAAAGCTTAGAAAAAAGAAAATTCAATAGTACAGACAGCATCAGGCAAACTAAATTCTGTATTTTCTGCAATCTGTCTTTATGGTAGAATTATCATGTCATGAAATACCATCTCCTGAAATTCTGCTTTGAAATCATGCTTTCCATAGTTTACGTAAATAAACAGGAGATTCTCGGTTGCGTGACAAGTGATTTAGCTGCCAAGATTTCTGTGTAGTATTGTTTCAGATAGATTGCACTGGAGCAATTTTGGTCTGAGCAGATTTTACCACTGCAATAGTAAGTAAAATGGTCTTGCAGTGACAGCATACCTGCTTATTTAGCACTGAGGTGATTTTATGCCATTTATGACATTTGTGTCTTGAGCCTTTTTACTTATTAGAATATTTTAAGAAGTAATAGTATCCTCTCAAACTGCTTTTCCCCTCTCATACATTACTCTGTATCTTCAGGCAAACTCTGTCACCCTGTGTGTGACAAAGTATTTGTCATGTCTTCATCCTTCTTTAACAAAACCAGGTAGTATAGCCCTTATTCTTAATTTACTTCTGCCTCTATTCTTATTTACTTGCCTTTGGAACTGAAGTTATCACAACTGATGTGAGAATCACCCAGACTTTAATCATTTCTAAAACCATCCCTATGGTCCCTTGGATTCATTTGTTCCTGTTGATGGCTTCTAAAGACCCTTGAGGCGAGAAAGGCCATTTTGAAACCCTCTCATTCTCTGGTTTACCTCTTAACTTCAAGTATTCTGTTGCTAGCCAGTTTTTTTTTTCTCAGCAGCAGATCTTCTTGGTGTTTAGGAGTCCTTGCTCCTGCAGTACAGGCGTGAAAGGCTATCGTCTCTCAGTTGTGATGGGTGGAAGAGTATCTTGTGTTACAAGAATCCCACACACCGTAGCTGGTCTACAGTGCTCCCCAATGTACTCTAACTTATTCCCCAACTCAAATACTTAATCTTGCATCCCTAAACTTATGATAAAAAGGTGTACGGTTTACCATTAGTTATTTGGGGAGGATTGAGGACCACCTTGGAGATAATAAAGTATCCTGCTTTTTCACCTCTTTACTGATGGAAAAAAACTGACTTTCTTTCCGTTTTGGCAGCAGTGATCACTTTCCCATGTAACCAGAAAAAGTTGCCATATGATCACAGTTTTGAACAGTGATATAGACTGACTGATTTGCCTTAGAGCTAGCATCACTGAAACAAGAGCTTTCTCCTGATGTTTTGAGTATTCAGTCCTCCAGATTGTGTCTTAGTGATCCCATGCAGAATTTTTGGATGCTTACAGTGCATTACTGAGGCTTGCTGAAGATTTTAGAACTTTTTTTTTTTTTTTTTAACTTGATAGGAAGTGTAACATAAGGACACCATCGGCTTTGGGACAGACTGTTGCTGGTGTCTGCCAAGTCTCCCAACCTCTAAATAAGACCAAGCTCAGATCTGTGAAGCTGCCTTAGAGAGTCCACAGCCTACTGCACCTACAAGTCCTGATGGATAAAGCAAAGAAATTCAGTCTTGGGCCATGAGACTATCTCTGCCTCTCTGCATAACGCCAGCAGTTGGTGGTTGCTGCTGCTTTAGTCAGTATAAGTCAATGTGAAGATGCATAGCTTTTTCACAGCATCACACGTGGAGGAAGGATGTAACTCCATTTTGGACTTATAAGATCTATGCGTTCGTATGTAATCTCAGTTCAGATTTGTGATGCTGGGGAACATCCCACCTCTGCAGAGAGGAGGACTAATGTCTCTTAAATTTAAATATGCCGTATTTCGTATTTCAGTCAAAAATTGTAGTAGAATTGGTAGACCACTTCCAGTTCAAAAGTCAGTTGTTTGATCTCTGTACAGATCTCACTGTTTTTGTAAGATGCCTGGCCATTGTATTCACCCAACTTAAGTGAAAGTATTTGTTTTTATTACCCTGGTGACTGATTAACTGAAAATATATTAATCATTACCGTCAAATTAGCTTTGAACAGTTGAACTACATTGCCATCTTGCAGTTTTTTAGGAGCAAATCTGAAATGAGTAGCAGACTTATCTCTTTGGAAAAATTTGCTATTTGCTTGCTGTTTTCTCAAGTTGTTTTTGAAGTCTCATTGTTCAAATATAAGTTGGTCTGTTTACCTGACGGTCTTCTATTACACTGCTTGTTACAAGTTTTGCCTTAATCCTTCATGGTGTTACTCCATCATTTGTATTCCCTTTTTCATCAGATTGCATTCTTTCAGCAATAAGTTACCCATTTCATCTCTTACGATGCTGTCTGTGCCACAGTGCTGGTTAATACAGAGAAGTGGAGAGTCCTTGTAACTTTTCCTGTTGTATTTCAATCAGGATTATTTCCCAATGACAGTTAGCATTTACGTTCATGTGGACAGTAATAGATTTATGCAGGGACACAGTCACTCTGATAAACTGACTCACCTCTCAGTGTTCTCCAAGACTTTCAGACTCCTGAGTTGTAGGAAAAGTGACTGAGAATATCCTGAGAAGCTCAGGCTCTTTCTAGGGGTCTTTGAAAATCCTTATAGATTCTATTCAAGCTGGTAGTCAACTTAGCAGTCCCTGTGAGTTGCCTTTCTGATTCACTGGAAGAAGCTGGTGGTCTTTGGAAGGTGAAGGTGGAGTATACAGGCATGATTCTGATCTGTCTCTGAGCCATGGGGTAGTGCTACCTGAGTCCACATTCTCTGGGGATATGTAATCCACACATACTTGGGCTTCGTACCTGCTCTGCTTTTTTTCTTTACCATAAGCTGTTGATGGATTATTGCTGCAGTCATCCTAAATCTCCCATCCTTTGGCAGAAGATTTCAAGACTTTTCTGTAGTCGGGTGTGCTGTCAATTTGGAGAGAAGGCTGAGAGAACTAAGGATACAAGCTGTGCTTTGGTCTGTATGCCAGTATATTGGTTGAGCAGAAGAGGTCATAATGCTGTCAGTGGGCTTTGACAAGGCTAAAAGTTTTGTGTTCTTGTGGTGCAAGGTTTGCCGGAGTTCATGCTTGTGCAGGACTGCACACCTGGAAGTATTATGGTTACTGGGGAACTCTTTTTTAAATGCTTAACATGTACTCCATTAAATGACATGGCAGTGGCATAAAACAACTAGTAATGTGAAATACATAAACGATAATGAAAAAAGGTGTCCAACAAAACTGAAAGAATAAAAATACCACTAACAAGTTAAAATGAATGATTTGCTTTTGCAGGTATTGTAGAGATTGAATTAGTAAGCAAGATTATCTACATAGCTCATTGAATGTGATGTTTTATAGCACATGGTATTCTAAGTAAAATATACTACTCTTTATGTGTAAGATTTTTCCCATTCATTAGCTGATAGTACTTAAAGTTTTGCCTACAGAGAGATTATTTTATGATTAAGTTTTTTGTGCATCTTTGAAGTTTCTGACGGGAGCTATCCCCAGAATCTGGGTATGGCATTAGCTGTTATTTTAAGTGTGGCAACTCCAGTGCAAAATAAGCTAGATGAATAGGACAAATGGGGCAGATATAATTATTCATCTCTTCAAGAGATGGTGACCAGTGGCAATCTGTTTAATATGTATAAAGGTAAATTTTATTTTATATTTTAATGCGTATGTATATTTATATATAGAATATACACATATATAGATGTTCAGGGAAAGAGCATGAACAGTATGCACACTAATGGCAGCTGGAAAAAAGCTATTGGGGCTATCAGTAATGGCAGAAAGCTGAAAAATTGCACCAGAATCTTATGAGGTTGACTTATTGAGTAATAAATGAGTTAATTAAGTTCAGCATAGTTAAATGTAAAGTAAGGCACCTATGAAAAAATAATTTCAGATCTCACATATAAGATGATGAGCTCTTAACTGACAACATTATGAAAATACCAACTCTTTGTATCGATCAGGAAAAACAAACTGAGAAGGAACAAAAGAGAGAACATTATTATGTAGCTATATTAATCTTGCCGGTGCATTTAGTTCAAACTAGTCCACACATTTCAATAACGCTGTAGTTGGTTGGAAGAGTTGCAGATGTAGCCCTGGGAGGAAAACTAAAGGTACAGAATAATTTCCATTAAAGGAAAAACTGAATCAGATAGGAATCTTTCATATGGAAAATAAATGTTTTAGGTATGAAATGACAGACTTGCAAAATCACCAGGGGATTGAAAATGTTGGGTGAGAATCAGTTGTTCACTTTCTTTTCCAGCAGGAAAGCTAGGGACTATTGAATAGATCTAGTAGGAACCAAGCTGAAAATAGACCTCCAAATGCTGACATTGTGCCGTTACGTCTTCCTTTAAGGGCAGAAGCAGCAAATCTCTTATTTTAGAGATTTATTTTCAGATGTGGCTAAGTTTCCGTTGACTAGTTGTAAACATTTTACTAGAGGATTCCATTAGGAAGCACGTGAGCTTTGGTGGCCTGACAACACTACCCTAAACCAAGAGTTTGAATGAGATAGCTTATTTGGGGTGGTGACGTCTGTTTTTGTTGTAAGATCTTTTCCAGCTGTGCTGGATAGGATCAAAAGGCAGTAAAACAGCTGTTGACCCTTTTGTTTCTTCTGCTGTTCAAGTATTGATGTCAGTTACTTTAATTTTATTCCATAATTGAATATATTAATGTGTTCATATTCTTTGTGTTTCATTCGTTTTCAAGAGGATTACTGTATGCCCGTAAAGATAGGTAGTTTCCTCCCAGGAATTGGATAAGTTCATAAGAAAAATCCTCAACAATAGGAAATATTTATGAGATTGCTTGAGGATGAGCTAGGTCCTGTTTCTCTCACATGCTTGGGATGTAGCAGCCTCATATCCACCCTTCCTCCTATGGTTTGTCAGGAGTAAAAATGTTCCTTTTTTTGTTTGTTTTGTTTTTGTTTTTTTCTCTTTGCTCTGCAGCATTAAAGCTGGGTCCAGAAGCATTCAAATTTGATGGTGGTGTAGAGGCAGTGGCAGTGCGTCAGAATGAGAAGTATTATATCCTAAGACCGGAGGTGATTGAGACCTACTGGTATATGTGGAGATTCACGCATGATCCCAAGTACAGGCAGTGGGGCTGGGAGGCAACACAGGTAACTATTTATTATCTGTCAGTAAATTAATTCCACTTATTTTCCTTTTGTAGCTGAAATGCTTCAAATGATAATTTATTTTCACAAGTCCCAGTAAACTAGCATACATATGGCAGTATGTGTTGTTATTCCTGGTTGGATTTTTCTGTTTCTTGTTTTTTGTTTTTTCCTACTACTGAAACAGACAAACAGTAGAAAGGCATGTTCAGCATTGTACAGCTGGTGAGCTTCAGGCTTGGAATACAAGTTACTGGTCATGACTCCTACTGTAGTCAGTGGTCCCCAGCCCTCGAGAAGTAATTTATACTGGGAAACAAAAGTGTATTATAAATAACTTTGTTAAATGTGTATTAGCGCTTGTATACTTTAAAAGATACTGCTGTTCTTAATGTTTCTTCTTGGTCTACTGTTAAAACTCAGATGGTCTGTAGACTGGATATCATGTAAACATGTGGATTGATATCATGGCTTTTTCTTCTTATACTTGTCTAAATGGAAGGAAATCAGATTGCCAATCACTTTTAATTGCTCAATTATAGTGAAAAAATCCAGCATCACAAGAAGGAGACCATAAAGGAAAGTAAATAGCAATAATACCTAAGGCAGAACTTAAACATTTTTGCAAAGGTATTTTAGAGATTGTTACTCCCTTGTATGGATGCTTTGCTGGATTTAAATCTGATCATTATATATCCTAACCAAATTCCTGAGTGTGAAAATGTTCTTGAGTCTTTCTCATTGGAAATGCTTGCACTGGTCTACGAAAGCATGGAGATTTATACTAAAAATCTGAATCTCTGTGTTTGTGGCCTTCTCTCATTCATCCCTCATACATAGATGTCTGATAGTTATTGATTATAGGCTGGTCATATGAGTAACAAGATATCATTTTCATATTACAATATAATATTCTAATTTTAAAAATTATTTATAATCTAGGAAAGGTGTCTCACTTTGTATGCTTTCTGGAGTTGAACAGTGAGCCTTTTCTGATCTCTTATTTCTCACTGCTTCCACCTGCTGGTCTGTCCCAGGGTCATGCAAAACTATATTGCTTTCCAAGCAGTTTTCTGGTTCTCTTCAAGATTTGAGCAGCCAGTGGGCCACTACAGCTCCTCCACTTCGTTGCTATAGCTCCAGCAGACTTTGGAAACATACCTCAAAGCCATTTTAAAACGTGAGAATAAACGTTCAAGGTAACAAGACGCTTATTTACTGTAGCTGGGCAGATGAGATGAGGAAAGAGCCAGGGAAGAGAGGATTCAAGAGCCTGCAGAATCTGCATGTCAGAACCAGTTTAGCTCCAGAGGCAAGAGATCCAGAAAAAAGTAATTGAAGCTAATGCTGATCTGTTGAGAAGGCAGGTTCATGATATTTAGCTTGGCTCATAAATATGCTTTTCTCAATGTAGTTGTAATAATGTAGAAGAATCTTAATATTTTAAGATAGTGCCTTAGTCTTGACTAGGTTTTGCCTTGTAGACTGTTTGGTTGTAACCAGCGTCATATTATTCTGCACAGAGGTCCCATGTACATCACATTTTTATTCTAAAATTCATTGCCACTATCTCTAAAATAGAAGTCATATCAGCATCAACATTGTCATATCTTCCCTGCTGCTTGAGCTATAAGTGTGTCTAATATGACAAAGAAATGGACTTAGTAACCTACCCCTTGCCAGTGTGTGTGCAACAAATGCCTGCTGATCTAACACCAGCTCTTGTCAGAAGCTCTGGCTCTGTGATCCGAGATGAGATTATGACCTTTGAATAAACAAATACAAAATTTTTCGAGACAGGATCTGTCTTTATAGTACAGCGCAGAGTTTTTGTTACATTTTCTCCATCTTGCTCTCATATTTTCGTTCCTACTAATGCTTTCAAGCAAAACCCTTCCTCTTCCTCTGTCTCCAGATTTCTGTATGTGCAGGGTAGGATTTTATTTTATCTTAAGGCATCTGCATTTAAGTTGTGTAAATCAAGCACGTCGTGAGTATCTTCCTCTGACCTTATATATTTCTGCTTACTTCCTCAGTAGTTTCTTTATCCGATATAACTAGAATGTTTTTGAACTCTTCATAAATGTTTTTGTCTACCTCTCCCTCCCACAATTGGTTTTTCTTTCCCTCACCATCGTACTAACAGAGGAGCTTGGGAAGTTTTCTGCTCCCAAGGCTTTCTGTTCCCTGTGTAGATATAAGAAGTTCTCGTGTTTACTCCTCACACCTACTCACTGCTTTCTCTGCTTCCATGCCACACACAATTCTGGCTGTGCTTGTTCCTCTGTTTGTAAATAATCTGGTATAATACACAGAGTGGTTAGCTTGCTGCTTTTGTGTAACACAGCCTTTATTCACTTTTCTGTTGCCTTTTGACCACTGAATATACTTTGAAATCTGTATTATATAGTTCTCATGGCAATTTTTTTTTTTCTCATGAGAATTTTAATAGGTGCTTTGTACTTCAGGGGAAAACAACAGAACTGTAGGGATCAGAAGGGACCTCTGGAGATCTCCTATTCCAGCCTACCTGCTAAAGCAGGTTCCCTAGAGTAGATAACACAGGAAAGCACTGAGATGGATTTTGAATATCTCCAAAGAAGGAGACTCCACGACTTCTCTGGACAGCCTGTTCAGTGCTCTGTGACCCTCAAAGTAAAGAAGTTTTTCTTCATTTTCAGATGGAACTTTCTATGTGCCAATTTGTGCTCCTTGTCCTGTTGAAAGGATTCTGGCTGTATTCGCCTTGATTCCCATCCATTAGATATTTATAAACAATGGTGAAATCCCTTCCCAGTCTCCTCCAGGCTGAACAGTCGCAGGTCTCTCTGCCTTTCCTTAGAAAAAAAGGGCACTCCAGGCCCTTAATTGTCTTTGTGGCCCTCTACTGGGCTATTTCCAGTAGTTCCCTGTCTTTCTTGAACTGTGGAGCCCAGAACTGGGCACAGTGCTCCAAAAGTGGCCTCACTAGGGCAGAGTAGTGGAAAAGGATCACCTCCATCAACCTGCTGGCAATGCTCTTCTTAATGGACTCCAGGACACCATTTGCCTTCTTGGCCACGAGGGCACACTGCTGGCTCATGGCCAACCTGTTGTCCACCGGGACACCCAGTTCCTTCTCTGCAGAGCTCAAAATGAATTTTTTCAGAATGTGAAAATGTCTTTTTTTTTCTTTTTTCTTTTTTTGTTCCATTGAACCTAATGTTTGTTGACTGGTGGTCTCCTTTACTTGCTTCTTTGAATTGATGAATACCTGCCTGTCCTCAGAAGGACTGAGAGAACTGGGATCTAGTCTAGAGGCAACTACAATTTTAGTTCCAAAAAAACCTTGATCTTGTCACAGGCCCTGAAATTTCACATGGCGTCATTTTTGAGCCCAGAGATATGTATTTGGCACGAGTACAGTATTGCATATATTTCTGTTCTACTATTGATTTGAATAAGTGGAAAATCTAATTCTTCTGGTAGTTTGTTGCATTTAATTATTTATGCTGTTAAAAAGATATGCTTTATTTCCCATTTGAATTTTTCTAGTTCTAGATGTCAATCATTGAACTTTCCTACGACTCCCTGTACCGTATAAGAATGTGTTTTATTCCCCATGGTTTTTTTCCAGTTTTCACAGATTATGATAAGCCTACTACCGGATTGTCTTAAGAAATTGCACTTTCTCCTGCTGTAAAGCATTTTCTCCAAATGTCTGCACCCACCTCAGATGTTCATCCTGCTTTTTTAAAAATGAAATCTGAAATGGTGTATTCTGGTTTTTGTCTTTACCTACAGCCCTATGCAAAATTAAAACTACATGCCTGCTTCTGTTTGCTACCCTTGTGTGTGTACCTGCCTCACCATCCTAGGAGGAACTCATACTAACTTGTCTCTGGTAGCCACTGGATTCTTTTAAGTATCTACTTTCCAGACTAATCTGGTTCTGTACTCCCAGTCTTTATTTCTAGATCTAGGACTTTGTATCTGGCCATACAAAACTCATTTTGTTAGGGCTCCAGTTTCCCCCTGATTACACTGACTGCTGTTATTCACCTATATATCATATTTGCCAGCAGCAGCTATGCAGTGATTTAGTGAAAATTAAGGTGTGATCCCTTGTTGAATCTCTGTGAAAAGCAACCTATCCAGTGATGGGTCCACGTTTCCAGTTCACTGTTAAATCACTGTTGGTCAGTTTTTAATTAAGATAATGATATTGGTAAGGTATAGTGCTATTTTCTTCTTATCGTTATGTGTTATGATACCATGTCAATTGCTTTAAAAACATTTCTTATACCTTTGCAGTTTCCTTTACTACTTTTTACTACTTTACTACTTTGATTTCATTATTTGAAGTCTACAAGTTTGCTGAGAATGATGGTTTCTGTAAAACCATACTTACCAGTGTCAGTTGTCCTCTTGTTCTATATGCATTTATTTGTGTTTCCAAAGTTGTTTGGAACTTTAGATCTGCCATCTTATACTTATCCAGTCAGCTTGCCAATGCCTCTGAATAATAGCATTCCTTTGATACTCTTCCAGTCCTCTAGGACTGCAGTGTGATCTAAGGTGCAGTAAAAATTAGCATCGTTTTGTCAAGTGTATGGGAACCATTAGGTTTTGGCCTCAGCCAGTGATTGGGCCTTATCAGGGCCTTGCTTCTCACGAATGAAGGGGACCCCAACCAGTCAGACCCCTATGGTCCTGACAGTGTTGGAAAAGAGAATTCTAAAAAATCTGAACTGGAGGCTCTGGTAGAACTGGACCGTCTAGAAATCCAGCCAGTAGTCACTCAAAAAAAAAAAAAAAAAAAAAAACCCCCAAGAAAAACCCAGAAAGACCAAACGAGGTAGCACCCAAAGAGTGGCTTCCTCCCCAGTCTATGATGCATGTTACCACATGCCCGTGTATCCGTGTATGACCACTGAATTGGTGGACTTGGTCCAGTGATTCCAGCGAAGGCCAAGGGAAAGTATCCTGGCCTAGCTGTTGAGACTATAGGATATGGGAACCAAAAGTGTTGTGATAAATGAGAAATTTCAAACTGGCCTCTATCATGACACAACCAGCACTGAGGCAAAGGCTATATGCCACTGTCATACACAATAAGGAAAATCATTCCTTAATTCAGTGGATTATGGTAGCCTGTCAACTGATGTGGCCTAATAAACCAGATATACCCACCCATAGTGGTTTATGGAATTCTATGGAAGAGCTCTAGAATTGCATCTGGGAGCAAGGTATGAGAGAAGCCATCTGTGAGGACACTTTGAGAGTCCCTTCTTGGTCAAATTCACCATGGGGATGAGAGACTTAATTCTACAGCAAGCTCCTTTCCATCACTATGGGACACTTGTAGTGATCTTAAATCGTTTGGTGGCTTCCAAGGCTGTAATTCAACAGACCACTCAATTAGTGGCCAACCTTGGAGAAACTGAGCTCCTAAGGTCAAGGTGCAATATTTGAACAGTGCAGAAAAATTGATAAATACAGGCGTTTCCAATATCAACTGCAGCAGAAGAACTAGAAGATTTTTGGGGCATCCTGGGCTATTGGAGGACCTTTATATCCCACCTTGCACAGATCCTGAGGCTTCTGTATAGACTAACTAAGAAAGACCAATCATGGGATTGAAGATGGATGGAACAAAGTGCTTTCCAGCAAGCCAAATTAGCTGTCAAACAAGCACAGGCATTTTGTGTATTTGATCTCACCCTATCTGCTGAATTAGATGTACACATAACCTGGGAAGGGTTTGGTGGGGTTTGTGGCTGCATCAGGGTTCTATCCTGCACCCAAATGGCTTCTGATCTCAGCTTTGGCATGGAGCAGAAGAAAGGTATAGCTTGATTGTAACCCAGGAACTGAGTGACTGTGCATTGTACATCTGCACAGATAGGTGGCCTTCCGAGGACTTACACTTTGGATTGCTCAGTGAGCCGCTCAGGATTGGAATATCCTTGTCTGACCAATCTGAGGCAGAGACATGTGGTTTGATACCTGGAATGTGGCAACAAACAGTATACGCCTATGCAATCACCAGGGAATGGTGGAGCCAATACATTAGCTCAGATAAGGTCTGCCAGCAGATAACATTGCCCCGTCGCTACATAAGCAGTTGTGATCTACTGGACAGAAGACAACGCAGGAAGCAGTAAAAGCATGGGGGCTGCCCATTCGAATGTCAGATATTGTCCAGGCATTTCAAGAATGAGAAGCATGCTCCGGGTGCAACCGAGACCATTGCCAGAAACAACAGTGCATCACGCTCGAAGGGCATCATCCCTTGTACAGATTGCAGGTCTTCTACATAGGCCCCCTGCCCCCTCCCTCGATCTGAAGGGGCTAGATGTGCCTTGAACTACGTTGACACAGTAAGTGGATTAATGCAGGACTATCCAGTGCTAAAAGCAAATCAAGCCTATACTATCAAGATATTAACTGAATGAATGGTAGCATAAGGGACTCCTCAAGTCATCCAAAGTGACCAGTGAACAACAGTACAAAAGTGGGCTGAGGAAAGTAACATTAAATGGCGGTTCCACCTGCCTTGTAATCTGATGGAAGTGGGCCTGGTATAGCAGTATAATGGCATTCTAATGCCACTCTGAAGTCCGATTCTCAGTCCTTGCAGGGGTGGACTAAGAGACTACAGGAAATGCTGAGAGACATGAGTGAAAGACTCAGAGATGACAGACCCAGCACCCTTCATGTTACGAACAACTTGGGCCTCACCGGTTGGGATCCAAATTAAGGGAAATGATGTACGATTGAAATACCAAGTTGGAACAATATGCAGAGTTCTGGTTCTTGCCCCTGAGAATTTAGAACCTGGAATCCACATGGTAAGGTGGCCTTGGGAAGTGCAAGTTGAGCCAAAATTGTGCAGACTGCTCACACCATGGGGGAGATTATTAGAAGGGGGTGGAATGGTAACACCACAAGTAATTGGGACATGGCCATCAGAAATTATAAAACACCCCAGTTTTCATGGTGAATGAATTCTATCTCTGATTCTATCTCTCTGACAGATCAGAACCCCCCGCTTTGGTACTTGATATAATTATTCAGCTGTCAATATCAGGCTAAAGGGTGCCCATCTCTGGGCAACCTGTTCCAGTGCCTTACCGCCCTCACTGTAAAAGTCTTTTTCCTCATACACAACCTAAATCTCCCCTCTTTAAGCTTGAAACCATTAACCTTTGTTCTGTCACCATACAGACCCTGCTGAAGAGTCTATCCCATTTCTTTCCTGTAGCTCCCCCTTTAGATATTAAAAGGCCACTATAATGCCTTCTCAGAGCCTTCTCCAGGCTGAACAGCCCCAGCTCTCTCAGCCTGTTGTTGTAAAGAGGTGTTCCATTCTGTGAATCATTTTTGTGGCCCTTCTCTGGACACGCTCCAACAGGTCCACATCTCTCCTGTACTGAAGACTCCACATCTGGACACAGTACTCTAGGTGAGGTCTTGCCAGCACAGAATAGAGGAGCAGGATCACCTCCATCACCCTGCTGACCACACTTCCTTTGATGCAGCCCAAGATACAGTTGGCTTTCTGGGCTGTGAGGGCAGATGACTGGCTCATGTCCAGCTCCCCATCCTCCCATGCCCCCAGGTCCTTTTCAGCAGGGCTGCACTCAATTCTTTCATCCTCCAGCTTGTATTGGTATTGCTTGTTGCCTTGACCCAGGTGCAAGACCTTGACTTTGGATTTACTGAACATTGTGAGGTTCTCCTGGGCAAGGTTCTCCTATCTGAGCACAGTTTGATGATGGCAGAATTGTGACTGTCCAAACGTTCTCCATAGCTTGTCACACTCCAAAGCAGAGACAAGGGTGTGTTCTTCACTATTATTAAAAAAAATAAAATAGTTGCATGAGGATGCAGGTTATTTCCTACATAGAAACCCAAAGTGCTTTAGCTCGTGTTTATTTGTATGATGCTTGCCTAGTGGCTTGTAGGTCTTGCAAGGAGGAGTGAGGAAGTAGTTCTGTAAACCGCATGTGCATTATTTCTTCAGAAGCCAACCAATAAATTCATTTTTTCCTTTTATTTTTATTTTTTCTCCCTTTGGCTGCCATGCAGTAGCCAGCATCACTTGTGATGTGTAAGAACATGCAAAGAGATTGTCATGAGTTTGACACTCTTGGGTTAGACATACAATTTTATCTCCAGACTGTAGAAAGAACTTGGTCAACCTGTATCTTAAAATGTGAATAGTCTCAGTATTGTCCTGGATTGCAACAGTAACCAGATTAGAACAGAATTCATACAGACACTTTCTTCTTACATGCTCAAATCCCAACAAAATGGAAATGTTTCCATCCAAAACTACAGGAAGCTTCACTTAAAATAAGGAAATACATCATGAATTACACTTGCCAAGAAACAAAGGAAATCCAGGCCTAGAGCTGTGTGGAGAGAAGCGTCATGCAAGCTAATGGGCCAAGTCATAGATTACTGAAATACAGGTAGCTGTGTTCAGTAGTTGGTAATGACAGATAGCCTAAGTCAAGCAGTTTCCTTCATCGCTCTGCCTTTTCTGTCCCCACATTAATCTGTTAAAAGAGCAGCTATCTGCTGAGGACATACCACCAAAACAGTGGGGAGGCAGAAACAATCCGTGAATCATTTCATTGTCATAGCTTTGGGGCTGGTTTTAGCGGCTGGTATCCTGGCATGCTGTAAGATTATGTTTGTCAGCCAAATGATGAGTGTAAGGAGATGCTCTGCACTACTGATGCATTCTTCCCTGTCTCCTCCTCTTCCAGTGTGATCTTTGCTGTACTGTGTTGGAGCTGATTAGCAAGCTGGTTTGTGAATCCAGAATCCACTGGCCCCTCTCTGCCTGAAATGCTGATTGGTTTAAAGTTGATGCTTTAAACATAAAGAACTGCTTTGAAGTCTGGCACATGAGCTGACTTGAGTTTCAACTGTATAAGAGGGAAAGAGAGAAGCACTTATAGGAGATGAAATGGTGTGGAGAAAGAAGTAGCTGGAAGAGTATATAAGATGAAATCAGTGCTTCCCTGGATATTAGTACTGTATTTAATCCCTACCTTCAGAAAGTCTCCAGTGGTTTGCCAAATGTCTTCAGTAGCCTTGGAAGGATTTTACTTTTGTATGTGTTCAGTCCTCATTTATTTACTTATTTTCCCAATCCACAACATCATCTGACATGACTAAATTATGCAGAGTGGAAAAAATTTCCTCCTTTGTTGATCAATCCTATTATTTCAGTGTTTTCAAATTTTATTTTACAATTGAATTGCCTTTTTCTTTTTTTTTTTTTTTAACCTCTCCTTTTGCAGGCAATTGACAAGTATTGCCGAGTTAGTGGTGGCTTCTCTGGTGTCAAGGATGTCTACTCGTCATCTCCTACATATGATGACGTACAGCAGAGCTTTTTCCTTGCTGAAACATTGAAGTAAGCTGTTTTCACTCTTGCATATTCTTGTAAAAGCTAGCGTGTAGTTCTACAAGAATGTGTTGACTAAACAAATAATCTCTTGTCATTTCCAGGGTGGCTTGGTCTGTCTTTTTTTTTTTCCCAGCTTTCAGGTCCAAGGTCAGCCTATTTTCCCAGAAGAAAATACAAATACATTTTCTAATACAACAAGCTTATGCTGGTGGAATGTTCATTTTTAAGACTTCAATTTGATTTCTGGCATCACAATAGGGGAAAGGTATCTCCTTTTTAGAAAACACTCTTTGCAAAAGACATTTTTTAGATGCAGTGACATATTTTATGCAAGTGCGTGCTATATATACTCTGCTATTGTAGAACCTGTTTCTCCTGTATGTGCCACTGCAAAGAAGTAAATTTGAAAAAACATCCTCTGTGCCCTTGAATTATTTTTCTGTATTTCTCCTACAGCATGCCTTTCTAGAATGTTTTTTGTTGGAAGCAAGAATATCAGGCATATTTTGTAGTCTTTTATGTACTTCCGATTTTAGAATATTTAAAATATTTTTTTAATTCAGTCGAGTCAGCAGAACATCTTCAGTTGGTTATGCAGAGGCTCATGCACTGTATTGTATAGTTAGTTAGTTCAAGGCAAAGTGTCTGAAGTTTCTTCTTAATAACAAAAAAAAAAAGTTATTCTGTACTATGCTAGAATATTCAACAACCTTTACCTTATGGAGTTGTTGCTTACAATAAAAAATACATATAAAGTTAATAATATGTAAAGGAGACTATTATTAAGAGATCGCTTTTTAGGCCTGAGCCAGCTTATCATCGCTACTCATCTCTTCCATTATGATGCAAACTTCCTGTCAAGAGCACTCTTTTGTCTCACAGTTGTGATCACACTGGGGTTTCACCCATGAAGCAGTGTCTCCAGGGTGCGATTATTTCTTGACAGTCATATCAGTGAACTTGGTAATGCACTTCTAGCATTGAAATCTACCAATGTTTAATGTAGGGTATCTTCCTGAAATCTTGTGAATTGTTTACTTTTGGAAGAAAAGTGCCTGAGCTGGCTATTATTCCCTGCTCCTTTTTCACTCCTGCATAACAGTTTGCAGAACATTGATTATTTCCACGGACAGAAACCGTTTGGCAGTATGAATGTGAATGAGGCCAGAGATGCTATTAGAAGACTGTTGTCTCTGCTTATGTATCCATGCCAACATGTGATGGAAGGGGTAGTACATATCTTATTGCAAAAACCTGTCAGCAGTGAGGACTCATTCAGGTGGCCTTTCTGTCTTTACAACTCAGTGATATGAAGAACAGCAGCAAAAACAAAAATTGTAATAATGTGTCAGCCTAGTATGTCTTGTAGGTTTTTCAGAGTGAAATGGTTATTTTTTGTTATTAAAAATTGTAATAATTTTTGTTATTTTACAGTATTTACTAGATTTTAGCAACAGTATCTGACAGAAGATTTGTTTGAGCTACTGGGAGCTCAAAATGCATAGGAAAAAAATAGATCCTGACAGTGGCAGAGCTGATGCCTACTTCAGGCACCATGATGTGTCTCACTTATGTGAAAGGACTCCAAGTTCATCACATCTGAGAGAAGGATATGGCCATTGTGTCCTGCAGTTGAGTAATCCCTACCAGACTCCTCTCAATGGTCACAATACTTTGTTTCACTTTATTATCATTACAAAAAGAAAGTGAGCCACTGTTGCCTATTCTGTCATCTTTGTTAATTATATTTCATTTACTCCTTTGAGTTAATTTTCTGCAGCCTAAAAGCTATACCCCCAAAGAGAGAGGCAACATTTCAAACAAGTCCTGCTAGTTACACAGGGCTTCTTGAAGAGCTGATTCTGTGTCATCCATCTACCTATAAAAGCCAAATCAGAGAGAGAATGAAGTCTGCTCTTATGAGACTTCTGTGGTGACAGGACTGACCTTTGAAGTATTGTCAGAATCCTGTCTAGATCTTTCATCAAAAGGAGATCTGAAAGTTTGCTGATGTGTCACTCAGTAACTGGATGTTCTGAAGGACAAGCAGTGACATTTGACTGTAGACAGTGGGAATATGAGCATCTGATTTATAGCGAATACAGAACAATATGTGCTCACATTCTGGGTGTGACAGAGCCCACTGATGGGAGTGACAACTCTTCCTTGTCCCGTGCTGCAAGACCTGACATTGGCTGAATAGCAGGAAATCAGGCTGAAACAGAGGTTGAGAGGTCCTATATCCCAGTGATGTTAAGCTTAGCTTGCATGTACACAATCAGGTTTTCTGGAAGAAGGGAACTGCCTTTGGAATTATAGCATTTGAGTTTGGAAGACTTTGCAAAGATCTCTGCTGCCAGTGTCCTCTTACACTGATAGCATAACTACATTCAAAATTGTGTATTAAGAGAAAAGGAAACAAGAGATCATCTTTACACATAGGTCCAGAAATGTAACATCATTACATGCTTTATTTGCACTGTGTTGCTTTTTAATATACAACATCTATGAATCCTTTCTGCAAGCATATTGGCACATTTCCTCCTGCCAGAAGCTGATGATGACTGCCCCAGGTGATGACAAATCAAATATCTGGCATGGCTTAGTGGCTTCTTCTGTGCTTCCTCTAAATATTTGATTTGATTTGAATGAAATAGTCATTTCCAAGTGGGTTTGCTCCATTGAAACCAATTTTTTGCCTACTTCTGCTCTGCTCCCCAGCCTCCAAAATCCTTGTGCTTGAGGTCTTGATGTTTGTATTATATTATAAGCCTTGGAAAGGAGTCTTGAAAAACAGAAGTTACTTGGAAAAATTAAAATGTTGTCTTTGTAACAAATTTTTCATTGAAGGGCTTGACTGTGATAAAAATGACTCTTCAGATCATTATAATGGGGAAAGTTGTATGAGTGCTATAAAAAGATTGAAAGCAAATAACTTGTTCATGGCTTTAGCTGTTGTCTGGTGGGGCATGCAGCTGCTATGGTGCCCCAGTGTCTGTTGCTCAACTTTAATACCCACCATTTTTCTTCTCTGTATTGATATCTAGGTATTTGTATCTGCTTTTCTCCAACGATGACCTTCTCCCGTTAGACAACTGGGTTTTTAACACAGAAGCTCATCCCCTGCCTGTTCTACATTTAGCAAACACCACACTTTCAGGAAATCCTGCTTATCGATAAAATCAGCTCTAAGAAGAGGAAGAGAGACTTTTCAGCTGTTTTGTTTACATGGATCAACTGAGACTTTAAGCAGGAGAGAAGATGGACACTTGATAAATCTTGACCTCTGAGTCAAGTACAGGCATGAGAAACAAAGCTCTTCAACATATAGATGAGTAAAACTGAAACAAAGTTCTGTTTTATATATGACCAAAACACAGGTGTGGTATTTGCAGGACCGAGACTTCAAGTGCTTTGAACCCTAGCAAGAAATGGAATCTACTGTCTAAAATAAATGCAGCAGCATGAGGAAGAAGAGGCTTTCCTGTTTAGGGACAGGAACTTGCAGCTGCTGCTGTTGGCTGTTGTAAGGCACAGTGTACCAGTCATCTCTTCAGATCGGGTGGGTTCCAAATACTTTGTTTTTTTTTCTTTTTATTTTTGTTTGATGATGGCAACAACAAAAAGCAACATCACTGCACTAGCAGCATCAGGATTTGAATTTTTTTCTGTACCTGTCTGAATTTTCTAAGGAGCATCAGTTTGCCCAGACTGGCAGCCATTCTTGGGGCCTTCAAACTACTAAAACTAAACTATAAAAACTATTACTTTCTCATTTTCCCTTTTCAAAGCAGTGTTGAAAGTTCTGTGTTGTATGCTTACACTTAAAAAAACGATGAATAAGCATTTGGTTTGTAGTTTGCTGTCAAAAACAAAGGCTTAGCTCATTTTGCAAGTTGTGGTTAGAATGTGAAGCATAACACTCGGGTGGGATAAGAGACTAAGCATTCTTTCTTCGTAAATCCCATCATGTGGAAAGGCCACATTCTCTTGTTTTTCTTGTTTCTTCTAACCAAATTTGCAGAGGTGAAAACTTGAGAAAAACAGTCTCGTAATTTATATAGCAAGGTATAGGATACAACATTTAAAAATGCTCCCCTTCAGCTAAGCAGCAGGAGTTTGTTATGTTTTTCCACACCATCTGGATTTTTCCTAAAAATTAATTTCACTCTTTGGATAATATTCACAGAACCTTATTCGAAGGTTTAAAAATCCTGTCTTATCATATTTCTGTGTATGACAGAAGCCAAAAACTGCCTTTGATTTAGTCTAGAAAACTCCTTTCTGTTTCGGTGACCTGCAACAGTGCAAAGCCGACATGATTGTCTTTGAAAACAACATAACATCTCTTACACATGAGTGGAAAAAGAAACTGCAGATTCTCTTCAACTAGTTGATAAGAAATGAGATGCTGTTTCCTTTTTTTTTTTTTTTCCCTTGGGTACTTGAAGGCTGGAGTAGTTCAAATACTTTGAAATTGGGCTGGACAGTATCAGTTGAGCCTCAGTCTTCACAATTTTTGCTAAAAAAAATTTAGCCTTTTCAAGTATCTCTTCGTTGATCGATATTTTTTTTAGTGTTGTTCCAGAATCCTTACAGCTTACATAATTATTTTTACTCCCCTTTATAGCTCTCACATCCTTTTGCCACAGTGACTGGCATTTGTGCTGGAAAAGAGCAGTTGATAAAGTGCTTCTTTCCCTCCTAATTTGTGCATGAGTTGAACCTTTCAAAAATTCTGATTGTCTTTTCAAACTCAAGTGAGTGAAAGAATTGTCTTTAGTGAAATACAGCAGTGCAGCACCATGTCTGAAGGGACTGAGTACCCTCTCCCCCTCAAGAATGTTTATATATGAAATTTCGTATATAAAAACTTTTTCCCAATATCACATTATAATTTTTCTGATTATACATTGAAATAGGATTTCCCGTAGTATTTTTCGTCACTTCTCTTTGACAGTAATTTACACATAGCATTTTTTCCTAGGTCGTGTGATTATTTCTATCAGACTCTGTCCTCCAGACTGTCACTTTGGTTTAAGAGGAGGAAGACATTAGAAAACAATCTGATCTCAACATTTTTGTCTTAATACCAATTACTTAGTTACTGTAATTTGCAGCAGTATCTTAAAAATAATTTGAGAGCTGATAAAGTAATTGATGTAGTAAATAACACTGATTCAAGCAATTGTTAAGTGAGAAGTATCTTAGTAAATGGTTTCTTCTTATTGGTTGCGCACGTTAATTAATTTCTCCTAAATCTCTCTAGGTACCAAGAAGAAATAGGAAAGATAGATTCCTCTGTTGTTTTTTCTTTCTTTTTTTTTTTTTTAAAGAGTGAGAGAATAGGCACTTTCCATCCTAGGCTGTCGTCATACACCTCCTGATAAATGCAGATGTAGAATGGCTGCCAGTCTGTTCAGAGACAAAATTCTGTTGGAGTCCCAGAAACAGCAAATTTCTTACCATTATTGGATGCTCTGCCACATCCCTCATGTGAACTCATGTGAACACACCCCTCACATGAAGAGTTACTGTTCAACTTAATTCCTCCATGAATCCCAGTGTGTTAATTCACTGCTACAAAAATGCTTGAATTGAGGACCTAAGCCATTTCATGTTATGGGATGGTATTTTTCTCAAGGCAAATGTACAGTACTTCTATTTCTTCTTTGTGTAGACAAGCAGCAGGTACCAAATAAAGGACATTTGTTTCTCGTTTTCCATTTAGCCCAAAGTTTGTCAGTTTCTACTCCAGCACTCTTCAAAAGGCTAACTTTCCTTTTCCTATAGAAGCTACAGATCTCCATAGTCTATTCAAAATAATGTGTTTTATGGACTTACTGCTGTGTCACTCATAAATCTCTCCATCTTGAGATTATCTAGAGCAAGCCGTAAGTTTGAAGGTAGTGGATTTTCAGTGAGGCATTAGTGTAGACGCTAAGCACGGATATGGAAACTTCTGTCTAAGTGACATGCCCTTAGTCAGAGTCCTTCACAAAGAAGTAGGTTTTGATCTGCATAATGGAGTTATGTGTGGCCCACAGTTCAGACTCTGGGTTTTCCCTCACAGTTTTCCCTCTGGATATATAAGGTATAGGTAGAGTGTTACCACTTTCATTCTGTTGCTTCTGTCTTACATACTTTTATGAAGGTAGAGTGTAAATTTAAGCACAAAATGACTTTCTAGTCCGAGTTGTTTCTGAGTCTTGCACTGCATTCTCTAACAAAACAGTCCTCATTTTCTTTAGGTAGCTGTCCCATTTTAGCAGTTTCTGCAATGCCTTCTCCTCTTACAAGATGAAGTAAAGGACAGAAAATCATGTACATTTTTGGCACATTGGATTTGGGCAAGACCCTGGAAACCCCAGAATTGTCTATATCCTGTTTGCATGCAGTCAAAACAAGGATGCTGAGTTCTTTTCTGAATCCAAGACACAAACTTGCCTATTGGTCAGGATCTGCTAGCAGTGTATTTTTTTCTAACACTTTACAGCCTGACAGAAGCCAAATATATGCACTGGCCACCGTGGAGCTTTCTGTGTCCTGTAGTCTGGAAGTGAATGTCTTAGCCCTGTCCTCTAAGAATAAAACCTTTGAGTGATATACTGGGTGTTCATTTTGCTGCACAATGTGGTCCTTAAAATGGAATGCTTAAAAAGAATGTGCAATATTCTGAGTAACCTGGAATAAGGAGAAAAGCAGATAGTGTAATTCCCTGTGGCATTCACACCTTTGAAGCTTCTTTAGCCCCCTACTTCAAATTTGCAAATGACCATCTTTTACCTTTCAGTCACTGAGATATTCTCACCTGGAGCTCTACGAGATTTGAATGTCCAGTATCTGGAGTTTTGAAAAGCGAAAGCAATTACACGCTCCCTTTAATACCATCCTGTAAGATTAAAAGTATGTTTAATTGATTTATTACTAAGCTGTATCGGACTGTCCTCAATGATGCTCTCTTCTGTCCCTGAGGAAATGTATGATATTACAAACCTTCATAATGTGACTCTTCCTTGTTTGAATGGAGAAGTAGATAATAGCATTAACATTGAAAGGATCAACAATGCACCCACAGAAAATGACGAGGCAGCTTGCGTCTCAGGGCTGTAGTAACAGGCTTTTGGCAAATTGTGCCTGTTACATACATTACTAAGTAGTCCATGCTTTTAGGGGGACAAATTACAAAGAGGCTTCTTGTTACCAGAGAAAAATGCAAACAAGCTCTTGATCTACATTATAGTTCAGAGATCTGTTTAGCCTAAGCCTTTCCTCTTTTGCTCCTTGAATTCTGAGAAACAGTCTTCTGACTCAAGGGCTTGGGTTGCCATACAAAGAGGAAGCCAAAGTTCTATTACAAGTTCTGTGCATACAGCTGTAGCAGAGATGATCAACACTAGCTGCTCCGGCTGTCAGCCCATTCTAACGAACTGCTCTGTAATTGCCTGGAAAAGTTGAGAATCACCGAAATCGAAAGAGACAGCCTGGCTCATTACGGTGAATTGTTGCCTTTAATCCTAATTGCTTGGTGGAAGTTGGTTTTGCATTCTGCCTTTATTCTTGCTTTGTTTGACAGATTACTTTTCCTCCAAAATAACAAAAGGGCAAGAGTCTTTCTTTTGATGTGGGAACCTTCTGGCTGCCTCTGACCTGGAATCCTGCATATGTACTTTTTACAGATTAAAAATAATATTGTATATAAAAAAAAAAAAAAAAAAAAAAAGATTGAATAAAGAATGTCTTTAAGTGAAAAAGTTGGTCTTGTGTCCTTTGCTTCCACTAGCAACCTCCTGTAGCACTGGACTGTGAAACTCGTCCTGTTTCACAAGCTTGTTGGTGTTGTAGCTTTTCATTCCCCTGCAGCTCTTCTGGGGACTTTGTCACCTCAAGCATGTATCAAAACCTACTACTGCAAAATTAAACCTTGCTACCCCTTCCTTTTAACAGGTAACTGTGGTGCTCAGGTGCTTCTCAAAATGTAACTGAACCTACAACATTTTGAGGCTACTTCTGTGTGCCACTGTGAAAGTCACAAAATCTCACAAATCTTTGAGCTTTCTACCATTTTGTTACATTTGGATCACTAAAATATTCAAGATCCTTAGTGATCAGGTCAGAAGACACAGGCAGATGAGCAGTGACACTAAATAATTTGTATTTGGTTGAAAACCTTGCTTTTCATGATAACAAGTAGCCAGTGAATCAGCAATTAACTTGTCAGTTTGTCCTTACGTTTAAAGGAAAGTCTTAATTGTATGAATGTTGTTTGTGGGGAAATGGGTATGAAGGAAATCTGCTCCAAGTGACTAATTTCCCCCTGTACCTCTTAATTCACCGGAACTGCCCGTGAATAACCAAATTTGCTTTCTGATTCACATTAACTGTAGATAATCCCTGCTGTCTGGCATCACCCATACTGCTCATGTTCAGTACCTTGTTTTCACAGTGTGCCATGACTGCCATCCTATGCATCTTGTTCAGTGCTCCATACCCAGTACACCACCTTCACAAGGTGCTTCTGACTCAAGATGCGTAGACCTCCTTCACTACTGTGTCAAATTATTTCCAAAGCACCATAATTCAGTCTATGGCACACAGTCTGAGCCACTGAGCCCTAACTTTGCCACCTTCTCTAGTAGCAACAGGCTCTCTAGCTGTTCCGATTCTTCCACTTCCACTTCTAAAAATGCCAAAGGCTTTTTTACTGTACTTGTGGCTCTTCTAACAGGATCCTGTCCCTTGTGGTTGCATTGTGTTGCCTCTGCCACTTCAGTAGCAAAGTGCTTCATCCCTTTGCTTTTGCCTCTTCTGAAACACTGTCTTTGCACCTCCTTTATCCTCAAAGCAAGTTTCTCTCTTTCATTTCTTCTTTGGCTCTCTGCCAGGATATCACCCTACCCTCCTCCTTGCAGTCTGACTGTGTGTGCTCCCTCCTGGAGACCACACGCCTTGCCTTTCCTATGCATATCAATTAGCCGTACTTTAAAATTCTGAAATTAATACATAATGGGTTATTTTTAGCCTTCATCTTGGAGTTCTGGGAGTTCAGTTCTCTCAGTGCAAAGCCATAGATGTGCTTTGTGCCCTGGAAAAGAAAGGTATTCTTACTTGTGCCAGTTTGCATGTGAGATGTTTGATGTTGAAGTTTTGCAGTGGTGTGCTTTGCTTTTTTTTAAATTGAAGAACAAGTCTTTTTTGACAAAAATATTTGAGGCTGAGCAAGCTCCCACGTGAAAGGGTTTGAGGAGAGCATTTGTTCATACAACCAAACTCCTCACAGGTAAGAATTTGGGGAAGAAATTGGGGAGGAAGAAGAAAAGCACCACGTGTTATTGTGTAACAACAGTTTCACTGTTTTCTTTCTTGTATGGTTTCCATTGTACAAGTAGCTACAGGCATGTCTGTTAGGATGCAAACCAGAAAGAATGACTTGTTGCCTAACTAAGATATAATGTGTATAATGTGTTGAAATTGGGATCATTTAGATGTTCCATGTGAATTACATAACTTTTTGTACTGTATAGTACAAAAGAGGACATCCCTAAATAATTTCTTCCAAAAGGTAGTGCTGCATGTGTCTGCATGCTCATTTCTTCATCAGTCCATGTTGAAGCTTCAGGAAGCAAATCAGGAAAATGTCCCAGAAAAGATGTGTGAGATAGATGCAGCTGGCTGCTACACCCTGTACAACTGTGTTTCAGGGGGTGGGGTGTAGGAAGACTGTGTGGATTTGCTCACACAGACAAATAGACCCATTCCTACCTGGCATCTAGATTATGCCTGGCATTCTTGTCTCCCTCTGAAGAGATTCTGCTTTAAGTGTCTGAGGCTACAGAACATTTTTTGAGAAAAAAGAAAATTCAATAAAGATGTAGAATTTTGGGATATCAAAGACATAAGTTTTCAGGTTAAGCAGACAGAACTATTTACAAGATAAATTGTTTTCCAGGTAAAGAGTGTATGGTACATCTCATATGTATCTTCAGTAATGTATACAATACTGCATCTTGATGAACCTGAGTATGACTTTGAACAGTAGAGATACCCAGTGAAAAAGAAATTGGATAACAAAGATATAACGAAGTATAAAGTAGAGAAGGAAACTTCTAGATGTATTAGTGAATTTATCTAAATGCTGGTCTTAGGATAAATCTTGTGTAATGACAAGAATTTGTTTACAGTAGAAGAAAATTAGGTGTAATTATCAATAAAGAAAATGAAGAATCAGATAATCTTCAGGCCTAGAGTAGCTGAGGACTGGAGAAATTCAGAAGTCAAATGCAAACTTATTCTTCCATGATCTTCAAATAAAACTTTTTGCTGAAGTTTGGGATGTTGTTAATCTAATGTCATTAATGGTGAGAAAGATCTGAACATACATTCAGCTGTAATTATTCTGATCATCAGTGCAGGTGAAACAAAGCAAGTGAAAATAAAAGAATGGCTGTGTTGGATCAAATCTGAGGTCTGCCTAGCATCTTGTCTCGACACTAAGAGTGAATTCCTAAGGAAGAGCAGGAAACAGTATGGATTGATACCTCACCAATGTACCCTGAATGATCTGTGACTGCCTGAGCCACGGGTGGTGGCCTTGTATTTAGTAGCTCCTGATGTTGGGGTGAGTTTATTCATAGGAGTTAGCCCAGTCCCTTATTGAATTCATGGAAATTGTTAGAGTGCAGAGCAAGCTCTGCTGAAGATCCTCACCTATGTAAAGCTGGTATGCATCAAAGGGGTATTTCTGGTGAAATGTAAAAAGCGTCACTATTGTACAAAACCTGATGAACATCTGAGGTACAGTGTATTGTTCTGACTGTTCACATTTAAAAGTACCTGTCTCTGTGTATTTAGGAGTTTGTATCAAGAGAGGTGAGAAGAGTTTAAGATCACAAAATGGGGATAACTGCTGTCTACAGCACATCATCTGTGGGGGGTGGGGAGGAAGGGGTGTGGAAAAAAACAAGCACACAAATTGATACATGGAGTATCTGAATGAACTAGAAAATTGAAAAAGATTTCTGATTATATCCTAGAATTAGAAAAGTTGTTTATCTACTGACGAAAAGGATGATGCTTGCCTGCAACTTCAGGGACAAGGATATAGGAGGTCTCTACCTGTCCTACATTCTAAGGTCCTTTGGGAGCTTTGTATCTGGAGCTCAATTTACGGAAACCCTTTCCTTTGTATTGTCATCTGTTTCCAGTTTTGTACAAGTGTGAAATGCCATTAGATTAGAAAAGCAGTCTTTCTTTTCTACAAAGGTGGCAGTAATTTGTTCACATTTGCTGTGTTGTTAGGATAATTATGAATAGAAAATCACCAAAATACTTGCTACTAAGTTTTCTAATGTGACTGTCCATTAAGTTTTCACTGCTGGATTTATCATCAGTAAAGGTTTGTGAAGTATGGAAACCCAGGACACCAATCTCTTTTATGTAAAGATTTGTTGTCAAACAAGGAACAAGGAATATGGTGCTAAATATAAAAGAGTGGCACAGAATAGAGTAATATACTTTTCCACAGCAGAGTCCATTGTGCAATAATCGTTGCACAGCAAAACAGATTAAGATCATCTGTATCCAAGTGCTTTCCAAGGTAATGTCCGTTACATACATTTATGTTCTTTTTTGCCGTTACTTGTGCATCTGGATTTCTGTTATCAGTTCTTTCTGTCCTTTATTTTGTTGCATATCTTGTTATTGCTTGAGGTGCCTTATGTCTATGGATTATTTCTATACTAATTACCTTTTACGTCAAAGGGTTACCCTGACAGTTCTCTGACATCTTTGCAAGCAGACTCTTAGATCTGCACATAGTTATGCATAACGGAGTTACACATTTCACTTACTTTAGCTAAGCAAATCATTTCAAAGAAGCAATACATTATTGTTGTTAGTGTGCTTACATCTCAGAACCAGCATTACTTGGGCAATGACTGATATCAAACTATAACCTGCTATCACCTAATCCCAATCTTCTGTAAACTTAGACATTGCATTCCTACTGTGTCAGAGCAATGTTAAATTTTCAGGTTTTCACTCATTTTTCGCATCCAAAATGATGATTTCCTCCAGGAAAAAAAAATAAATAAATAAAAAATCTTTGAACACTGCCAGTCATCAATTTGTAGCATCATCTATTTTCCTGGGATGCAGATTCAGTGGATTCAGTGACAAAGAGAAAAATGTACTGCCACATCCAGGAGACATTGTCGCATTGATTTTTTATTAAATAATGCACAAATACTACTTTCCCAGGTGTATGGTCTAAGAAAATATTTTTATACACCGTCTCTGGTTTCCTGCAGTTCCTGCTCATCCTGTGTCTTAATAGAGGAAAGGTCTGTAGGGAAAAGGTCAGCCTCTTCACTGACCATGCTGCACAGCCCTGCAAATGCTCCCTCTGGACTGATTATACTCAGGGCAAGATGCTTGTTAACAGCACCAGAAGGATGCTTAGAGCCTAAGTCCATGGTTTTTCCCTGCAGTAAAAATTTCTCTGCCAGTTTGATCTGTTTAGAAAGAATGTTGATGTGGCTGGGTTTATCTGCTGCTGGTACCACCTTGTTCAGCTCTGCTCACTGCCATATTCTGTATTCAAAACATATCTGGGATAGTCAGCCTATCTGAGTCAGGCTGCAAGAAATGTGAGATTACCTCTAAATAATATGTTTGAAGTGTTTTTTATTTTTCCATATCTTTGGGTGTTTTTTTTTTGTTTTGTTTTAATCATTTGTCTAGTTAATTATTTGCATAGTTTAATATTTCAAAGCCCTTCCTTTCCCTTTAGTTCCAGAGTGATGAAAAAACACCCTTAAAAATGAAAGTACATAAAAATTTGACAGATATCTCAATCTGGCAAAGCTTCTAGGACTTGATACCAGCATCATAAAATAATCAGAAGTGGGAACTGCTGCTTTAATCTTGCCCTGAGCACTGCAACAAATGCTCAAGTAAGGCCCAAGTATTTTTGGAAAGAAAACTTATTAAACTTAGTTAGAGATAGACATGGATCTGTTTTCCCAAGACCCATCAGGCGATTACTCCTGTTGCTTGCTGTGGTTCAAACACTCAATTTACAACACCCTGTTTTTACTGGAGTGGCTCATGGTAACCAAGGACAAAACACAATACTGAATAATACAACATCCAAGTAAAATGTGCTACAGTAAAATTGTGAGTCCCGCAGTTGATTGTGAGTTCTTACCCTACTACTCTGTTGGTTATCAGCATTGCACCACACAAGCTGCGATGAAGACCATCACTGAGAGCTATCAGCTCTTTAGAAGAGATAGGCTAGGTAGGAAGGGTGGGGAGTTGGCCCTCTATGTCAAAGAGTGGATAGACTATGAGGAGATCCCTCTGAGAAAAGGTCAGGAACAGGTAGAGAGCCTGTGGGTTAGAATGAGGGACGGGTCTAACAAAG
>JAOWBP010000001.1:64643696-64661851 GCA_028571105.1 Tragopan temminckii | reverse complement strand
CCAGTCTGTATACATGCCTGGGATTCCTCTGGCCCAAGTGCAAAACCTTCCACTTTGCTATCTTGAACCTTATTAGATTCACCCAGGCCCACCTTTTGAGTCTGTTGAGGTCCCTCTGAATGGCATCCCTTCCTTCCATTGCATCAACCGCACCATTCAGCTTGGTGTCATCAGCAAACTTGCTGAGGGTGCACTCAACAAAGATGTTAAAGAGCACCATAGGTAGTAGATATATTCTTAGTTTTGAAAACTCTGAGAAAGGAGCAGTTTCTCTTGCTAGCAACAGTAGAACTAGGCTGAGATAAGCTTTAGAAAATGAGTACAAAAGAAACTTTTGTTTTAGCCTGTATGTTTTGGAAAATGGTGGGCAATATACTGATTGACATATACATATTGACTGTGCGTGTATGTATGTAACTGCAATTCAAGCTATTCTTACCTCATCTTTTTTTTCCCCTATCTGCTTCTGACATAAGCCATGCTAATTAAGAATGGCTGGCTAGGCATAGTTCTTATCATTCTCATGAATTTTTGTTTTAAGAGCTATCGTAACAAAAGCAGTGGACAAAAAGAGTGCAAGTCTGAGTGTTAAGGACATACCAAGTGCAGAAACACTTGATTTTGCAGATGTACCATAAAATTCATAACTAAGCAGGGAGGTATGGCAAGTCAAGGACTATGACAATATCTGGATTTCAGAGCTTCTTTGCATATGCTCTCCTTGCTATTGGTACTGCTGCTGGCAGAAGGGTTGTTTTCCATTGAAGGAAGGGTCAAAGAGTTACCAGAAGCAGTAGTGCTGGCTGACATTAAGAAATCTCATGGTGAAATTAACTGTGATTCCTCTTCAGTAATGATCATAGAATCACAGGATGATTTGGGCTGGAATGGACCTTAAATGTCCCCTGGGCAGGGGTATTTCCCATTTAGCCAGGATGCTCAAAGCCCTATCCGGCCTGGCCTTGAACACTTCCAGAGATGGGGTATCCACAGTTACTCTGGGCAGCCTGTCTCTGTGCCTCACCATCCTTATGGTGAAGAATTTGTTCTGATTATCTAATCTAAATATATCTTTTTTTTTTTTCTTTTTTTTTTAAAGTTTAAAACTGTCACCCTTGTAACATGTCTGTGTCTTTCTTTTGCTGCAGATCCCATATCTGAACACCGTTCTTCAAGTGGGGTCTCATGAGAGCTGAGTAGAAAGGGGGAAAGGATGCATCCCACGAGAGTTTTCAGATGATAAAAAATCTGGGAGGAGTTGTGCTGTCATGCAGTGGGACTTCAACAGGCTGGAGAAATGGGCTGACAGGAAACTCATGGGGGGAAGTTTGACCTTGGAAGAAGTATCTCCATGCACCACACAGGCTCAGACAGACCAGTTATAAAGCAACTTCGCCTAAAAGGACCTGGATGTGCTTGTTGACAAGTTGAAGATGAGGCAGCAGTGCGCCCTCGTGGCAAAGAAGGCCAAGAGTGTTCGCGCTGCATCAGGAAAAGTGTTGCCATCAGACTGTGGGAGGTGATCTTTCCCCTCTGTTCAGCACTGGTGAGGACACTGCTGGAGTGCAGTGTGTAATTTGGGGCTTACCATTAGAAGAAATGCATGGACTTAGTAGAGCTGGTCCACTGAAGGGACACTCAAATGATTGAAGGATTGAAGTATCTCAGATGAAGACAGGTTGAGAGAGATGGGATTGTTCAGGCTGGGAGAAAAGGAAGCTCAAGGAGAATTTCACCAATGTGTAGAAATATCCAAAGGGACGCTGTAAGAAAGGAGAGTCAGGCTCTTTTTGCTGGTGCCTGGCGACAAAACAAGAAGTAACGGAACACAGGATGTTCTGTCTGAACATCAGGAAAGTTTTTTTTTTTTTTTACTGCAAATGTGGCTGAGCACTGACTGGCACATGTTCCCAGAGAGGTTGTGAAGTCTCTTGACTTGGTGATAATCAAAAGCCATCTGAACATGATCCTGGGCAGGATCCAGGTGATCCTGCTTGAATTGGCAATCTACCAAAGTCTGTTCCAGCATCAGCTCTTCTGTGATTTTATGTTATTTAACCAGTGAACTTAAAGCAATCCATTGCAACTTGAAGTCTAATGACAACATATTTTACCTCAGGATGTTGGTTACTGGTTTATCATACTGCTTTTCAGAAGATCCATATTATTATACCTTAAAGGAATGTTTTTAAATGGACTTATTCCTTGCTGTGGAATGTAATGGGTGTCTCTACTCATTTGTTTGCTTGCCATGTTTATAGAGTCACTTAATGACTTAATGCACGCTGCCAAAGAAAAAAAACTACTAAGCAGTTGAGGAGATAGCCTGGAAATGTGAATGTTGCTATGGAAGACAAAAATTTTGGCACCTCAGCTACACTTTTCTTGTGCCTTACTACTGTTTTCATTACCCACAATAGCCCAGAGGATTAATGCATTTAAATAAATATGAACTAAGATTTTCTCTGAAGCGCATTGCTTTTTAACACTCTTTAGGTGCAGAAGGCATTTAGGAATGATTTTAAGAGCAAGAAACAAGGAGGTGGAAAAATCGGAAAGGTAATAGAAGAAAGTTGACAGCCTGCAATAGAGGGGTGGCAAGTGATTTTCTTCTTAGAGGAAGGGGGAAATAAACAACTTCACTAATTAGGAACAAATGAACCTAGCCCATTGAGTGACTTTTTTTCTGGCTGATGATAGCTTATGGCAGTGCTAGTAGTCAGATGGTAGTGATAGTTTTTTTGTTTGTTTTATTTTGACTTGTTGTTTTTATTTTGTTTAAGTGAATGTGTTTGAGAAGGACTCTGAGTCCTAGCATAGATTTCCATATGCCTTCTTCATGAGCTGGCTTTTTTCTTTTTTTTTCTTACTATGGACAAACACAAAAGGTCAGTGATGGTTTTTATGCCTTAATATATAAAGCTGACCAGCTGCACATCAAGACTGATGAGAGTTCTGAGGCTGTGAGTGAAAGTGTATGGGGTGCTTGTGTGAATCTAGTCATTTCAAAGGTGAAAGACATATGAGGCTTGTTGTTTGTAACAATAATGTGGACTCTTGCTGTTGCTCAGACAAGACTTCCATGTTAGTGATGATTTGATCTGAAGAATGACTTCAGTGGGAAGCGAAATGTTAGGGGGAAAAAATGAACTGAATAACAGCATGTGTTAAAAGGACCAAGAGAAACCTGGTGAGTATCTTCCTGAGTTAGTACACCTGGCTATTTAATACAAGCTTTATTTATGGAATCAAAAAGTAACCAAAAGTTTGAGGAGATTGAAGGACCCATTGGAGATATGTTTAGCAACCTACAGCATGGGATCAAAAGGCCAAGTTTTTAGGCTGCAATTTTGTATCTTATCTTTGAGGTATATATGCTAGTCGGTCTGGGTTGTATGCATACCCAAAGTTGTGAGTTCATATCCAGCTCTGTGAATGAACAACTGAAACACTGTTCTGTTCTTGGTCACTGCAGCAATACCTTTCTTATTAGTTGCTTCTGAGAGTGAATTCTGGGAGTATTTCCTCCCTGAGAACACTGCATGTAGGTATTCCCCAGTGCACTGCTTTAACAGCAGGAGAGTAAATCACCAACACAGAAAAATATGTATATTTTAATATCATTAAATAACTTTGCTAGCAAATATAAAACCTTACATGAAAAAAAGAGCTGTGACTTTTCATATAATTTGAATGATACTAATCTGAATAAAAATGTTTGTCTTGTTGGCATAATAGCTTAATGAACTGACTCCCAAATGGTTTTACAAACTTCAGATAACATGCAAATTCTCTTACTCAGGTGAAAATAAAGGTGAAACTGTGGTGGAGTCTAGCAATTCTTAACATCACTTAACAGAAAAGAATATTTTTACCCAGTAGGAACAGTGGAGAATTTATGTCCCCAGAATGCAAATCTGAGCTGAATTTTGTCTTGAGAACGTAATGTTAATGTCCATATTATGGACAATCAAGATCTAAAAAAAAAATTGTCTCGGATCTTCTGCATTTTTCTTGGAAGTTGTCATTAACATTGCAGAAAATAAAATGCAGACATTGTTCAAGATTGAGGACTGGAACATTTTGAATGAAACAAATAACCTGTCCTGAAAGGTAAAATATATCCTGTAGTTCAGCATAACATCATGTATGGATTGCTGTATCTTTAAACTTGGAAGCCAAATTAAGAAAGAGAGAAGACAGTCAACCAAACTGGAACACGCCCCACTTATTATTTTTTTCAGTATCTGCTTTGCTTAACTTTGCATATCTGGATTTACACACAAATGAATGAAACCTCATGCTTTAATATGCTATCTCTGCATCTACCTGAAAAACCTGTAGTACAGCATCTGGTCAGTATACATAGGAAGATATTAATCTTGGATAGCTTAAAAAAGAAAAAAAAAAGGTACAATAACAAAAAATTATATTCAAAACAATTTTTTCTTTCAGTTATTTCTAGTTTTAAATGCCCTATGGAAATTTCACGGCTTTTCTCAGAAAGTAGGACAGTGTCTTTAAGTTCCTTTTTCTACCATGGAATTTACAAGAAAGTTGCTGGTACAAAGCCATACAAAGCCCAGAGCATTTATGGCTCATGATTAAATACCCTGACTCCAATCATATTTCCAGCAAGGTCAATGATTCACAGGTTGGGGCCCAACTCTTCCTATTTCTGAGACATTCATTTCTGCAACCCTTGCTGTTCTGCTCTCTTCATTGGCTCTCACTGACAGCATTTTACAGTGTTACAGAGCATAATGAAAGATACAGCAAAACAGTCACAGGTGTCAAACCCAACCATACAGCTGAAGACTGCAGGATCTTGGGGAGTGCTTGGATTTTTAAACAGCTTCTCTTTATGCAGACACTCAGCATTCTCCCAAGTCAGCCTCTGCCCTTAAAAAATCTGCCACTTAGCCAATGATAGTAGTGCTGCTAAGTGCTTAGCTGTTTTCTGTGGTCTTGTCAAAGGGTGAAGGAGTCCCAGCAAAAAACAAAACAAACGAAAACAGTGAAAAGATATTTTGTACTTATAACAGTTGGAGCAGCTGCTTGCTGTGCTTCTCTGCTTATTTGTTACTGTTGACAAAGTAGGAAGTTTTCTGCCCTTCGTATCTCAGCCATCTTCCTACCTGTCCAGTTGCTAAATACATGATACCTCTTTGTGTTGGAAGAAAGGTTTCCTTTTTTTTTTTTTTTGTGGCATGTGGATGGCAAAGTTTTCATCTCCTCTTTCCAGTTTTATTGAGATCACTAAATTCAGTTCTTTATATCTAGGTGATATCACAGAAGGCAAAACCACATTAGTCCATTCAGAAGTGAAACAAGCCACTGAGTGCAGGAAGGTCCAAGGTGGCATTTCCTCTTAGTGATCAGGACTGCAGCCAGAGTAACGGCACCAGGAGCCAGGAAAATTTGTGTGTGTGCCAATTAATAATGTAGAAGAGTGAGGTGAACACTGACAATTGTTTGACCAAAAAGCCCATTAAATCAGGAGAGTTTTCCCCAAAGGGTAAAAGAAACTATAGAGACAGATAGAGCATTGTATTTGCTACTGTTCTGTAGCAAAAATAAAAGCAAAGAACACTGGACAGTGAACTTCAGTCATCAGATGAAAATATTGCATGTTGTTCTGCAGGGTGTTTGGAGAGGATTCTTGTTCTGGCACGGCATCTGAAACAATGGGACCTCAGACCTCACTATGTGCAGAAATGGTTCCCAGTCAGCAGTCTATAGCTGCTGGCCTCTATTTCAAGCTGGATACCTTTTAGACTGCGAGACTGACACCTGAAATAGATGAAGATGTGATTTACAGAAATATGAGAGATAGGAGCTGAAATAGTTGATGATAAATGTCCTCTTACCACAGAATTTGGAGAAAGAATGAAAAGGGCCTCAGGACCCTTGGGTGTGCAAGAAAGCAGGACTGACTCTGAGAAATTAATTTCCTTCTTAATACAAGAGGGGATAGATTATGATGTCAGCATAATCAGTGCAGAATGAAGCGTGGACTGCTGAGACCTAGTGTTGCAATAAAACAGAGAAATGGAATGCAAAGATCGCTTTCCGTTTCTGGTGTAAGGATGGTTCTTCCAGTCCAGTGCTGGGGAGCCTGTGTTGGACCAATGTCCTGGGTCCTTCACCTCAGTGATGACAGAGCTGCCTGTACATAATGCAGATCTTGTCTCATCCCTCTCCCAGCTGCACTTTTCTTACAAATGGTGATGGACAAAAAAAGGTTTATATAAATCAATGATTTTAGGAACCAAATCTACCAGTAAGCGATAATAAAAGATGAAGCTGCAGAACAAAAAAGTAAGCTTGTGCCATGGCAGTCTAACAGAGCACAAAGAAGGAGAAATGGATTACAGGGTGAGACAGGAGAAAGGTGTTTGGATTTACTGCTGGATGGATGAGATGTTTCAGCAACTAATTTGTCCAAGGAAGTTTAAGTCCAACATAAAAGTCAGCTTTCTGCCAGCAGCTGAATGTAGGCAAAGGGTTCATTGAAAAAACAAAGCATAGCCTGTGATTTAGGGGAGAGCTGAGTGACAAGTAATTACTTACTCTGGCTGGTAGATGAGATATTTCTGTTCTTCAATATCAAAAAACCCAGAAGAAGTGTGATCAGTAAAATTACAGCTATAAGTGGGCCAAAGAAATTTACCTTCACCGGTTCCATTTCTTCTGCCTGTATCTCTGAATAAGAAAACAGAGAAGATGCATATAGCAAAGATTTAATTTGCTGAGAAATAGCTTAACCCATCCTAACCCAAATTTATGTAAATTAGAAGTTTATAGAAGGGCCCTAATTATCCTTTGCTTTTACAGTATTTAATAATACTAGGAAATCACTCTCCATATGGGTTTTTTATTGTTGTTGTTGTTTTGTGGTTTTTTTTGTTTGTTTGTTTTGGTTGTTTTTTATTGTTGTTGTTTGTTTTTGTTTTCTTTTTTTTTTTACCCAATAGCTAGCAGGTGCATAAAGGCTTAACAACCATTTCAGCAACAGTAAGGAAAAGTGCTACTTCTGATGTTTGGGTTATGTGAGAGATTGGCAGCTTGATTAATACAAGAGCCTATGATGCCAATGCTAGGCTACTACTACTCTGCTACTGAAAGTTTAAATAGCCTGGGATATGTTATTATGTGGTATCTGTTGGAACTGAAGATCAAAGCTTAATGAAAAGCTCTAAGGGATGTGAGAGAGACAGGGAATGCACGGGAGTTTCCTTCTATTTCTGGTTATTGTGCTTTTGAGGTTTTGGTTGCTAGGGATAGCAAGTGATAAGTGACACAGCTGCAACTGTCACTGAATAAATTTTTTTTTTCTCTAGAGTTGTTTGTTTCTTATCCACCTCGACTGTTTATTAGGTGGCTACTTTTTGAAGTCAGGGATGAGAAGAACTGAATAGGGAAAAAGAGGATGCACTACTATAGCTAATATTAGTGGTGTTAATACTTTGAGCAACATGTAGATCTTTGCAAACCTCAGAAGACTTCTGTATTTAATATTATTTACAAATCCTGGAATGTAAGGACATCAAAGGCAGTTTGCCATATATAGCTTGATGACTTAATCCTCTAGTTAAAGTTAAGTGAAGAAAACTGATTTGTAGACCTTCTTTGGCAAAACTTTTTTCATCCGGAGTAGTAAGTAAGTAGTAAATGGGGAAGCCTGTAAGTAACTAGTAAACTTCTTCTCTAATAGGCTTTCTGCAATGTTACCAGTCTTTTTGGGTTTCTTTTCTCATCAGGTGAAGAACAGCACTCCATATTCAACAAAGTCTTAAAGGAGATGGGCAAAGCAAATGACTGAAGTGGGAAGCAAATCTGTTTTGATGTGCCATAGCTTATGAATTAAAATGTATTAAAAAATGTTTTCCTGTCCTAAGAAATAAATCGTTTACAGCTTTAGTTTAAGGAAAGGATAATTCATATGGAACTCTGATAATATTCTTGCAATTAAATCTTGTTGGTACTCAGGCACCAAGTTCTAAACTGCTTGTCTAGAGTTGCAGCTGAAGAATTGTTGGCTATGGCACCTTCTCTTCTGAAGGTCTGTGTAGTGCTTTGTTACGTAACAGGCTCAGAGAACAGAATTCATACATGCCTATTAATCTCTCTTACTTAGCCATGGCCTGGTCAAATATACGTGGAGTTGTTCAGCAATAAAAATGATAATGTACCTGGGAATATAGGTAATTAGGACTGAGAGAGATAAATTTGTTTTCTTATTCCTCATCTCTAGGCAATTAGCTTATTTGTAACAGGGCCCAGAATCCAGGAGAATGTTACAGCATCATGAAATTCATGAGGGCTCACTTTGGCATGTAGTTTTTCAGTTAGAAAGGGCAAAGTAAACTGTGAGGCACACAAAGAATATCTACACACAGCTGACACTGTGATCATTAGGGAACATTCAGGATGGCACAGAGTCTGAATTTCTTGCAGGAGGTGTCTGAAAAGAGGCACAATCCCAGAGAAAAAAAAATCCCCAAATGGTCATTTTGGAATGCACACAGTATTCTGCCAAACGTTGTGGAAACCACTAGGAATACTTCCAAAACCCATCAAAGTTTTGTGGCCTTTACATTTTAGCTCAGTACAATCTATTTTACAGTTTGTGAGCCAAATTTGGTCCAAGGGACTCTTCTGTTCAGCCTTCTGCCTCTCTCTAGAAAGAGATTAGGAGCAGCAGCTCAAGAACTTATACATCAGAAAAAAAAAAAAACATTTGTAGTGTGAGAGTGGTCAAACACTGGAACAATTTGTTGAATGAGGTTGTGGAGTCTCCATCCTGAGAGATATTTAAAACTCAACTGAATAAGGCCCCAGGCTGCCTATTGACTCTGCTTTAAGCAAGCTGATTTCCAGATGCTTATCAAACCTCAGCAGTTCTCCGTGATCCAGCAGGCTCTATCTGAACAGCTAAATGTCACCTCCAGAGACAGGCTGAAGCCTAATCCATGCATTTAGTTTGCTTTGTTACTGCAGCAGCATTTGGGGAATGGGTGAACAGGGCTGTTCTCTGTTCTGTGCAGCAGTAGCCTTCCTTCTCTCTGTGCTCTCCTTTCTGTGATAAGGCTTCCCATGGAAAAAAACAGAAGAGGGAATTTGGTGGCTGTGATTACCAATGAACAGGATGGGAAACATAGAAGCCCTGTAAGTAGCGCCTTCTGCTTCTTAGGGTTTACTCTCTGCTTTGACTATGTTGCCACCTGTGATCGTTTCTACAAAAGCATTCCCAGCTCCTACCCGTGCAAAAATCAGAATGAGCAAATGAAAACTCACCTATGACTAGTGGCACTGAGATAAGGCTCCCCTGCTGCTCTCCAAGGTGAAGCAAACAGCTAATGTTAGTGAGTGTATTTGTAGGAACTGGGATATTCAGCTTGCTGGTAACATTATAAAGCTTTGTTACAGCATCCTGTAAGACATCCACGTGTCGTATAAGCCTATCTGTTATGTTTTCACTTGAAATTAGCCAAATCATCTGCTTGGGCTCTGGATAACCTCCGCTGGAAGAACAGGAAAGATTCAGGTTTTCGTTGGGCTTTGGTTCCCCAGTGTGTAGCTGTGCTATTACAGGTTGACTATAGTTGGCTGAAACAGACCAAAGAAAAAGCATCGTGAGTCAGACATACTACATCTTGTGACAATCCCTGTCAATATTTTGAGATTTTCATGTGGAATCAAACCTAAACAGTTTTCCTAGGAAAGCAATGCGGGTCCTAAGGAGGGTTTGTTATGTTTTGGCTGCACACACAGACTTGCCTCTTCTTGTCTTTGAAGTGTTTCAATGACATAGGTCATTTCAGCCAGATAGTGAGACTCTGTCTCTCTTACCTTTTCTAGACCAATTGGTACCTCATAATAAACAAACCTGGCCTGCTTAGCTCGACTTTTTATCTGGAAGTGACTACAGTACAGGTTCCTTTACTCTGTGCCTTTGGATCTCACTCAATGAAAAACTTCCCTGTCGCTTTAAAAAAAGAGTTTCTCAAGCAAGAAATAATTGGTGAAAAAGGACTGGAAAGAACTATTCAAACATGTGATATGAAGGATAATGATAGCTTTTAATCAAAGCAAAAGAAGTTTCAGGCTCAAAACTTCATTGAAAATACTGAAGTATGTCAGTGTTTAAGTCATTTAGTACTAAAAACTATATGGAGAAGAGGCAAGGGATTCTTAGATAGATATGAGTGTAATGGAGGGTCTGATTCTTCTATATACACATTTGAAGTGTCAGATCCAGGCTCTAAGTCTAACCCCAGTGAATTTGAATCTGTAACTGAAGATAATGTCTTCCAAATAGGCTACATACTGAAATACCTCAACAGACAGTAGATTCATCAAGACTTTAATATTTTTCAAGTGGTGTTATCACTCTGACTTGTTTTGTTTCTGCATCCTGAAATGACAGTGTGGCTTACTTCTCATCTGTTTCTAATGGTTCTTATATCTTCACTGAATTAATTAGCCTTTTTAATTATCCAGTATTGTATGTGTATTTTGGGTTGCCACCCTCTGAAAACAAGAGTCTCCTCAGTTTTCTTTGTTAGAAGGTGATCAGATTGATCATTTAACATCTCTAGTTGAACTGTATTTTTTTCCAGCCCCCAGATAACTTTAGAAGAGATTTTATTCATGCTTTTATGTTTTTCAACAATCCCTCTAAAATGAGGACAGGTACTGTAGTATATATTCTGGCACCAGTTTTACCACCAACAGCAATAGCACATGTTTTGAAATAGCTTTCCTTGTCTCATCTGCTTCCCTTATGGATCCATCTTAAGTAAGCACTAGAGACGTACTATAACAAAAATATCAGAATTTCCAGTTAAGCAGCTTCTCAACATGATCCCCACCTGTCTGTTTTACAAGACAAAACTTTTCATTATGAAGCCCTGTCTTTCTGGAGAAGGATCTGTGTTCATTGTTCTTACATAAATAATTTTGTCTGTAAACAATACATAGACTATATATCCATCTATCTGTACCTTGTCCTGTATATATGTACACACATAAATAACATACCTAAGTTATGTTAGAAGATACTTAGGTATTTTGCAATAGATTTGGTCACCAAGAGATAGTTTTATTTGACTGACCTTTCGCTCTTGTACTACACTCAAACTTTCTTAAGTTCACTTTAATTGTGAAACTTCATACTACAAAAATAGCCTTCTACATATTCTATGAGATTCTACCTAAGAAACAAGCAGAGATACACTTCAACATTTGTATTTTTTCTAATTATTTTTTATTTTAATTGACCCCTATACTCTACCTTCTTTTGGGAAGTTACTGAAGAGAAAGGCATTCAAAAGAAACAAAGAAGCAAATAATTTTAAACAGGCTTCCTATATCAAAGGTTTGGGAGAGTTTTAATGCCCATGTATGAGACTTCTATGACATGTTAAATTAATTGAGGACTTGCTATTGAGTGCAAATTGTGAGTCTCTAAGGTCTGAAACTGCTGAAAATATTCATCATGTAAATTCTGTGAGAATTAAAATTAACAATCTATGTTTCCTATTTGCTTGTGGATCAAGGGAACACTTGCTGGTAGTACAATGCTAAATAGGCTCAAGCATCCTGGTGATCTTTCTGGCTGCTGTTGCACATGGCCTATATTCTTTTGAAGCCTGAGAACACCAGTAGAAATCGGAAGCTGCTGTTATTAATGATTACCACTGTCCAAGTGGAAGAGAGAACATACAGACAAAGGTCACAAAGAAAATGATATAAAATAGAAAAACGTTATATGAAGATGCAATTCCTAAAAATCTGAAAAAATACTAGGAAAAGATTACTTCCTCACTGAACCTTTCTCACCTGTAGTCTGTCCTTGCCTCTGATAATGTGCCAGAAATCAAGCTGAGTCTGATCAATGCCTGCATTTTTTCTGCAGAGGTATTTTCAGTCCTTCCATAACTGAGCATATGATGTTCTACTCCTCCACATATTAGCTGTTCTTTTCTACATTTTCCCTATGATTTATCATCATAAAATAGCTGAATATTTGCAGAAATCTTTTTATGTTTCAACTGTAATTTACCACCAACATTCTTAATGCTATTGCTTTTAATAGAAGGCAGTGCTTCAGATGCAAATAAAAACTGTATTTTCTGGAGTCCTAGAAGCCATAAAACTTGCAGGGAGCCAGATGAAGAAGGGAGGGTGGTTTTCACTATAGAGTGTGACAGGGTGGGAGTCAGGAATGTGTAATATTGAGCAAATTATTTCCTCATTTTTTCTACTTCTTCCAAATTCACAATGAGAATTTTCTGAGAAAGAGAAAGAAACTGAGAAGAAACACTTTTATCCGCTTCAGAAATTCTCTCCACTTCAGGTAAACCCCCAGTGGCATGGGAATAGTCCATGTTTGAACTAAACAAAGTGACAGAAACCTAAAAAGAAAAGAAAACAAACAAACCAACCAGCTCACAAAAGAACAACAAAAACAAACAAACCAGATGACAATTAGCAGAAATTACTTACCAGTGATGTTCAGTAAGCATTCAGATTCGTGTATGATCTTTTTTGGTCCCTTGTCCACATGCATAATAATACACTTATACCGCCCCTCATCCACAATCCTTACATTTAACAATTGCAAGGTCCATTTGTCCATATCCATCTTGGTACGATTTATGTATTTAGGACTAAGGTGATCATGTATTTCCTGGCCAAGGAAAACTTCATGTACCACTTCACCTGTATCTTTTTGCCAAAAAACTATTATATTCTTTATGTCAGTTTTCTGAGAGTTTGGGAAATAGCAAGATAGGTATGCAGTGTGATTGAGAAATGACTTCACTTGATGTACATTGGCAGCAATACCTTAAATTAAAAAAAAGAGAAGAAATTAAGATTTCCATCAGCTGCAAAAGAATACCAAACACTTGCAGTCATGGAGGCAACGCTTAGTGACAGTAGCATAAACCCACCAGCATTTAGACAAATTCTCCCACTAGCTATGAGAGGATACATACTTCTTCACACCGATGCACTTAGTCTTGTGGCATTCAGGTCGTAAATCTATTTCTTATTTTCCTTCCTATATTTCACTTTTCAAGGCAGGCTTACGGCTCAGAGCTGGGGAGAGTCTGTGTTTTGGAAGATTTAACTTCAGGCAAAAGGCCTGAGAACAGTTCCACACTGTTCTCAAATGTGTATGCAATGAGATTCTGTCGTGAATGAGGCAACTGCATAACTTGTTTTTCAAAACTTGAGTTCATTCTCTTCGGGAAACAACACAGCGCTGCAGTTTTGAAGACAACGGAAATGCAGCATTTGTAGTAAATGTTGGTGTCTAGGGAATATATGGCCAGGAGGTCAGAAACAGGAAAAGCTTTCTGTTTCACTGAAGAATTAATCTAGAGTTTAATGACAAATTAAATGTCAGATTTAACTGTTCTGTAATTAATCCAGAGTTTAATGGCAAATTAAATGTCGGATTTAACAGTCCCGTTGCTGAACTTGTTAACAGAAATAGTCAATAAACACGATTATGCCTTCAAGCATCAAAAGAATGGACTATATTGCATACAGAATGATTATTCTCCTACTTTCATCACAGCCTATATCCACTGATATTATGGGGTAGAGATGGGCTGGGAGAATAGTCTTTCCTTGTCATGAGAAATGCAGACCTCTGTTCTAGCAGATGCAAATGCATTTGCTGTGTTCAGAAGATTCACTGTTTCTCTCCTGAATCAAAGTTTTGACTGATTTTCTGGAGCACAAGATTGCAGTGATCTTCACAGCTGCCTAAAACTCCATTTATTCCTTAACAAGCTGTCAGTCTTTAGTTCAATACTGCTGTCCTCTCTTACATACAGAGGGGACATACACATGTTCTCAAAAATAGATTTAAATTGAAAATCTAAGAGCAACATGAAGAATGTGTAATGTAACGATATAAAATTGAAGAGAGAAAGTACTTTCTACATTTTTTTATAGAGTCCCTGCTCACAGTTTAAGTGCATATCACACAGATTATATGACTTTGATTTTACAACTGAAATTGCTAATTACTACTAAAGAAGGAGCATCAAAGTAAATGGAAATGTATCACATAGCAGAACACAAATAATCTAAACATTGTTTACAATTAAAAATTTGCTTCTTACCTGGGAGAATTATTATGGCAAAAAGAAAGAATATGCAGACCTCCATGATGCTGTAAGAAGAAAAAATTAAAGAAGCATTTTAGAGGTTGAAAACACTGCAGTGCCTTCTCCAAGTAGCAGTAAAACAGGAAGAAGTTTCAAGAGAGGTTTTTGAGAAAGTTAATCTCACATTTCCCTTCAACTAGTGGAAATGCTTCTCTGCGCTTTAACAGCCACTGGCAACCAGAAGCATGCTATGACAGACCTCTGGTTTACAGTGACTGTGGTGAGGTTCAAGATTACTGGGTATGCTATGGGAGGGGCACAGAGTCAATGGACTGCAAAGGGCCAGAGTGCCCAGAACAACTGGCACAGAGGAGAGAGGAATGGGGAGCATGCCTACCCTTAGCTGAACGTGGAAGAAGATGGGGAATTGAAAGCAGAGGAAGAGGAGAGGGTGACACAGGAGAAGTAGGTGGTGGAGACAGGCAGCACAATGATGTCAACTACCAGAAGTGATGAAATGGGTAACCTTCCATTGTGTAACAGGAACCTTTCCTTCACTATAATGAAAGACATCTGAAAACAATCCTATGGAGTTTAAAGAGTTGAGGTTACTTGTCACATGGTTTGGTCGAGAAAAAAAAGTATCTATTTAAGAAAAAAAAGCCCTTTGACTCATCTCATAAGCAGAACACTTCTGTGACTGAATTCACATAGTGAACCTATATAATCTTGTTTAACAGCCAAGGCCCTTTCTCCAAGTATTTCTTATTTATAGATGAGAGAACTGTTCCTGCATCTACTGGCTTACAGCTGATGGATGGCATTGCCTTTGTGTTTTTCCTGTGCTATTTCCATGTATCTGGGAGAAGCCTTCACACCATGCCATCCAAGGTGCTTCACTCTCCTTTCTGAATGATTCCAAAGAAAGCTATTTTGGTGAAGAAGGTATAAAAACTCTTCAGCTCTTACATGAAAAAAGAAGTGTGATTGCTGTCTTCTGGTTTCCCCTTTTTTTGCCATGTTTTATTTTAAGCTTGTACACTTTGATCTTTTTTACCACAGATTTCTGGGAGCAAGTGTATTTTTCTGTTTAACACAGAATTTCCCTCAGTCAGCTGTCGTGTTTTCTGTGTGCGTACTGCAAAACACAAAACCATATTTTTTTTCAGATTCAGCCTTCTCTTCAGAAAGAGGAGAGAGAAACTTGGATGCGCCAGAGGATACAGATAACATTCTTTGTGATCAGTGAGACTCACCAAAGTCATAGCAGAAGAGAGGGAGCTTGTGCAGGATCCATTGCTATAAGCAGAGATCATTCTTCTTCTGCTCCATGAACCACAGCACAAACCACCCTGCTATGTGGTGAATTTTTATCTCGGCTGGGCCCTGCTCAGTTGAACCACACAACTAATTGTCCAAATAAAATTGCCTATGCCAACTTGCCTGTGCCAATGCAACCTACTGGAACTCCTTCTCAGCAGTCATGTTTTTCTCCTGTGAATAAGAATTTTTGCTTCTAGTCAAACAAAGAAAATTAACCAACACAATAGCCCTGTTTTTTGGATCTAGTGAAGGTTTAGAAGAGGAGAATTAAAAACAGTTTAGCAACTGGAAATATAAACGGCTGTACTGCTATAACAAGGCATGTTTTGCAATGACATTCTCACAGGAGCAAAGACCAAAACTGGAAATGAAAACAAGAGAGAAAAACAAAACTCAAGGGAAAACAAAATACACACACACAAAAACCCACAACAGATAACACTTTCTCCATGCCTTTCTTTATGGGTTAGCTTTGGAGCTGAAGACAAAAGTCTCAAAGGTCCCACAGAGTTTCCTGGCTGCTGTCTTCCAGATGGTGGTTGCAGGGCTGCCTGCATGTTGAGGGCTCAAGATCCTTCAGGATTTCCACATGTCCTGGAGAGGGGGATCACAGTGTGACTTCTGTTTCTCTTAGATGAGCTGCTTCAGAGACAGTTGCTGTACTGGGTCAGTAAACTGGAGTTGTGAGAAAACTTTCTTTATTCATTTAAAGGATGTCCTTTATCAGCTGATGCAAGTTCTTTCAGGCATGGTCCAGTAGGCTGAGAAGAGAAAAGGCAATCAAACACTCTGCACTGGCTACTTACATCATTTCTCAGACATTTTCAATATAAGTTCTGTGCCCAATTCTTTTTTTATAACTGCAGGCCAATGAAAGATTGATTACAACCCAGAATTGTTAAGGAGTCAAAATGGTCCAGGTAAGATGGTGGACTACTAGCAAATGATGAGGAACAGTCTGCTCCTCGCCATGGCCCCATGAATGACCCCCCTCCTCCAATGCAGAGCATTGTGACTCTCTGTATCTTCACGGTTTTCCAGTCACTTGCTGGCTGCATCCAATGAAAGCGGCACTTTTTCAAGATGCCAGTGACAATGGATGAGACAGGAGTCCTTTGAAGATCCATAGCTTAAAAACTTTCTCTGACATCCAGAGTTATGTTTGTCTTCAGGGAGGTAAACATCTTTCCTTGCTAACTAAGGACTAGATAAAGACACTATGTGGCAAGTGTCTTTCTTGTTTTTTGAAGCTTGGTCATCTATTACTGCCAGTGCCCTTATGACTCGGGATTGCAAATCAGATGTAGATGTCAGAGATTAGAAATGGAGAAATATTTTAATTGAAATCATGTCAGTATGCAGCTAGTAGTTCCGTTTGAGCCTTTGTTTACCGGAAGGAGAAGAAACCATGTAAGCGTATGTAATTCAGTGGCCCTATTCATGACTGCTTTTATTTGGCCCAAAGCAGTTTGAGAGAAGTCATTTTGCTGCATACAAGGGAATGCCCTACCTGAAGAACTGTAAGATAGATATCTGAGGGAAAAAAGGTGACTTTGCCCTTTTTACTTTTTTAGGATGATTGCCAAAAAGCCCGCTGGAATTCATTTTAAATTGGCTTATGCTTTCTGTTTCTTGTCACTCAAAATTTAACACATGATATATGCACAGCAAAGCATGAAGATCTGTGAATAAAAAAGAGCTTTATATCATTTTTTTTCCCCTTGGTTTTCATTTGCTCTCTTTTTACCGCATTTTCACTATTGGATGTATTCATTGCCTTTTGAAAGACACATATTGTCAAATATGTGGTCTTTGACTCATACATTCCTTCAGTTCCTTTCAAAATGTACTTTTCAAGTGTATTTAGGAACATACAGCTGGTTTATTTTATTACATCAGGTACATATCTTCTATGGGAAGACTCTCCTTCCCTTTTAATTTGCCATGCTCTCAAAATATAACTGATTATTAAACTAGCAACCTACTCTTTTGACTTTTCTTGAGTAGGGAATTTTTCTAAAATTTCCATGCTGTGCAACACTGGGTAGCTCCATGAGCTATTGTGAGCCTCCTGGAGACAGGAGATCAGTGATTAAGACTCAGCCTCTCTTGTTGCAAACACAGGTCAACCTGAGCAAGTGTTATCAAAGTAAAGAACAACTTAAGGAAATTTCCTTAACATAATAAGGTCTGAGAATGGTAGGATTCCCTCCACCCAAACGCTTGGCCATACAACATAAATATTCAACAATGGACTCTTTTCAAAACATACTATTACCTGGTCAACTTGTGTTTCCTATGTGTTTCTCCAGCAAGAATGTGGCATTGTTGCAATCAATTGCTATTTTTTTCCAGTTCATTCTCTTTTAGAACATTCTTTTACTCTAAGTTAAATTTGGTTTATTTTGTTGTTGTTACATTTGTCATAAGCCTGTATGCATAATTCTCAATTTCTTAATGCATTTTGTTTTCCTTCCCACTATTCCCTCTTTCAGTAAGATCCTTTTGTTATCCATGAGATCTTCGGGAGACCTCTGATTTTTTCTTTGATTCTAGGATCACTGTGCTCTAACACAGAATCTGGTTTTCTAATAGAAATTAAATAACACCAGTTGTTTAAAAAATACCTTTGGTCCAAAGATCATGAAGCATTCCACCGTCTCTGCAAACAAAATTCTTCCTCCACAACCAAAGGGAATG
>JAOWBP010000001.1:64620694-64643596 GCA_028571105.1 Tragopan temminckii | reverse complement strand
ACAGAATCTGGTTTTCTAATAGAAATTAAATAACACCAGTTATTTAAAAAATACCTTTGGTCCAAAGATCATGAAGCATTCCACTGTCTCTGCAAACAAAATTCTTCCTCCACAACCAAAGGGAATGTATCTCTGAAAGAGACCACAGCAGCTGCCTAGCAATGCACAGTCCCACGGCACAAGTCTCAGTACACGAACAAGTACTCTACCTAGCTGAAACTGCAGGGGGAATTCAGAGAGAAAAAGCATCATCAACAAGAATGAGACACTCATTGGGATTAACTGTGAGTTCCACCTACAGGACAGGTCAGGTCAATGTACTCGCTATGCCTTGTCATGGAATTGACAAATTAGTTGAACCACCTCTTCTACACAACAGATAACCTCATCAGGTGACATCTGTCCTCCTTTCCCAGCCTCTGCACTTGCCTTGATTTTAGTCAAGCAAAATTCTCAGCTGGGAAACCACAAATGCCTGATTCGCTTATCAATAGTTCATACTGAGAGGGAATTGAAATGCTCACTACCAGGCTGTCCTTCTTCTGAGACTGACTTCTGCAGAAGTCACTTTGCCTGGAGATGGTAAATTAATGGATGGTACTGGGGCCAAACTCACCCCAGGGCTACACAACACATTACGTGGACAACCTCAAATGGCAGTTCTCTGGGTGCTTTGGATGGGAATACACATACCATACATGAAATAATGAATTTACAATTTATTCCTAACCCATACCCAAATACACCCAAAAAGGATTTAGCTGCCATACAACATACGTTTGGTCCTCAAATATTATATGCTTAATTTTCAGTAGGTGTCTTTATAAAACAGAGCTAGACACATGATGCAAACTTCATTCTGCTTCTTAAACAGGAACATCACTAATCAGAAGCTACATTTTTCTTCCTGCAATAGATCTCAATTATTAAATGAAGATATGATACTCAGAAGAGGAGTTATATAAGCCAAACTGTGCTGCTCCCAGTTTTAGAGCAGAAATCACTCCAGGGACAGATTCTTATTTTCTCACAGTATTTCTCACCACACATTAAATGATTTATAAAGTTAAAGGAAGAGGTTTTGCCTTTTGGTTTTGGATCCCTTCCCCCAAACACCAGCATTACAGTAGATGAGAAGAAAGTACCCAATTCTCCTGCCTACTGGTATAAATTAGAGATTGCCATTTTTATGATATACATAATAAAAAAATGCCTTGCAGATCCACATTATTTTTTTCTTTCTTAGTTTCCGATTATAAATACCCTGCTTTAGGAATTAAAGCAATAATTGTGCTAGTGCTATCATAGGCAATCCCTCATTCTGTTATAAATTGATCATCTTGCTCCAGGGAATAAGGGATGTGTGTGTGAAGCTGCAATGATTAGCAGCTGTGATTCAAATGAAATAGAGAGCAGCTGTGGTGTTACTTTCCTAATAGCAATTACATTTTTGCGAGCGTGTGCTCCTATATATTAGTAGGAGCTTTACAAAGGCTTGTCTCAGTAACTGCTCAAATCATTATCACATGACTAAAAGAGCCAACACAGTTAATTGAAAGCATTATCACAATACTAGGGAGTACCTAATTTTTTTCTCCAGGCTTCCTGTCTCAAAGGCAGCAAAATACTCCAGCACGGATCTTGACGATACAAATGTTCATTCTTTCCTCTGTTCTCCGCTACATGCTGAAAGACTTGGATAGAGAAAATCAACACTGCCCTCTTGCAAATGCACATATGCAGCTTTTGCTCAAAAGGTTCCTCTTTTAAAGTTGAAATTCCCCTTGTTACAAAGTACTTTTATTTCTCATAAGTGTCGGTATTACTCACGGTATCCTTGAACTCCTGTGTAGCCTCAGTCTTCAAGAGAACTGTTGCTTGGATTTTGCTTGTAGGAAAAAGTCCTTTAATTGAAGGAAATAACCATTTTTTCATTTTGTTTGTTTGTTTGTTTTTTAACTAAGGCTTGTTTGTTAAAGCTGGCAAGTTCTACTCAATTCTGTTTGCCTAACTAGGTCTTTTATTAGTAGAAGAGGAAATAGTTTTGTTGGCAAGGACTGACCTTTCTCCAATGAGATTAAACAAAACTGTCCTTCCCTAATTCTCAGCTGCTGAAAGTCACCAAGTTAATTTAAGAACTGATGATGAAATAAAAACAAGAGCTGAATGGATTGTTATACAAGAATGGTGATTTTGAGATTAATTCCATAACAATTATGGGAAATAAGAGAAATCTCTGGCCATCCACTTACCACAAATTCCATGCTTGCCATGTTGTGTTCGACTTTTCTATATGATAAAGAAGTTGTGCTTATTTGACTATTTTTATATATAATTCTTTGATAAAACAACAACTTATTTCCTCTGTACTTCCAATTTATTTACATTGAATTTTTTTCTCTTGTAACCTCATTTCAACTATGCCAGTTTAGTAGAAATTCTAACTTCATTATCCATTAAGATTTGCTTTAAGTTTGCTTATGAACATGCAACTAGCCTCATAAAAGCCCAGTTTAATGATAGCAGTTGTGCTTGCCAGACATAGGTCAAACATTATTCATATCTGAGTCTCTTGTCTCTGAATCACAATTTACAGATGGCATTCAAAAAGGAGCTGTCTGGGGAAAAATTCAGCTTAAATCTATTACCTATTAAACTTTATTGGAAAATAATTTGAAATCAGATTCTATGCACATGTTTTCCTTGTCTGGGACAGACTACTCAACAGCTGTGATTAGAAATAGAGAAGTAAGCTGCTATGAGTGAAAAAGGGGAAGGTTTTCCAGTCTGTAGCAATCAGAGAGCTATAATTTGCTTTTAACTCAAGTTTTCAGTGAAAGCAGCCAACAGAATAATTTCTTCAACTAGATTGATTAAAAACTAATGGAATCTAAATTAAGTGTTTTCCAAACAAGTTCAGCAAAATCCAAAACCTGAGAGCTTTTACAAGGTTTGATTTTTTTACTTGCTTGCAACTCAGTGTTGTGGTTAGCAAGAAAAACAAGGAGAAGTGATTGAGCGTCTTCTTCCCACTGTTCGATTTCATCAAGAGTAATGATGGAATATGCCTCAATGTTGTGCCGGAGATAATAAAATTTTAAATTCTACATATGCTTTGTCTTTCTGCCTTCAAAGTCTCACTGTTTATACTGAATTTCACATGAATGTATTGAGTTCAGTTTTCAGATGAGCCAGTCGCTGGCCAGCCAGCCTGGCTGCAGTGGATGAAGAGGCCGTGCCCTTTGTGTGACTCTGAGGAATGTCTAATGTGATGTGTTTTTTTCCTTGCTCATGGTGGAAATTTGGCTAAAAATTAATAGATCATCCTTATCTAAAATGTTACTGATATAACAAATTACAGAATATACCAAGTTGGAAAGGACTCATAAGGAATATCAAGTACAACTCCTGGCTTCACACAGCATCACCCAAAGTCAAACCCTATATCTAAGAGTGGTGTCCAAATGGCTCTTGATCTCCGGCAGCTTAAGGCCATTACTAGTGCCCTGGGCATCCTCTTCCAGGGCTGCATGACCCTCTGGTGAAGCACCTCTCCTAACTCCCAATCTGACCTCCCCTGACACAGCTCCATGCCATTCCCTCGGGCCCTGTCGCTGTCACACAGAGCAGAGCTCAGCACTGCCCCTCCGCTCCCTGTGAGGAGCTGCAGCCACCATCAGGCCTCCCCTCAGCTCCTCAGCTCTGGGCCGAGCACACCATGGGACCTCAGCTGCTCCTCACACACCTTGCTCTCTAGACCCTTCACCATCTTAGTAGACTTCCTTTTGACACTCTGTAATAGTTTTATGTCCTTTTGATAGTGTGGCTCCCAAAACTACACACAGTGTTCAAGATAGGGTTGCACCAGTGCAGTGTACAGTAGGAAAACTACTTCCCTCACTCGGCTGGCACCCCAGGATACAGCTGGCCTTCCTGGCCGTCTGGGCACATCGTTACATGTGTTCAACTTCCATTAACCAGAACACCCAGATCCCTTTCTGTAGGGCTGCTTTCCAAACTCTTGTCCTCCAGCCTGTATGTATAGCCAACGGTTGCCCATTCCCAGGTGGAGAATCTAGCACTCGCTCTTGTTAAACTTCATGTGGTTGGTGATTGCCCAGTTCTCTATTTGCAGGTCTCTTTTGCCAGGCCTCTCCACCCTGATGAACTCAACAGCCCCTCCCAATTTATTAGTCTCAGCAAACCAGCTCAAAAGACCTTTTTAGTCCTACATCCAAATCATTTATGAAAACATTAAAGAGAACTGGCCCTAAAATAGAGCCCTGGGGAACCCTGCTAGCCTGATGTAATCCCACTTACTATAACCGTTAGGGCCCGACTCATCAGCCAATTGGTCACCCATCACATTATGTTTTTGTCTAGCCATATGGTGGACATTTTGTACAGAAGGATATTGTGAGAAACAGTGTTGAAAGTTTTACTGAAATCCAGAAAGATAACATCAATTGGCTTCCCTTGGTCAAGTAGATGGCTGATCTTGTCATAAAAGGAAATTAAGTTGGTTAAACAGGATCTTCCCCTCATGAACCCGTAGTGACTGTGACAAATGACCACGTCATCCTTCAGATGTTTTTCAGTAACTCCCAGCATAGTTTTCTTCATAATTTTACCAGGCACTGCATTCAGACTGATAAGCCTGTAATTGCTAGACTCTTCCTCATAGGAGGGGTGGCCAGCAGGACAAAGGAGATGGTTATCTCTCTTTACTGTGCCGCCATAAGGCCACATCTGGACTACTGCATCCAGGCCTGGGGCCCCCAACACAATGAAAATGTGGAGCTTTTGAAGAGGGTCTAGAGGATGGCCCTGAAGATGATCAGAGGGCTGGAGCACCTCTTCTATGAAGACAGACTGAAAGAGCTGGGCTTGTTCAGCCTGGAGAAGGATGTGGAAACACCTCATTACAGCCTTCCAGTATTTAGAGGGAGATTATGAACAGGAGGAAAATCAATTTTTTACAGAGGTAGGTAGTGATAGGACAAGCGGGAATGGTTTTAAACTAAAGGAAGGAAGATTTGGATTAGATGTCAGGGGGAAGTTTTTCACTGAGAGGCTGGTGAAGCCCTTGCATAGGCTGTCTAGAGAGGTTGTGGATGCTGTCAGCTTTCCCAGCTAAGCCTGCTGACACCTGAATCCTGCTGCCCTGCTCAGTTTCAGGTGTTTTATAGAGAGATGGGAGAAATGGTGGATTTGCCTGCTGTATGAGGTAAGTATGTATGGTGGTAAGTGATGCTGTGCCTCTTGAAGGATTATCCAGGTACTGGTTCACAAAGGCTAGATTTATCTCTGTAGGGGTCAAGAAGTCACTCTGTGAACATGGGGTGCCTGCTTTGTGTTCATACTCACAAAGCCCAGCAACACAACCAGGCTTTTGAGGACAAATGAATATCAGAAGTAGTCCTGTCTGGAAATCTCATAGAAGCTATCTAATGCATCTCTCTGAAGCAATGCCCAGGAGTGTTTGGGGAATGTGTTAATACTCAGAAAAAATACAGACATGTAGAATTCTTCTGGTGCCAGGTCCCATTTCATCACATCCTAATTGTTGTCAAGGAATGAGATCTGCATCAGAGCTACCAGGTACACTCTCCTTAGTTTTGTTTTGGAGAAAGAATCCATTGCTACTGTGGGGAAGGGGAAATCATATTTAAACTTAATTCCTTAAATTTATTTAATTGGCTGTGTCCTACAGGATCTTCCAGTTAAACTGGAAATGAGGTTAATTTAATACACAATGCCTGAATTTTGCGAAATGAAGATTAAAGAGTCTGGCGCATTTGGAGAGGATTTCTTTCTCATGGCTTCTGATCTGGCAACTTGTTTAAACAAAATGCAATTATTTGATGTGGAAGTGATGGTGCAGTGCAAGGGAATGAAATATCTTATATTTAAATTCGGGCACCGAGCTTACAAACTCTTAATGCTGTATACATGCTGATGTACTGGAGTGCTCCTGCCTATGCATCATGCTGACTCAAATTACTCTTTTTTATATTATGCTAGCTGAAGGAAATATCACATTTGAGACCAGTGCAGAGAACATGTTCCTTTTATGTCCTCCCAGAACTTAAGAGAATCTGTCAGTCCACATAATAAGAAATGTGAAGAGAAACTGGCTGAAAACTGAAGTACATGATTGTAGTATGTTCTACAGTGTGAATACACTGTGGAAACATGAGAAGTGATGTGTGAAATGGGATTTTGATCTTACGTGGTTTGCTTTTTATATGTAACTTAGATTCATTGCTGAAGAATACAAATAACCATTTAGAAGTAAGATGACAATTTACAGTACATTTTGTGTGTTTCTATAAGTATTAAGAAAAGTAGTTTCCCTTTGAAGCTTATATTAGCCATCATATGGATGAAGCAGGAAAAACATGAAATGAACAACTCTCTTTGAATGAGGCTTTGGTGTTTAAACCTCTTTTTCTATACTATGTCATACTCTGCTAATGCTGTTTTTCTTGGCTTAACTAAATTTCGTATTATTGTAAGTACAGACAATTCTTTCATGGTGGGTGACCTTCCTTTAGGTAGGGTGAGAAAATGACTTAATTTCACCCCCTGCTGCTAATAAGACCAAAAATCACTGAAGAATGGCTTAAAGAGTGCAAAAGATTGATAGGTGAAGTGAGAGCATCTGTGAGGTCAGAGAAAATATTGGTGAATTTAGTCATCGGGGAAACTAAAAAACCAGAGGAAATTACAGAAACTGGCATCATCTTCAATTAATCTCTTATCCCTTCAACTCATTTATATCACTGTCTGGGACTCTAGTGTAAGAGTTGTGTCATATTGTGTTCTTTTTCCTAAAACTTCATATTTTGAGGCTCTTCTATTGATATTTCTTCAAATACATGCAATATACTTGAATATATTTGTAATTTATATAGTGTTGCAATATACATATTGTTGTAAATATCTAAATTGTCAGCAAAAAAGGTCAGTTTTCAGGGCTTGACACGGAACTAAATTGAAGGTGTTCCTCTTGAGTCAAAGCAGACAGCAAGAGGGGAGAAAGCAGCACATTTCAGAGATGCAAAATGGGACACCCTCAATATTTTGGAAAATCTTTAGGGGGCTAGATAAAAATAACAATACATTCCTAAAGCTAAGCAACACAGGTATTTTCCTCTTGGACCAGCGAGATGTAGACAGCTGCTGTCCTGAAGCCAGTCTAAAGCAGAAGACAGCTCAAGACTGCAAACCCTACAGATATGTGCCACTGGTGACTAATTTTTATAACCTTTAGAAATTGAGAAAGTGTGTGTGATAGCTTTTATCTATCCACATTTGCAGAAATTGCTACCTTAGCTCATTGGCATTGTGAAAGCTGGAAACTGTCTTTGTAACTTGCCAAAAGGGTTTTAGTTTTGAATCAGATGAGAGCAATTAGATTGAATAATGGAAAATTGCCTGAGTTTCTCAATAAACAGCAATCTTGGTAGGTCTAGCAGTTGCCTCAGAGAGCTAGAAAGAATATTATATTTGTTTCATTAATATTACTACACATACTTAAAGCTCAGACAAGCAATTTCACTATGTGAAACTCTCTTGTTTTCATCTGAAATGCAGCTATTGGCTTCATAGTATATTTTAAAAATGCATAACTTCGTTCCAGTTGTAATGTTAATTTGAGCATTCTCTTTCTTGATTTTAGTTATCTTTGTGGAAAATATCATTTTATTAGGGTACGAATGCACTTTAAACTCTTTTTTTAATGTATATATTTTTATTAATAGGTACTCATCCTTGCTTGTGGCTCACAGGCAGGGGGATTTTTTCCTTTACACAACTGAAGTAAGGTTATAAAAGCTCTAGTCACCGTGCTGGTAAATATCATCTCTGAATCTTGATGCATACCTGTGTTCTTCATAGTATATAGTACACTTCTGTGTCAGGCAGTTGCTAACCATATATTTTATGGCTATTACATTAGATGCCTATATGTATCTGTGTTTGTATATGTATTAGCAATGTATTAGCAATTAGAACCAGGAAAAAAGTAAAATAATAACAAATAACAAAAATAAAGCAAAACAACACAATAAAAAGCAACACAGAACAGCTGTATCTAATTATATACAAATTCAGAAAGTTTTATGGACTGTTTTTATCACTCTGATCTCCTAAAATTCTGTTCAGTCAACAGTGCAGATTCCACTGTACTTTGTCATACATCATCATCGTGTTCTGTTCTTCGAACTACCTTAACTTCTGTAACTCAAAGTACTTCACCTTAAAATTGCATTATTTGTAGCAGCCAATGGATCTTGAAATATTCTTCAAGGCCATTTAATGTACTTTTGTTATCTCATTTCAGTTCTGGCAAAATCAAGTGAAAAGCTCTTGAGTTTATTAGCAATGTTATGAAATCTCTTGTCTGTGAGAACATGAAAAAAAGAAAGAATTATATAATCCACAAAAATTTGTTTTAGACTCTTTAGATTTACATTTATATTAAAAAGACAAGCTATTCAAAGCTCAGAAATCCCCACATAAATCATACTGCCCTGCCCAGTGCGTTCATTTGTATGGGACTGAAAGAGCAATGCATTAAATCAAATATTGTGCAAGAATGGTACAGGTAAAACCCCTTTAACTGAGACGTATATCTGCCTGTAGAGTACCATTCTAATACTTCAGTCCTTTATTTCTGTTATGTACTAATCTTATCCTGCAAAAAGTCACGAGCAGCATTAGAACACTTCAGGATCACACTATAGCACACCAACATTTGAAGTAAGACCTGCTTTGAAAGACTGTTTTTATGAAGTGTTGAGCTGCAGCGTGGTGAGGAAAAGATTGGGAAAAATGGAGCATCTCACAGCCTCAATAAAAGTACATTTTAATTTCACTGACAGTATCAGTGACATTAATCTGCTCAGATATTATGACTGCAATGTTATCACCTCTGGTTACTTTATGAGTAACAAGGATAGAGAGAGAAAAAGAGTTTCAGAGGTAGGAATATACAGGGAAGATCCCATTACCTTGAATTAGACCTGTGGGTAATAGAACCATGAATAAATTAGTTTGGAAGAGACCTCTGGATATTATCTAGCAGAACCTCCTTGCCCAAAGAAGCTGTAATTAGTCCAGGTTGCTCAGGACCGTGTCCAGTTATCTTGAACGCCTCCTGGGAAGGAGATCCCATAACCATTCTGGGCAACCTCTTCCAATATTTTACCACCCTTAAGACAACAGAAAAAAAAGTCCTGATGTATAATTGCAATTTTTCACATTCCAAAACTTGTTTCTTTTGCATCTTGATCTATTATAGCACCTACAACAAGAGAGAAGTCAGACTTGAAGTCTACTGGGTGTCTGTAGGACAGTGTATTAGCTAATATTGTCTAGGAAAATACAACTTAGGGTAGCAGGGTGGAAGGAGAGAATAAGAAGAATATGAAAATTGACAGTCCTTTAGCTTGGAAGGACTAGAAAGCTGGTAATTAAATTGATGAGTTACACTATGCAGTTTTCTGTAACGGCCAGAATTCAAACTGTTACAGAGAAACTCAAAACTAATTTACAGTTACTAATTAAACATTACCCAGATAGAGCTGCTAAAGGAAGAAGCGCCTGTGCAGATCCTTATCTGCAGGAAGTGTCAGGACCTTGCTCCTGGAGCAGAGATGAGTGGCAAACTCACCTGTAAGATGTGTCCAGGGAGAGGACTTCCTGTGACTGTTGACTGACCTGTTGACAGTCAAAGGCTGTGTACTATTGGGGAGGCAGAAATAGAGAGAGTCAGCCAAATTCACATGCAGCCTGCATTGAATCCACAGTCCAGGGCCAAACAGTCCCAAACTCCTCTACTGGCACCTCCAGTTGGAGGGGAAGACAACAGTGAAGAGAAATGACAAATTGCCACAGGAAAGACTCATAAGAGGAAAAAACCTGCCCCAAAGCCGGAGGTGCATCTGCAGAATTGCTTCATGGTTCTGCAGATTGAGAAGGAAAAGGAGACAGTAACAGGTAAGTCATCAAAGCTGAGTAAGGCAGCCAGACCGGCTCCCCACTGCATAACAACTACCGCAACTAAGAAAAAGCAATGGGTGATAGTGGTGGGTGATTCTCTTCTGAGGGGTACAGAGGCACACATTTGTTGCCTTGACCCACTATCTAGAGAGGTCTGCTGTTTTCCAGGGGCATGCATCAGGGATGTGACGGAGAGGCTGCCAGACTGTGCATACTGCATACTACTGCCTGCTGCCGCTGTTTCACGTAGGCACCAGTGACACAGCTGTTAGCAACCTGAAGAATATCAAGAGTGACTACAAGGAGCTGGGAACAGCAGTGAAGAACTCAGACACACAGGTAGTCTTCTCATCAATCCTACTGGTTAGGGGCATGGAGAGGGAAAGGTCTGATAGTATTAAGAAAATCAATAAATGGTTAAGGGAATGGTGTCGTGAACAGAGCTTTGGCTATTTATGTTGTGGAACTAGTTTTGAGAAGTCTGGTCTTCTAGGGAAGGATGGGGTTCATCTCAGAGAAGAGAAAGACCATCCTCGGTAGCAAGCTTTCCAGTTTAATCAGGAAGGCTTTAAACTAGAGTTGCCATGGGTGGGGATCCTCAAACCATCTCACTTTGAGGCTGATGATGGTAACGGATGCTCTGAGCCTGGAGCTGGATCACAGGCCAGTAAGACAGCCCCTAAGGTGCAGGATAAGTCATCTCCAATGGGTAAATCAGCCCCAATGAGAGCCCAACTCAAATGCCTGTACACTAATGCACAGAGTATGGGGAACAAGAAAGAAGAGTTGCAGGCATGTGTGTGCCTACAGTACTATGGTGTAATTGGCATCACTGCAACATGGTGGGATGGATGTAGGAACAGATGGGCATAAAATCTTTAGGAAAGCCAAGCAGGGGAAAAAGGGAAGGGGGTACTGCCCTCTACATCAACAATCATCTGGAGTCTGTGGAGCTCCACCTGGGGATAGATGAAGAGCTGACAGAGAGCTTATGGGTAAGGGTTAAAGGAAACATTGTAGTGAGTCTGCTACAGGCTACCTGACCAGGAAGACTGAGTGGATGAGGCCCTCTATAAACTAAGAAAAGGACTTCAACCACCCTGATATCTGATGGAGAGACAACACAGCAGGGCACCAGAAATCCAAGAGGTTTCTGGAATATGTTGATGATAACTTCCTCTTCCAGGTGGCACAGGAACCCCTGAGAAAAGGTCCTATGTTGGACCTTGTCCTCACCAACGAGGAGGTGATGCTGAGTAATATGAAGCTCAAGGGCAGCCTTAGTTGTAGTGACCATGAAATGATGGAGTTCAAGATCCCTAGGGCATCAAAGAGAGTGCACAAGCTTGCTACTCTGGACTTCAGAAGAGCAGACGTGGAACTGTTCAGGGAGCTGCTTGAAAGGGTGACATGGGAGAAAGCCCTGGAGGAAAGAGGGGCTCAAGAAAGCTGGTCAGTATTCAAGGACCATCTCCTCCAAGCCCAGAAGCAGTGCATCCCAAGAAAAAAGAAGGCAGGCAAGAATGCCAGGAGGCCTCTATAGACCAACAAGTTGCTCCTAGACTTACTTAAGTGCAAAAAGAAAGCCTATATGGTGTGGAAGCAGGAATGGAATTTGGCAGAGCAGCCAGGGATCAAGTTAGGAAAGGTAAAATCCAGACAGAATTAAATCTAGCCAGGGACATAAAGGGGAACAAGAAGAAATTCTACAAGTACATCAATGATAAAAGGAAGTCCATTGCAAGATGAAGGTTAAGTTGGAGGTTGGTGGTTGCTTAGAGACAGCCTGGTTATATCTAGCGTGGCCAAGCACAGGAGAATCCCAAACATGGACAGCTTCAAAAGCATAAATTTATCAAACCTCAAGAAAGTTACAAGCAGAATCAATTGGGGAAATATGCCTGGGCAGGACAATCCATGTGGAAAAGAGTAGCTCCTTAGGAGAGTTTATTAGCTAGCCGAAAGTCAAGGAAAAGAACTTCGGCCGTACTGTTTCCAGTGGCTAAGAGAAAGACACAATTAGAAATAAATAAACAATTTATAACAAATAATAAAATTGGAAATGGATCATAATAATGATGCATGAAGAGCCACAAATCTTGGAAAACTGATAAGGGAGGATAAAACTGCCGGAGAATGAGGTCTGTGGTTATAAGGTCTGAAGACAATATCAAGATATTTAAGATTAGCATGAATATATATACATACACATACTCAGAAATGTTTTGCTATGACTAGAACAGATGATAAAATTGCCTTTAGTGATGCAGAAGAGACAGAATAAAAATTTCCTTACTAACTTTGGAAGAAAGCAGTGTAATATATGTATTTTAAATCTGACTGATGAACTAATTACTGAGGCATTAAAAACTGCTACTAACATTTTAAAATCTACTGGCCCAAATTATTTGCACATAAGAGTCATAAAAGAACAAACAGGGGTTCCGAATTCACCTCTGCCAATTTTTAACAAACCTTGATGATTAATGCCAATTTGCATGTATTTAGGGAAATTAGTAAGATAGAGCACTTGTTATGGAAAGACTGCAGGTTACACTGATAAAGACAACAGTATTGATATAATCTATATAAACTTTCATGAGGCAGATACTTTAATTCCTCATCACACTGTTCAAAATTATAAAATATCCAAAGACTCTAATTCAAAATGACAGGAAAAAAGAACTACAGCTTCCTCTGGAAACTGCCAGCTTTCTTAGCAAAAGACTGGGAGGCTTTGGCTGATAGTACACACTCACAGACAAGTAGCCTGGGGGAAGTGCAAATCTGGTGGTCCACCAACCACAAGTGGCTTTTCTTGGACGTGAAAGCCTTGTTACCTCCTCTCTGACTGTGGAATTAGTGCATTGACAGCATGTATCTAGGAAGATATTTTCAAAGCCTTGTCACTTAATGAAGTCAGAAATTTCCAACTTCTTAAAGTTTGAGTCATTTTGAAGATAAGGTTGTAACAAACCAGGAATTTCCCCTGGTTTCCTGTTGAAAGAAGCTGTTTAATCTGTTTTTGCTTAAACTTAACAGAAGAAAACTGAGCAATTAAGTAAGGCTGGCATGGGAAATTTTTTTTTTTAAAGAGCAATTAGAGTAAATTATTGGTAATTAAAAACAGGGGATTAGAATTTAAACCTTTGTGCAGTCTGAACTTTATATAATCAGTACCGATTATATAAAAAAAAATCCATATTGTGGCTATCACACCTTCTATTTAATCTCAACTTTTCAACCTCCTTATTTTTTTTCTGATGTTGGCCTTTTTCTGAAGAAGGGCTTAGTGTATCCACTCCGCAGTTTCTCACAGCCTGTGACCTGCAGCACTGTCTACAGGCACACTGAAGGGAATTTCTGAAGGATTTTTCAGAATGAATCTAGAGTGCTTTTTTTTTTTTAGGTTTATTTCTCTTTTAGTAATGATAAAGAAGTCCCATGTTGGAGCATTTATTCTGACCTATGGGGAATGTGTCATGATTTGTTTTCTGCCTGAAGACTGATGAAGCTGCTGGCATGGAATGTCAGTTGTTGGCCATGCTGGCAAAAAAAGGTATTTGTAGTTTTTAAGAACCATCATTAATCATCCTCCATGTCAGAGAGTGAAGAGCGCAGCAGTACCAACATATTTCTAAGAAAAGAAGGAACACACGAAAAGGGAAACTGGACAGGAAGGTTGTCTGTGCGTACTAATCTACGTAAATAACACATTTCTTCTACCTGTTGGTAATTAAGGAATTAGATAGGAAAAAATATGAAATCTTTCATAAGCAGGAGGCACTGATCTACAACAAATGTTGCAGATGTATGTATTAGTTACTATGGGATATCCATAAACAATGGATTCTTGAATTGCCATGGAGGAAAATTCAGCCAGAAATAAATCTCAAATTCTTCCTAGGAGGAATTAAAAAAAACCTGAATAATAATGCTGATGGTTTTAAAATTGTATTTGAGCAAGAATGAATCGCTATACATTTATTCTTACAAATCTGAAGTAGAAATTAGAAGATTTCTAACCACTGAAGAATGAATGTATGGAACGTAGAGGTAGGTGCAACACAGCCTAAGCCACATATAACTCAGAGGAGGTAGATGAACCTAGCTTGCTTTGATCTGTGTGGGGTAAGGAAGCTGACTTTAGGCTTTATGCACCAGTTTTAGGCCAAACATACCTGCTCCCCCTGAGATTTTCAACCGAACTATGCAGCTGACTGGGCATCCGTCTCCTCCTCACACCATTCCACCTTTTAATCTTTTCTTCTAAATGATGCTGCCCTGTTACTAAGGCCTGGAACTTCTCTATCGGTGTGGCATTTTACTCTTTGACATTTCATGCTTGTTCCATGTGTGAATAATTTTACTTTAGTTATTTATTTCTATTTCTGCTTTCACTTTCGCTGGCATTGCATCTGTTTTTTTATGTTAAGATATGAACTATTTGTGCCTCTTTTAACTAGCTGTTATCAGAAATTGCAGTTTCTTCCCTTATTCTTCTAAGGAAGAGCTTTTTACAGTCATTTTGTCTTCAACCCAAGTATTTTCCTGCCTTGTGCCTATGACTTTGTGAACTAGTCCAGCTCACTACAGTTGCTGGGCTTTTGCTTGACATTTGAACTTTTTCAGGTTTTGCTGACATTGTTTGGCATGTTTATTTCTGTTGCTATTTCAGTTTCTGTAGTCTTTACTGAAATACTCTAAAATTGGTGGTTAGTATCACGTGATCCCTGCCTTTTAAAGACTGGTGGGATTTTGATTCAGTGATCTTTCAGGCAAAAAAAAAAAAAAAAAAAAAAGACCCTTTTGAGTGGGGAAACATATTCTGCTTCTTTTTCTTCTGAATTCCTTCTGAGAAAATGGGTAGCATTTCTGGTTACGGACACAATGTTCTTCCTACCTTCATATTAGCATTTCAAAACAAAGTTCTCTTTTGTCTCCATACACAAAATGCAACCAATACTCTCCATACAAGTGCTGTTCCTTTAATCATCTTCCATTTTAAAAGCTCTGATGATTTTCATGTATGACATAAAGAGCTGATTGAATATGAACTTTTTCAAGATTTCTTCAGCATCCCATAATTTTTAAAGTTGCCAGGTTATTCACACAGTGCTGTCACAGAGACTTTGAAACACAACATGTTTTCACTGTGGATTTTTCTATACTGAGATTTGTCATTTTCACCCAACATCTTCCACTAACTTTGTTTTTTTTTTTTTTTTTTTTTTTTTTTTTTTTTTTTTCTCTATTCACTGGGACTTGTGATTTCCACCTTAAGGACTTGGTTGCATTGTAGTCCTATTAAGTACAAATTCTAGGTAAAAAGAAAAGTGTAAACAGTAAGCACAGCACTCATGCTGTATCTTTCAGCCTGGCTTTAGTTTCTCCCTCTGTCCATTTGTAGGAAAATCTGGCTCTGATATACACAGTAACCTGCCAGGGTTATTTTACTATCAGATGGAACATAAACTTCCACAGCAGCATTTATGGGGAGACAGGATAGGCTCTCTGAGGCATAAAAAGACTGGCTGTAATGCTCTGAAGATGTCCAAACAAGATCAGCAATTTTTATGCATGCTTGAAAGGGAAGAGATGAAACTAGCTTCACTGCTCCTGAGGGGAGATGGCTCAGTGTTATCAGCTGCCAGTGTGTGCACATGGATTTGTGTGTATTTCTGGAAGGGAAAAGAAAGAGAGTATGTAATCACAGTGAAGGTATATAATCACAGGAGAGAAATCCCCAGTCCAACCTGCATTGGCATTTGTACCAAGAATGGCAACACTGGGCACAGTGGCCACTAAAAGCAGCAGCAGAAACATCTTTCTTCTTCATCTTCCTCACTTGGACTCAATTACCATGCGTCTTTGTTCAGTCAGTTGAACTTTTCCGGGAAATGCTGGGTTCTCCGTGTATCTATGGCACTGATTCACACCTTAATAAAGGCAGAACAATCCAAAAGGTCAGGCTTACCACTTACAGACATGAATGTTTATCTGGGAAATCCCAAGCCAGCAGATAGACCACATAGCTGGAACACAGACAGGGACCTGTGGGGATTTGTGACTAGGGAGCCTCATATAGTTGGAATGGGGATGGTGCTAGCACCTGCATGTGCATAAAGAATATCCTAACTGCTAACTAAAAGCTGCTTTGAACTATCACATAAAGTTTTTACTGGACAGATTTCAATTGCAGCTTCTGCAGAGAAGCCTGACAATATTACCCCAATGTCTGGGTATGTTTGATTTCAGTAGAAGTTCAGCTCAGACATGGGAAAGGAAGAACATTTGGCGCCAGAGGCTGGATAGTTTAGAGGCCGTGTAGAGGAGGACAGGAGAGAAGCAGAATGTATTCGCTAAGTGATTGGGAGGATCATGGAAAAGTGTTTGGGACACTTTCTAACAAATCAAAAGAAGGCTGTGTATCTGGCTTTCATAATCCTTCATGGAAACCAGTACCACTGGCTTGACTTTAGCCTGCACAGAGAGGGATAGCAAATCTCTGTATTACTGTTGCCAGTCATCATAGGCACCTGATGGCTTCACGGGGCAGCAAGGATGAGCACAGGACCTGGGAAACAGAAATGCGTCCTTCTCTGCTGCACATGCCATTCAGCAGACAGCTGGGTAAATGCAGAAACGTTGCCTAAGCACAGCATCTGTGCAAGTCATGTATCTGCCCCGTGTAGCTATGTGAACAATACTCAAGATTTTGGGGTTCATTTTGGCCTTCAGAACAAGGAAGCACATGAACTTCATATGGGATATGACATGGGATTGATAAGACAAGGAATAATGGCCTAAAACTTGAACACAGGAAGTTCCGTACTAACATGTGAAAGAACTTTACAGTAGGGCTGACAGAGCACCGGAACAGCTTGTCCAGAGAGGTCACAGTGTCTCTGTCTGTGGAGATATTCAAGACCCACCTGAATGTCTACCTGTGCAACCTGTTGTAGGGTACCTGCTTCATCAGGGGGGTTGGACTTGGTGATCTCTTGGGGCCCCTTCCAGCCCCTGCAATACTGTGATTCTGTGATATCATGCCAAATGACAGTGTCTGGTCAGTTTGCCTTCATGCCTTCAATGAAGGAAGGTAATGAAGGAAGCTGATAAAAGGAGAAAAAGCTCCATTATTTTTACATCAGATTGTATATTCTCCTCTAACAGCAGAAGTTTTCACTGCCTATCCTCAGACTCATTCTGATTCAGAAGTATTACCTGAATGAGGATATTTTACCCAAAGCTTGGGTTTCCAAAGGACTGGCTTATTATAGTTCTAAGATTTGAATGTCCATCTCTTTCATGTTGCTTCTATTTCTAAAGAGAAACATCTTTTAATTACTCTTTTAGCATGCAATGAAGATAGTGTGGAGCTATCAACAAATGTCAAATGGAAATATATGCAGGAGCCCTTCACTTTTCTACATGTTTATGACTTTCAATATATATATATATATTTAATTTCAATGTACATATATATAGAATAAAATCACTTGAAAGCAAGGAGTGAAATTGGATCTCATTAAAAAGTGGAGTTAGTGAAATGGTGACAGATGGGTCCTGCTAGGAAGATCACTGAAAAAGACTGGGATAAGTTAGTGAGTTTGCAATTATAAAGCATGTAATTTCTAACCCCCAGTTCTGCAAAGCAATTGGTGCATTTGGATCCATATATCTGCAGGGAGGCTCACTGAGACAGGCATGAAGATCTGGGTAGAGCAACAGGCACATGCAGCTATTCCAAAACATAGCTGTAAGGAAGAATCCCTCTTTTCTAGCCAAATTTTAATTCACCCTCTTCAGAATGGAAGAACACTTCACTATAAAATATGAAACTGCATTTCATACTCCCCTGTGCCCACTAACAGATCTGGGCTAGAATTTTAAGTAAAAATATGAGCCTTTCAAACATGGTTTGTTTGATCTGCCACTGTTGAGCATTGTCCATATCTCAGTATGCCTCTGGCAATGGAAAACAGGTTTTTAATTATGTTTCTAAAAGGGCTCTGACTTTCTTTTACATATAATGTTGAAAATCTTTATCTTGACTTTAGTAACAAATTTGGCAACAGGAAACTGTAACCTATTTACTTAGAATACTCTCATCTCCATTATTGTAAAGATGTCTTAGTGATTCTATTTTTAGGACTGTGCAAATAGGGCATTAATCTTGCTTTGCTTTTAAAGCAGATTGTCTTTGAATGTAAAATGTCAGATGTGTGAGATTTGTGTCCATCTGCGCGATCAGCATGGCTTTTATTTCCAGAGATTGCTTCAGTCATCAAGTCCCATCATCTGCAAACCCAGGGTACCATGCAGATGATACACGTAAGTTATTGTACATTTTCTTCCATGTGTTTAACAAGCTCCAATAATTTTAGGATGGTTCTTCCATTGCACTCTATAGGCAACCATTTGGTTTCAAGGTCCTGAAACAATGCATTTTCTAATACTTGTTTCTAAGCATATTTGGAAAGCTTATTTTCACTTCCTCAGCGAAAGAATGGCACTGCTGCTGCTGATCCCAACTCACACTCTGAGACCTCACATTTTCTTTTACAATCTGATATTTGTGCCAGATCTGTACCTCTGTTCAGAAGTTATTATGCCAGAGTTCAGTTTTCATAGCTGCAGATTTACTGGCAGAGTGTAACAATCTTGCATGGTTCCAAAATTCTTCTTTGATGTGCAAGTTTCTTCACGCCTTAGGGAAGCACAGAAGAAAGCAAGGGAGTACTTGATACAGTAGCAAATGTGTGCTGGAGGCTGATATTATAGGAGGAGCTGGTGTCTTAGTAGTGAATCAGAAATGCTAGGAGAGAAGGGTGTCGTGTCAGGAAAGAATGGGGGAATTAGAAGCTTGAAGTGAAATAGCAAAGACAATTGCATGCAAAAAAAATATCTTTCCATTAGCACTTTGAATGGAGCAGAAAGGTGCAAGACTGCCTTTGTGAGAATAACAGTCAAGGCCTATGGGGAAAAGTTTGGTTGAGGTGATGAAAGAGAAAAGCTGTGTTTTTTATATGTTACATAGAAAAAAACTCAACAAGGTGTGGTTCAGAGCATGGATATGAGGATATAGGGGCATTTCAGAGCAGAAGACCATGAATGGGCTATGAGCCTGAATTAAGAGAAAATTATATTCTCTACCTTTACCAAGTAAGGAAGTAGGAGAATGGGATTAGGGAAGTGTTAATCATCCTATAGTCACACTGAGGACAAACAAAGACTAGCCTTCATCATGCAGGTATAAGGGTAAGTGGTGTTTGGAACAAAATGGGATCTGAATTGAAGAGGTAGATTTGTGGAAAGACTATATGGAAATAATAGTAAAATATATATTTATGCACGTTCAACAGCAAAGGGAGTATGCATATAAAGAGAAGATAGTGGCCCAAACACAACATCCTGAGGAAAAGCTTGGCTAGAGTCTTTTCCAAAGCAATGATGATTGGAGGGATGGGATGAGAAACGTGAAGACAGAATCACAGGAACCATTAGAGAGAAAATTTCATGAAAAATATGCTCTCTGGAGTCCAGTCATAGTCAGTTTGGATGCTATTTTGAGCTCTGTCAGATTGGCTACAGAATTTTGGGATCAGAGGAAAGCCTGGAAAATATTTGGGAAAAAGAAGCTTTGAAAATAATGACTGAAGACAGTGTGCCCAGACTGTGATGCTTAACAGGACCTTTCTGACCATTTCAAGAACAAGGAAAGAATATGGGAACATTGTCTGAGCCATCTATACTGTCACAGAAAAATCAGACTTATTTTCTATCTTTAGGAAATGTGAACTATCCTATTAAGTCTCCAGAAATGTTGGCTTGTGGAAACTAAGTGACCTCAGTGCTGATGAGCAAGCATTTTTGTACTTCAAGCTCCTGGTTACATAAGTAATCAAAGATAACAAAGTGAATACTGGAAATTCCTGGTTCTTATGAAAACCTTTAGGTTTCAGCACAAGGCATTTATGAGAAAGTTCTGGGCATTTCTGAGAAAACACTAATAGATGCAGAACCCATATAATGTATCACAGGCTTATGAAAACAACGAATTCAATATCATTCTATATTTAATGTTGTTCAGCTACAGAGCAATGCTACTGCAGTGTGGAAAATCACTGGCAGGTTTACAGGGATATGCATATTACCCAGCATGACAGAATCAGAGGATGAAAAATGACTTGTAGACATTGGTGAGAGCAGGAAAGTAAAAGTATGCATAAAACTGAAGAAAAACTTTATCATAGTTTAGATACAGTTTAGACACAGATGCTTTAGGATTTGGAAAGGTCATCATAAACTCCGAAGCCTACAGAAATGTCACTTCCTTGCAATGAGCTAAACATGAAGAAACATTTATAAAGAAATTGGAAGCTTCTGCTCCGTCTTTTAAAGACTACAAAGCAAAAGAAAAACTAGCAGCTGGCAGAGAAGAGTGAAGTAAGGGGCAAAAATACTGGAGAACAAAGGTCTTCATGGACTGATCTATTTTTTTCAGACTATAATAAACAATTTAACAAGTGAAGATGGGAACATATGTGAAGATATATGGCTTCACAAGATCAAAGCTAGAAGACAGATGAGATGGCCAAAAGGCCAGTTGAAACCTGTTGATCAACCAAGCTGATCCTGTGTAACAACAAAAAATGTTATATTTAGATGCTGTGCTGGTTGGAGTGCATCACTGTAGCTTTTACCGATCTTTTCATTTATGCTCTTTCTCCTGTATCTCTGTCTCTTTAATTTTTATCACCTCATAGGAGAATTTCACACTTTCTTCCCATTTTTGACTAGCATAATATTAGTGACCAGGGTTCATCTGACTGCTGCACAGATTTGTTATAGGTTCAGATAGTAAAAAACAGCATAGAGAAAGCAAGAACATGAACTGATGGAAAAGTTTAGCTGGGTAAACATACTGGAAAGGCCATTCTCCATGGCACGCTCTGCAAAAAGACCCAGCAAGGTGTGAGTCAGAGCTTGGATGTGAGCACACAGGGATTGACTTGAGAAGAAGAACTAGTCTCATGCAGAAGATGGTCTCCTTCACCTTAATCAGTTAATTTCAGGTAATCTGAATGACAAGGTTTATTGATCTGGATATTTCTGACTCACCCACCCCCACTTGTGCCACTACATCTGACCACTGGGGTTTTTCTATTAGCTGAGCTGCTTTCCTTCCCTGGAGTTGTCCCAACTCCTGAGGGATAATTTCCATGGTATACCACACTGAGACCAGAAGCTGAGCATTATCCTTCATTAATGCAGCATGTCCTGCTTGACTTATTTTTTCACATTCCAACATAATTCCTCAACCTGGGATGCTGCTGTATACTTCAGAAGTCCTCTCCAGACCAGGTAACTGCGCTTCTGCAGGCTGGGCCAGCCTCTCTGTCCCCTTGGCTGTGATTCAGCCCCTTTTGCTGAGCTCATTAAGCACAGCCCACTCTGCATAAACTGGGAATACTCAAGGTTCCAGTGATCTTGTGAAATCTCTAAAAACACCCTACTTTGAAAAGAGATGGAGTTGCACCTTGGCTCCAGAAGTTATGGACTTGCTACTGCTCTTTTAGCTCCTCTGAATATGGCCCTGCAGTCATCTTCTCCAGGCTTTTACCTCCCTATTGAGTTCTGTATGAAATCCTTCACAAGGAACTTGGACTTGTGCATGCATGCAAGCAGGAATGCATACCTGCACAGGGAAATAGGGTCATGTTTAGTATTTGTAGAAGGTAACTCAGGTATATTTCCAATTTTGTTTTGGGGAATGAATGTTTTCCTTGCTAACTATATGGTAAAGTACTACATGTTCTTCCCATGTACAGCATCTTCACTTCATCCATCCTATAGAGGAGGTAATTTTACCATTTTTAAATGTTCTATTGTGGGTTTTGGAGGAAAAAAAATCTTTTGCACAGGAGCTGCCTGGCCAGAAAACAGTCCCGCTGGACACCAAGCTGAGCACGAGCCAGGAATGTGACCTCACAGCAAAGGCTAGTGGTTTTCTTGGCTGCTTAAGGCAGAACACTGCCAGCAGGTGGAAGCAAGTGATCCCTCCCCTCTGTTCAGTGTTGGAGAGGCCACACCTGGAGCGCTGGATCCAGTTCTGGGTCCCGCAGTACAAAAGGGACATGGACATCCTCAAGAAGAGTCCGAAACAGAGCCACCAAGATGCTGAAGAGCCTGCAGCACCTCTCCTGTGGTAAGAGGCTGAGAGAGGCTGTTCAACGTGGAGGAGGCTCTGGAGTATCTCATCATCTACAAACATCTGACAGGAGGATGCACAGAAGACAGATCCAGACTCTTTTCAGTGTTGCTCCGTGCCAAGACACAAGGCAGTGTGCACACAGTGGGACACAGGAGGCTCTGTCTGAACACCAGGAAGCACTTCTGTGCTGTGCAGGCGACGAAGCACTGGCACAGGTTGCCCAGAGAGGCTGTGGAGTCTCCTCCTTGGAGATCTCCAGAAGGCACCTGAACGTGGGCCTGGGCACCCTGCTGCGGGTGTCCCTGCTGGAGCAGGGCTTGGGCCAGCTGGACCCAGAGGGCCCTGCCAGCCCCAACCGTGTGACTGTAACTTTCTGCCCGTCACCCCAACCCTCTCGCAGCACTCCTGCTCCACCATTCCCGCTTGTCTGAAACTTTCCAGTTTCTCGATGCGGCCCGGACAAAGGCGAGCTCTGCCGCACAGGCGCGGTGAGACACAAACACGCCAAGCCGCTATCCCAAATACCATCAGGAACCACCCGCTCCCCACAGCCCCCAGACAGCCCCAACACCGCCATGCTCCGCCCCCTTCCCCTGCCCTCCAGCCGAGGAGGCGGGCGGCGTTGGCGGCGTCTTTCCGGAGTCCTCGCTTTCCTCATTGCGCCTGCGCCGCCT
>JAOWBP010000001.1:64603407-64620594 GCA_028571105.1 Tragopan temminckii | reverse complement strand
GGGGATCCGCCCGGGAGCACCCCGCTCCGCGGCACGGAGAGTGCCGGCCGTGCCAAGCCGGGCACCGCGCACAGCGAGCGGCGAGGCGGGCGCCTCAGCGCGGCTCCGCCGAGAGGTTGCCGGCGGGGCCGAGCGGAGCGGAGCAGCGATGAGCCGGCTGCTGTCCTTGCGCCGCACGGCTCCTGGTGCTCCGCGGGTACCCCGAGTTCGGAAGTGCGCGGCGGGACGCTGCTGTGGGGAAGGAGACCGTCACCCGCTCCTTTTTCCACGCCAGGGAAATGGGGTCGTCTTCCAGTTTGCACGGAAAACCTCCTTCCAGCCTTCTGCTGTGCGTTGTTCCCCGCTACCTGAACCTGATGCGGTACAGAAGGTGCCAGAGAACTGTCGCTCCGAAGTAGACAATCCTCGGCTGTGCCCGTGCCGTGCTGTGTGGTGGTGTGCACACGTGTAACTGCACATTTTCTTTGTTCACGCGAACGGGCAATTTATTTGGATCTTAAGAAATGCAGGAAAATAAACAATCTGTATTTACTAGCACTTTTACATTACTTTTCACATTCAAAGGTCAACAGTGATTGAGACCAACTTTGTCTTTTCGGATGTTCATGCAGTTTACATCTGAAGCTCATCTCTCAAGCTTACATCTGAAGCTTATATCTAAGTGATTTTGTAGGAAATCTTGGCGCACATAGCTCTTTACTCACATTTGGGAACCGTTCTGCAGCCCAAGCCCACTGGTCTGGATGTGTTCCAAGAGCTTTAATTTTTTTTTCAAGATAGTAACAACAATAATGTGTGAGTTTCAGTGTACAGATGAGAGTGCATGGTATTCCTCACCCCAAAGAGGTGACAGGAGACCTTCACTTCTGAAAGAGATTTACAAGGCCCAGTTTCAGTAAATGACTGGTCCGTATATTACTGCAGAGCTACCAAAGCTCTTAAAACACCTAGATATTCAAACAGCTTTGCATGAATTGGGGTGCAATTAATTTTGGTAAATCATTGTGTTTATTTTCCCATTTCTTCTGCAGTACAATATATATTTTTTAAGAAATAGTTCGTAATTTTTATGAACTCTTAGAGTATAATTGCATAATTATAATAAAATGACCACCTGTTCCAGATTAAAGTAATTTTTTACAGATTGTAAAGATGAATGAATATCTTCCTTAATTCTTATCTTGCTTAATTGGAGAGGGTTCTTGAGAAAAAGTTTACAAATGCAGAGAATTCACTACTTAGGTTAAACTAAGCAGTATTCTTTTGTGGACTCGGGCAGACTTCACCCTTCTAGGCAGCAGTGTAAAGTGTTACTGTTTTGAATCCTAAATCAAAATAATCTTGTCTTATAAGAAACATCAGAGATATCTTTGTACACCAAGCTTTTGGAGTCATTACTTTCCAGGACTATACCACAGAATATAAAAATACCAACACTTTTTAAAAGCTGTTCTCTGGTTGTGGAGAACCTGGAGGAGAAGAGGAAGTTGGTTACTGGGAGTAAATGCCTGGATTTAGTTATGTGGCAGAGACAGAAATGATGGAAGAAAACAAAATCTTTAAAATGAGAAAGGATCCAGGCCAAATGTCACAGAATAATTGTGGTACCTTTCCGAACTTCATCCACAAAATCTGCCAGTCTGCCAAATACTGTATTCGCTGCTGTAGCAACCCTACTTAGCCAGTGGTGGAAATTATGCCATGGATTTTCTATGGCCTGGTATCTAAGACATGGTTATATCAAATAGCAAGCAACATTAAAGGTTTTATTTTTTGATTACTTGATTGCAGCTCCCCATTATCTGCCATTTTGTTATTTAGTGATTGCTTTTTTCCCTACAGTAGTAGCAACAGAGCAAAAACTGCATTCATTATGAGAATGGAGAGGCAGCTAGAGAAGCCCAGAGGGTCCTGGCATAGGCTTGCTGAATAACTCATTGCTTCCTAGAACTTAGCTACACAAGTGTTTCAGAAGACTTGAGTCCACATCTCCCACTCGGCAAGGAAATAGCCTAAGCTAACCACATGAAGTTCCAGAGGAACAATTACCTATGCTGTCTTTTGAAACCCATACTGCCCTTTGTTCTGGTCCACATGGCTTAATTTAATCTGAAATTAGGTGAGAGAAAAAGGAAGAATAAGTTCCTTAGACAGAGGAAAAACTACTGTTTTGAGTCTTGTGCTTGTGACAGTGAATAGTCTTTTTGACATTATCAGTCTTTCCAAGCCAGCCTCAGTAGTGACTTGACATTGAGAACTAGTTTCTATATTCCAGCTTCTCTCTGCCTTTGCTGTGTATGCAATATACATTTAGAATATATCATAACAGTATCAGGCAAAATCCATGTGTATTCCTTTTCTTATTTAATTCTCTATTTATTATCATCTCATCATAGTACTAAACAGCATTAGGAGCTCAGTGATTCAATGCCTGTGAAAAGAGCAAACCAACAAATACTGAGGGCCACTGCTACTTCAAACCACCTGAGAGTGATGAGAAAAGGAATAAACAGAAGTAGAGAGAACAAGCAGCTGTTGGCTCCTTTAAAACAAGTGAAAAACACCTTTGAGTGTTTCCTGGACATACCACAAGTAGTCAAACAACAAAAAACCAGTAAGGATTTATTTGGAACACCAGATCTAAGAGAAAAGCTGAGGCGGCGTGAGAAAAATTCCTTGGTTTCCAGTTGGTTTGATATTGTCTATTGCACTGTGATCCTGGGGGTTTGCTCCCAAAGGCTGTTGTACTGTCAAGCAAGTTTGTCAGATTGTAGCAGGCCCTTTCTGGTGGAAAGACACCTGTGATGTCGGTTGGGATATTCTTCAGGGAACAACAAGGGGTGTCTCACAGAACGGGGAGAGTATTCAGAAATTCAGACACTCAGAAGTAGCTGCTTTCCTCATTCTGTTTGATTGAAGGGCTGGTCAGATTTCCCACTTATGTCATCAGAGGAGTGGGCTTTTTAGCAACTCAGAGACAAAGTGAGCTGGGAAAGAGGTGAGCAGCTGCTGTAAAGAATGGCTAGAGGAGATGGCTTGGAGCAGCATTTGTAGTCACTTAGACTTATCTGTGCATTTATGTTTATAGACAGAGCAGGGAATGTGCAGACCCCATGAGTTGATGGAGACCAACAGAGACATGGGGAGTGGGAAGATTGTGTGGTGATTTGTACAGGACAGGTGACAGCTTACAAGGCAGAGTACTGAGGGTTGCTCTTCACATACAGGTATTTTGTTCTTATGCTGCTGGCCCCCAGTAGGTGTGAATGAGCTATGAATGCTATATGGTAAGGTGTAAAGTCAGATGGACTAGCTCGAAAGTCTGATTTTCATTCTGGCAAAGCTTGTAGAGGATGCAGCTGTTACTTGTCAGATGGATGCTTAATGTGTTGAACCAATTGCCTGAAAAGCTGAAGTCCAAATTTGAGCCACACTATCTATGGTTGAGCCTTGTGACCAGGGCCTGGTGTGCTGAAGAGTATTATACATACAAAGCCTGCAGCTTTGTATGCTAGACTGCAGCTAGACTTTATGGATGCACCACGTGCTCAAATAAGGAGTTCTATGTTTTTCAAGTCAAAATTCTTCTTCTCCTGCTGAGGATGATGAAGTCTGTGTATCTACAAACACGTAGCTCTTGGAGGACAGATGGTGTTGTTTTGGTCAGTACAGGAATGAAGAAAGGAATTGGCATTTGGTGCAGTTTCCTCTGGATGAGTAAATGCTGAAAGGATTAGATTGGTATTACACTACCCAAAATGAAATCTACTGGTCCAGCTAGGAATGAAATATAAACAAGGCAAAATGTGAATTAAAAGCTGCTAGAGTGAGATAAAAACTGGATAAAATCAGCAGCTTTGTGGACTGAGGACAATCCAACAACAACTCTAGCCCAGCTCCATAAATGTTATTGAACAAGTCTCATGAAGGTGTGTCCTATGTGAATTAGCCTTAAACAAAGAGGACTAAAAATCTTAAGCCTGTTCCTTCTTGTTCCCTGCTGTCTTGGTTTAAAAAGTTGAAAAGTCATGATTAAGTTGGCTGAATTTGTTATTTAATATGTTTTATTTAGTTTGTATCTGTGATTTTTAAAATATTTATCATATTTCTAAATAATGGTGACTGTTTTCATAGAAATTGGAGATGGAAGAGACCCAGTAAGTTCATAGCCAGTCCATCTCCCCTGCTGCCACGCTGAATTACTCTGCATGTACGTTTTCCAGGACCACCTTCAAACTCATTTTGAAATGTTCTGCTTCCTTGGAGGAGTGGGCATATCTGTGTTCCTTGTGCACAGATCTGAAAATAACCAGTGATGTCCATTCTTGTCTTTACTTCTTTCCCTCTTCATGCTCTTTGTTCTCGTCTTCCTTTTTCAGGGCAGGGCTACTCTGCCAAATAAAAGCTGCCTAAGCAATATCATTTGAGCAGTTATTTGTTGAGCAGCCTTGGAATAGCCTGCCCTGGGGAGTATGAAAAAAGAAAACAAAAACTCCAAGGTATTTGCTGAATACCAAAGCAGAAGCACACAGAGAGCATCACCCCTCTATTAATCCCAGCCAAGCACACTTTTCTGAAGATCTTATATTGCTGTAACTTTTCTGCAACAAATTTTGTATTAAAAATGTGATTTATAACTGATGGAGCTCCTTTGTTTATCACTCAGTGCTTGCATTTTTTATTTTTTTTTTTAATCTGTAGGTCACATTTGGCCTATTGGGAACATCTTATTGAGCTAGCTGTTTTCCTTCATGACAGCGTTATTTTGTGCTTCAGGAGCTAGCCATGGATGAAGCAACAGTTTCATGTCCACATTTTATGATTGCAAAGAAAACCTTCCAGATGCAAAGTAGCCAAATGGGTGCAGTGATATCTGCTCAGAATGTTTCCAGCTCAAAATAAAATTCTGAGAGGGAGGACTTGTTTTCCACATTTCACCTCCAAAGCCTGTTAAGAACTATTTAGAAATCACCCTGGTGAACAGTATTTCTGTTTGCTCACAAATGAAAAAGAGACACTTAGTGCGAAAAGACAGGCCACTGAGGACAAAGCTTTCCCATGTTTGTACACTGATCTAAAGGCTACGTTTACTGGGGTTTGGCTGCCTGCTTTTTCTTTCCAGGTCCCTCCTTTATGTTCTTTATTTCCTCAAACTTCTGTTGTTTTTTTCTTCTTCAGATATTAATTCTCTCACTGTCTTCACTTATTTTCACATCTTTATTTCTTCTCTAAATTTCCAAAGCTTGGTTCAGGAGAGTAACAGAAAAAACTTGCACACACTGCCCAGTCATTTGCCTCAGACTGAAGCACAGGGGCAGCACATCTCCCTGACATGATATTGACCAGTAAGTCCACAGGTCCGTAAAATGTTATACCGCTTGTGCTAGCCTGTAATTACTGAAAGTGTAGTGTTGGGATGGAGAATTATCACACCTAACTTCAAAGGAGGCTTCCAAATATTCCTTCAGCACTGACAACCCACAGAAAAGTTGTATGTTAGGATTAAAAACAAACATGCAACCACACTAAAATTAGAAGATTTTGAAATTACAGCTGGATAGTTTAAGAATATAGTGTTCTTTGTGTTGTGTTCCCCCAATGATTTATACGAGGAATGCTCCAAAAGTTTGTTTTATTATGTTGGCCCATGAATTCAGAGGTGGATGTTGGAGATATGGCAGCAGAGAAAATGCATAGCTATGTCAAAAAAATAGTGTTTGATAGCTGAGAATTTGCTCTATCAAATAAAGTTATTGTGCTCTTTGTATCTGTTATAGTTTCCACAGAAATAAACAGAAGACATTACTTTTGGAGTGACCTATGTAGAATTCCTTTTGGAGGACTTATATGTATGCATTGAAAACTCTAGAAGTCAAAATTGAACCTTAAGTGCTCGTTTACTGAGAAGAAGCCTCCTGATCTTCTCTTAATTTCTGATCTTCCTGATCTCCTGCTGCACTTCTGTTAAGAGAGCATGTCTCTAAGTGCTGTGTTTTCACTAGATCTCTAGCCACAGTCACACAGGCTTACTTTTCAGGATTCTTCTCTCAGCTCCCTTCTCTTGTAATTTCTGTTCCATCATAATTTTGTACATAGGATCTGCACCAAAACTGTAGTATTTCTGAAAATCTACACTCTGAAAAATAAACAGCCTTCTAAGAATAGTAGAATCTTAATTAGCTCACAAGTAAAAAAAAAAAAAAATTAAAATGCTGATTATTCAAAAAGTAAATTCTTTTTATATAATTGCAAGTATGAACAGATTTTGACAGATTTTCATGGGTGTGGTACGGGCTTTGTGTTTGGTTTTGGTCAGTTCAGGTACTATTTGTCTGGGTAAACATTAACTGGGAGATGGATCTTAAATACAGCTGCTATCGTGGTTAATTATTTATGATGATTAAGGTTAATAGCTGCTTTTTCCTATAATCTATTTTAAGTGAAAGTTTTTACTGTAGAAAAGGTTGAATGCTAATGCACTGTTCTGTATAAATTACAGATATCTACCTTTCTACAAAATGGTTGTTCTCTAATATTGATAGTCAGATGAAGAACTGTCAGAGCGAACTGTGATCTGTAATGTAGATCTTTTCAGATATTTAACATGTAACATGTAACAGAAGGTAACTGAAAAAGTAAGAAATCCACATACATTGGCATTTGAGTATGTATTCAATATGGTGTATTCCAGAACTGCTATAAAAGCAACTGAAAATCTCAGTGGGTATATAGATGAACAACAGGTTCACATGTGCAGTGCTGCACAGAAAACTGAGTATCTCCTACCTTTGTATTTACATGAGTGATGGAATGGTGTATCAAATGGAAGCGTTCTCACTTTAGGACAGACGGCCCTAAAACTTCAGATGAATAAGAAAAAGGACACAAGAATTACCAAAGGTTTTGAAAAAATGCCTCATTGGAAATTTGAAAGAAAGATTAGTTTATTAAAAAGGAAGGAGTGAGCTGATCACAGAATCACAGGACAATAGACTCATAGAATGACATGGATTTAATGGGACCTTAATGATCACCCAGTTCCAATCTCCCTGCCATTGACAGGGTTGCTATCCACAAACTCTGGTTGTCTAGGGCCCCATCTTGTCTGGCCTTGAACATCTCCAGGGATGGGATATCTACAGCTTCTCTGGACAGCTTGATTCAGTGCATTGTCACCCTCTGAGTAAAAAAAAATTCTTCATAATAACTAATCTAAATCTCCCCTCTTTTAGTTTAAAACCATATTCCCTTGTCCTATCACTGTAAGACTATGTAAAACATTGATCTCCCTCATGTCTATAAGCTTCCTTTACATATTGGAAGGCCACAGTGAGGTCCCCGCAAAGCATTCTCTTCACCAAGCTGAACTGGGCTCCATCAGAAGAGGGGTGGTCAGCAGGGACAGGGAGGTGATTGTCCCTCTCTACTCTGCTCTTTTGAGGCCCCATCTGTAGTACTGCATCCAGGTCTGGGGCCCCCAGTGCAAGAAAGACAGGGAGCTGTTGGAGAGGGTCCAGAGGAGGGCCAGGAAGATGATCAGAGGGCTGGAGCACCTCCCCTACGAAGACAGGCTGAAGGAGCTGGGCTTGTTCAGCCTGCAGAAGAGAAGGCTGAGGGGTGATCTCCTTGCAGCCTTTCAATACCTAAAGGGAGCCTACAAATAGGAGGGGAGTCAACTCTTTACAAGGGTAGATGATGGCAGGAAAAGGGGAAATGGTTTTAAGTTGAAGGAGGGAAGAGTTAGGTTGGATGTCAGGGAGAAGTTCTTTACTATGAGATCAGTAAGGCATTGGAACAGGCTGCCCAGAGAGGTTGTGGATGCCCTGTCCCTGGAGGTGTTCAAGGTCAGGCTGGATGGGGCCCTGAGCAGCCTGGTCTAGTATTAAATATGGAGGTTGGTGGCTCTCCCTGTGGCAGGAGGGGGTGAGGGGTTGGAGATTCATGATCCTTGAGGTCCCTTCCAACCTGGGCCATTCTGTGATTCTGTGAACAAGCCCACCTTCTTAAGCCTTTCTTCACAGGAGAGGTCTTCCAACCCTCTTCATTTTCATGGCCTTCCTCTTGAGCCGCTCCAACAGCCTTGTGCAGGGGACCCCAGGCCTGGATGCAATATTTCAACGTAGGAGGAAAAGAAAAATTAATAGAGAGCTCTTCCTTTTCATATCCATATACTATGGTAGTAAAGCACAGAGTATCTAAACTCATTTGTTTGGTGTTCGAGGCTAGGCAATAAGAGATTAGTATGCTCTTGACTCCTCAGAAATGGACAGCCACAGATATCCATTTGCTTGTGTTTATCAACAAACACCTAAAAGGAGAAAAATATGGCATTTATTGGAATTTGAATTTAAACTGATTCAAACTTGAAATCAAGTAAATTTTATTAATATTGTTGATGAACTGTTGTCAGAAAAATGATCAACAATTGCTAGTACAATCTCCTGCAATGAAAAATTATCAACAATTGCTAGTACAATCTCCTGCAATGAAAATCTTTTCAATTCAAATCTACATTTTATTATTTTTATCCTTGATTTTATTTATTTACTTGATAGACAGAACTTTTATTCCAAACCCAACGTTCTCTATTACAGACGAGGTCAAAATACTCATTTGCAATTCTTTCTCCTGTCTTTATAATTTCCTACCCTCTGAATTTATGTCTTTATTGCAGTATTGTTTTATCATCAATCTTAATGAAGTTCTCATTAACCACCTCTCTTTTCCGGTGAAATGACCACGCAAATGGTTCAGCCATTACAGAATACATCTGGTCATTAAAGAAAGGAAATAATTAATCTTGTCTTTGTGCCACAGCTACTAATAGGATGATATAGTATTTGTAATGTACGTAAGAAAGTGCATTCTATTTCTTTGTTAAAACATTAAATACAATTTTGAATGTTGTTATGATATTGCAACTACATTTTGTCACACAATCCTCTGCCCTTGCCATCACTTAGAATATACTTCTTGGCCAGAGTGAGTCTTCAGGTTTTTATGTACAAGAACACAGAATTTTTGGAGTGTTTTTTAAATATTCAGTTATCCCTCAGTATTTACATCTGAGAGGCAAGTGAAGAATATTATCACATTTAGCTATATATCCTACCAGATGTCTTTTTCTGCATCAATCTTGTTAGTTTCTATGACAAAATGTCTCAATTGAGGAAGTAGTTGTCTTCTTGAAAAGTTCTTTACTTTAAAGACCAACTTAGTTGAATTTTGCCTCATTTTGCAAATAGAATTCAACTGATTTGAATTAATATCCATATTCAGTGTTGTTGAAATTCGTTTCAGCTAGTTACAAGAATGAGTAACTCCACAAAGTCTCTCTCCTATTAGGCAGTGATTTATTAGACAGATCTTTAGTGTTGGATATTTGAAAAACATTTTCCGTCTTACCAACTGCGACGTGGTCTAATGTTGGTAGGATTTTGTTTACTTCATTTTCTGTTAGTGACTGGCCAGCTTAACTTCCTGATTTCATAGCCCCACCTGCTTCTCTGCTTGATATCTGATTTGACAAGTAGGTCACTATTGAAATAGTGTAAGGGTTAATCCCTTAAATAAGGGTTAAGATATACCTATTATTATGACACAAATCATTCTGGGTGTTTAACAGAGAAAAAGGGCCAGAGAAGATACACAGATTGACATTATGTATCACCAAGCATTCTCGTCCATTCCTTTCATGGTATACCGAACTTATCTACTTCAGTATCTGTAGCTAAGACTGTGGCTTCAAAATCTTCCTAGTAGAGTCACAAAATTAAGACATTCTTACTTTTCCCCCTTGGCCCCAAACACCGAATCACATTCCCATTCACTCCTTTTTGGTGTTTAAGTATGCTTGTGGGGATAGACAAGGAATTGGGGAGTTCATCTGAATAAAAATGCCCAATTAAACTCTTTTTAAAAAATATTATTATTATTTTATATTTTAATCCTGTTCCCTGTACAGCTTGCTTAGCAGTTCTGAGAAAGTTTCTGTAAGGGCCTTTCAGTTTGAAAGGCTCATACTCGTTGTATAATTAAGTTTCAATCAGACATTAATTCGTGTTTTCACTTCTCAATGCTCACCTTGGATTTCTAGGAATTTGGTTAAAAATACTGATCTAAATGCAATTATAATCTAATTCTTTATTACACATTTTCAACTCTGAAAGTACAGCAAACACTTTACGCTTATTTATTATAACAAAGGGTCAGCAGTCAGTATCATCACTTGTTTTCTGAACTGGGATGACTGAATAACACTACTCAGAGATGATGTCTCACTTAGTATTCTGGAGTCTTAATATTATAATTCCACCTTTTTTTTATACTGATCATTGGATAGTCTCCCATCAGTAGTTGCTGCAACTACTGCTTTCACCATTTGCCTTCTCTTCTAATCTTTCATCACTACACTTGCTTTGCCTTGTTTGCTTTTCTAAGTAGCGCTTGCTACCCTCAGAAGGTATTGTAGCTATTAATTTTTTAACTTCCCCAGAATTCAATTTATTTTGTTTGGAGGTTGAAATAAAATCATAATTCACCATCTTGTAAGGCAGAAAGGCATTTGGCAGTATAGCTTTGTGTGAGTAACATTTTTCAAATTTATTTTTTCTTCTGCTTGTTTATGATGGCAAAAATGAATGTTTTGCAGTCATTGGATTTTTGTCTTTGTTTTTGGTTGTTTGTTGTGGTTGCTCATTTTGTTTATTTCATTCTTCGTTTTTTAGAAGTACTTGTCTAGTACAAGAGGACTTACACTGATTACAACTGGTTTTGATTCAGCTACCAATTGTTTTCCTTTCAACTTCTTGTTGAGTCTAGTAGACTTGGAGATGCCACAGAAGACTAAAAATCTGACACATCCACATCCTGAAAGCTATCCTCAGCTCTGATCTCTTCCACTGAAAATCAGATCTAGTGGAACTAGGAGGAGCACAAAATAGAAGTAAGACTAATCAGTAGACTGGCATTATGTCATTAAGGAGAGACTAGACAGACTGTTCACTTTGAAAAAAAAGATAGCTGAGGGATGTTAACATAGAGGTCTGCAAAATCATGAATGGTCTGGAAAAAGCAAATAAGGAATCTGTAATTTCCCATAGAACAAGTGCAGTTGGAAGCAAGAGAGGCTATACAGAAAAGTAATGAACAAACAAAATGCCTTTTCCACACACATCGTGGAGTTTGGTGGCAAGGGATGCCACAGGGGCCAAAACTATGAATGGATTCAAAATGGGATTACACAACCTCATGAAAGAAAGCTCCACAAAGGACTGATTTGGATTGTAAGGAGAACTTGAACTGGTGGAAAGAACTGAATAACATTTGGACTATTCTTGTATTCCTTCCATAAACATTTCTCACTGGCTTATAGAGACAGTATGCTGCCTTCTTAAGTGGGCCTATAGCACAGCTGACCATGGGTGGTGTTCTTATATGCTTTGAAAGTTTGGGATGGGGGAGGGAGATGAGCGAGAGTAGACTGCATGAGGATATGAGGCCAATTCATCAATAAGAAAGTTCTGACTCCTAGTTGACTTCTTACTTGGGAAGAGAGACAAAGAGATGAGGGCCTTTTCCTCTCCTCACCCTGTATTTTCAAGTGACTCAGCTTGAAGTTTTCACAGTGTGAAGCTGCTCTTTCATCTAATTTCTTTGGTCTTCATTCTCTTTGTTTCCCCTTAGCTTGGGCAAATGGTTGGATTTTTTTCAGAATTTAAAATATGATCACTATACAGGTGCATATGTAACATGTTCATAGCCATCTCTATTCATATTCAAGCCTCTTTCACAGCTTCCATAGCCCTGCAACACTCCCTAAATCAAATATTAAAACCATAGATTCATAGAATCATTGAGGTTGAAAAAGACTCTTAAGATCACCAAATCCAACCACCAATCACCACTAAATCATGTTCATAAGTGACGTCTACACGTCTCTTGAATACCTTCAGGTATGTGGACTCCTTCATTACCTTGGGCAGCCTGTTCCAATGCCTATCCTTACATTCCATGAAGAAATTCTGCCTGATATACAATCTAAACTTCCCTTGGCAAAACCCGAGGCCATCGCCTTGTGTCATATTACTTGTCACCTTACAAAAGAGTGTGATATCCACCTCACTACAACCTCCTTTCAAGTTGCTCCTTTTTTTTTTCAGACTAAACTGCTCCATTTTCCTCAGCTAATTCTCATGTGTCTTATTTTCTAGTCCCTTCACCAGCTTCACTGCTCTTCTCTGAATGTGTTCCAGCAATTCAAACCTTTCTTGTAGTGAGGGGCCCAAGACTGTGCACTGTGCTTAAGGGGTAGTCTTGACAGTGCTGAGTACAGAAGGACAATCACCTCGCTAGTCCTGCTGGCCACATACTTCTGATACAGGCCTGGACTTCTTGACCACCTGGGCACACTGCTTGCTCATGTTCAGCCAGCTGTCAACTGGTACCCCCAGGTCCTTTTCTGCCAGTCAACTTTCCAGCCACTCTTTCCCAAACCTCAGAGGCAAGATATCATCAAGTATCTCCTGCCTTGAAGAAAACCTTTCACATTTCAAAAATATATATTGTCACAGTAAGTGTTTTAGAAATTGAATTTCTTCTGCAGGCAGCTTTTTCTCTCTTCTAGACATCATATTTCTTATTAGAGACCAGCTACTTTAATGTTGCTAATGAGTTCCCCTTGTTGTGCACCTAATGTATAAACAAAGGTCTTTTTGCACAAAACAAAGGCAAGTTATCATCTTTGATCAGATTGTTTGGATCAGGTTCAGCTGACAACTACAGACTTGTTTTTCCACCCCTATGCATTTTCAAAATGCTGCAAATCCCTTATGCTTGTGGGATTTCTTGTTTGTTTGCTTGAGTTTCTTCAAAGGTTAACTTCTCCAAAGATAGTGGGGAAAAGAGAGGAATGCAGTCCATTTCCCAGATCCCAAGGAACAAAGGGTGTTTGTTGCTGGCAGAATATGACTGTTAAGAAACACGCTGGATGCCGTCAAGCAAAAAGCATAAGGGCTGTGAAGTCAAAGAGTGTATCCACAGGAAAACAGTGAGGCTGAAGCGGTTAGGCCATTGAGCATATGGTGCACATGTGAAATAGATCTTCAAGATCAAAGGTTAAAAGCTATTTTTTAACTCATGTAAGCAGTTCTTTTGTGCTTCCACAGTGCCTTTTGTCTATGGATGCTAAAGCACTTTTGTAGCTTGGGGAACCATTACCTTATCTAGCAATCAGACACGCTAACATGTACAAAGTTGAGATGCAAAGCCAAGTCATGCAATCAGAAAGTAAGGGCTGGCAGCATTGGAGACTGTTCCTTTCTCTGTAGATCTTATTCTTACAGCATCAAGAATTTCATTTTTAAAAGAGCTAAATACTTTGCAGTTAGCATATTAATTAATAGGCTAATTGCTCCTATAGCCAAGAAAGATCCACCAAAATGTGACTTTGTAGTGAAATAAATGTGATTTCCCAGGCTAGAAAAGTACTGTTATCCCCATTTTAGAGATGAGATACTCAACAAACAGTCTTGTGTTCCAGTGAATGAACATTTGCAACAATTATTATATTATGTGTGCACAGCTCTACTCTGTCCACATTTGTAAGAGTACAAATACCAAAACACATGCAGTCAATCAAGTGCAGCAACATTTTTGTTTAAAATCTGGGCCTTACTGCCCTTATTGACTCTCAGAGCCATAGGTATTAAATCTCCAGGTGGGACTTTGTGTATTACCATACTGATGCAGCCAGTACAAAAGATATTATTTACTGGTTACAGAGCCTGACGACAGAAAGTCAGTCGTATTTTGTCCAACGTATTAAACATCAGAGCTCAAAGTTCAAATTCAATTTATGCTGTTAAGTGCTTACATATTTCTTCTCTTGCTCTTGTCAGACAGGAATGAAACTAGAAATAGTATGGTACTATATGGGTACATTGGATTGTTCTTGCCGTATTTCAAATCCTGGGGCTGAAATATGAACTGATTATTTCTTTGAACTAGAAAGTCTGAATAACACCTACAGTACCAAATTGACCTACGGGAAAGGGCACGATGGAATGAATTAGTTTTGCCAATGTCTGATTTTAAATGAACCACACTAAACCCAAGCAGATGTTTGGAAAATAGGCCAAGTTACTGGCAAAGGTGCTAATAAAAACTATGTTAGAAGCATGTGTAATTTGCAATATCTGAGTGGGTATCAGTGATGTGAAAAATAGAAAAATTTTACTGAGGAGCCTTAAGTATTTCTTTTTCTATGAAGGGCTGATTTTGAAGTAGCTCTTCTGTAAGAGGCTCAGCTATAAAACACAGTGGGAAAAAAAAATCAGCAGAAAATAGTCTATGGGGAAAAAGATTGGGAATATTTGAAGTATTGTTACACTTTTTCCATTAGAGAGTCTGAGCATTTTAAAACCAAAACATGTAGATACTAAAAAAGATTTTCAACATGTAAAGCAAGGATTTATTTTCAAAACATTAACTTCGCTATCATTACTGCATTTTTTCCCCCCAGACTTTTACAATGTCAGTTTATGAAAAGCTGCTCTTTCTCACTACCAGGGTTAGTTTCAGAGAATTAGCTTTTTCTAATAAACAATGTTACTTCAGAAAATTCATAACCAGTTTTAAGAAGAGCACCTGGCAGTACATGCTGCTTGTCAGTAATGAACATATCATCACCTGGTGGTAGCTAGCTTTTTGTCAATTGCTGTCTAAATGTACAAGTCAGCAAGACTAGCACTGAAAAGAAAAAAAGTGCTGATGCAGGCATCCTGAGATTCTGAGTAGGAGACCTGACCATGTATGACGAAGAGGAAATAGCATTAAGTTTTATTTTTTAGCAGGAGCTGGAATTTTTAGAGATATCAATTAGCAACATGAGTGTACACACAAGGAAGTGTGCTCCTCGTGGCTGCAAATGAAACAAGAAAGGCAATCTATTTCTTTTCTGCCCTCAGCAGAGTGAAGTTTTAAAGTTCTTGATCAGTTTAGTAAGCAGTTTAGTAAGCTGGTTCTTAATGCCTACTGGCAGCTTCCTGGCACATTCCAGTAGCTTTATCTGCACTGTTCTGCTGATACAATTTATTTCCTTAGGTGGCTGGGAACTGAAAAGCAACAGAAGGATTACTATGGAAAATCTATTAATACTGCTGTGTACTGGCTGCATGTGTACTATGGTCTAGTATTCAGGAGCCATGGAGATGCCAATGGCTGGCTTAAGAGATGCAGTATTAATCAAAGATTAAATATTCTTGTTGGGATGGTTGACAAGCACTGGTATTTGTTTCAGATAGCACAAAAGGATATTCTGACAAGAAAATAGAATACTTACACCAATAAATCAATACTTCCTTTAACCCATTTATTCCAGATTGCTACTTCTAAGCTTCTGCCTTGACTTGTTTCCTCCACTGGGCTCTTGCAAATCATAGGCTACTCGTATTCTAAGCCCACTTCTTGCATTGGTTGAGATGAGTTTTTGGTGAGTTGGCAAAGACAAGGAAGAATGGCCTTCCATATCAGACAGAGGAATGATTCCCAGAAGACAGAGTTGTAGAATCATGGAATTATGGAATCACAGAGTTATAAATATCCCAAGTTGAAAGGGGCCCACTAGGATCATTGGGTCCAACTCCTGGCCCCACACAGGACCACTAAAAATTCAAATTATATGTCTTAGAGTGTTATTCACAAGCTTCAGCAGGCCTATAGAATCATAGAATAACCCACATCTTCAAGCCTTCCTCCATGCCTTCAATTAAATTGCTTAACAGAGTTTTAGTTCTCTCATGGCAAGGGGTGACAGTACTTCTCTACTTCCCTTCAGAATTTTTCACATGGTACACCGATGCTTAGAATTCAGCACCTGATTGACTAAATAGCTCCAGTCTGTATCTGTCCTGATACGCACCCTAGTGCTATGAAGTCAATAACATTTTTACTGATATCTTCCTGTAATGTTAGTTTTCTAACTGCTTGTCCAACTCTTCTTTGGAAGTTCTCCACTGTTTCAGGCTTTTCTGTTACTTAGAAGTTTAACTTATGCAAGATTATAAATCAGACTGCAGCTAGTGGAAACAGACATTTTACTTTTTTCCTATTTTCAAATGCAGAAAATGAGCTCCTTGGAATTTGGAGCTAGTCAGCAGCCCCTTTGATTCTCTTCAAATCGTTGTCTGTCGGCAGTGCATAGCAAATATTTGCTATGGTTTGTCTCAGATATTTCAGTAGTGAGCTGCTGCTACCTGGAATTAATATGACACATACAGAATTAAACAGGACTTCTCACTACTCCATCACTGAAGGCAACTTAATCTTTCCTATTGCAGTTTTCCTATTGCAGTGTGATTCACAGGATGTTTGTTCCATCCCAAAGACTCCTGGGACAACAGTAGAAGATAATTGGAGGCCACATCTCAGTTCAAAAATCCTAATTATTTATTTTCATGTGGGCTTAAGATGCAAGAGAGAAGTCCTAGAGATGAGGTCCAGTGACACAAGTGACTTGAATTTACTCTCACCAGGCATATTGTAGAGGTACCAATAATACTTCTTCTATGACATAAAGGCTGAAAATTTCTCCTTTGATTTTTGAATAAAGGAATTTAATTTAGTTTCCAAAAGCAAAAACAGAACAAAAGTATCTTAGTATCTTAGTAATTTTTTCCTTATAGAACAAGCTGCTCCACTATAAATAGGTTGCTCCAAAAGTAATGTTGCTTATTTCCATGGAAACTACAACAGATACAATGAGCACGGTAACAGTTTGATAGAGCAAATTGTCAGTGTTTTGTAACACTATTTTTCAACATTGAGAAGGATAAGGGATGAAGCTGTGATGCTTCTCTTGGTTCTCAGCACGGCTCAGTCAGGACCAGTTTCAGGGCCTGTTGTATCTCCTGGTACAAAGATCCAGAATTTTGGCTCTTAACATTGATGTTTTTAAGATCGGTTAAGAGTGACTCTATCACTCAGCTGCTTCATCACTTCAGCTACCTCCAGCTGCCAAATGAAGAACAGAGTAAGCTTGATCCTCTTCAGTAATAGACAGTTTTGTTGGGAGAATAGTAATAGCCCTGTTGGGAGAAGACACTTTTCAGCAGTGTGTGGAGACAGGACAAGGGGTAATGGCTGGAAACTGCAGCATAGGAAGTTCCGCACAAATGTGCGCAAGAACTT
>JAOWBP010000001.1:64591699-64603300 GCA_028571105.1 Tragopan temminckii | reverse complement strand
AAATTGTCTCATTTTTCTCTTTTTCTCCTTGGGACCCTCCTACTTCAAAGTAAAATCTCCAGAGCTGCAGAGATACCCGTCTCTTCTCACTGTTTCTATTAATGCCAGTCTGAAAGAGTCTGGAACAATCAAAGCCACGCAGGATGTGGCTGGCAATACCATTTCAGCCTTATGTGTCCATGTTAGAAGTATGTCCAAATGTTAATGTGCAGGATGGGACTCAGGAAACCTGCATTTCTCTGCAGGCTCTAGCAACTACCCCAGAGTAACTCTTCTAACATCGGTATACAGACCGGATTTGAGTTCTTATATTGAGCTAAATGCCATATTTCTCCTCACTCCAAATCAGTATTACAGTTTCACGCATTACTGCAGCACTTTGCTGACCTACGCTAGCCCTGAATGAGTACTGCTACTGCAGTGACCTTCATTTGCAAGTCACCTTTTCCACATCACCCAGGATTTTACAAGCCTTTGTTAGATCTTTCCCTGGCTCATGAATCCTCTCCAGCTTTGCTGCTTCTTGTACAGAAACTGCTCCATTGACCCTTCTCCAAACTCTCCCAGCCTGCTACTTCCTCCCACTGCTTAACTTTTGTTAATTCTTAAATAAATATCAGTGTCCAGATCTATTATGAGTTGCCATTTACTCTGCCTGAACTGTAGCAGGTCTTTAACTAGTGCCCATGTACCAGCTATCATTTGTATTTGTACTGAAACTGGTGAGTTTTCCCGCTCACTTTGAATTTCTGAGGATCTGTTTTTCCCTCGTTTCAGATCTTTAGTCACTGCAACATGCGTAAGTGCTTGAAGTCTCAGCTGTCACTAACCCAGTGGTCATGATATACAGGATTTGACATTTGTCAGTAGTCAAGTATCAGGAGGAAATATGTGCATGGCACTCCTGAAAGAGCCACTCATAAAATTAAAGGAAATGTTCCTTGGATCAATAGGGTTTTTTATTTTCTTCATTCCTTCCCATCTGTCTATGGGTTATCTTTATTAACATGCTCTACTTTTTATTGTATATCTCAGCATTTAATTCTGCTGCTTTCTCTTTCTCCTTTTTTTTTTCCCAATGTCATAGTGCTTTTTGTATGTATTGTAGTTTCCGTGTAAATAAATAGGAGGCGTTACTTTTAGAGCAACCTACACATATGACAAATGCAATGTGCCATACATTAAAGTAAGAATTTAAGCTATTCATGATCCTTATTGAAATTCAAATTAACTGTAACCACTCTAGACACAAACCCATTCATTACTTTAGGCACCCCATGTATTATGCAGTTGAAAAGGCAAACAAGATATTACGATGGAATGAGAAAGAAAATAACACGGAGAATATGGTGCCAGTATATACATTAATAGTACAGTTTTCCTTGGAAAATGCACTTAGTTCCAGTAACTTGATCAGAAGAGAAGAATAAAATTAAAAGAAGATCAAAGGTGTCCAGGAATAGTGATGATAACTCTTAGCCAGTCTGACTTCCACTTAATGAAAAGAGAAAAACTGCAGGATTATTTAAGTCAAGGGAGGAGGCAGAGGAAGCTTATGACAAACACAGTGGAAGGAGGTGATTTACATTCAAACAGAAGCAGAGACCACTTCAGAACCAACTGAATTTATTCAGGGACAAGACAAGTATAGAATATCTGGCTGTCATAAAAGGAAGTGGTCCAGAGAAGTTATAGACGTCCTCTCCCTGGAAGTATTAAAGGCCAGGTTGGATGGGGTTTTGGGCAACCTGGACTAGTGGGAGATGTTCCTGACAGGAACAGGAGCAACAGGTTGAAACTAGATGATCTTTAAGATCCCTTCCAGCCCAAACTATTGTGTGATTCTATGCTCCAGAAAGATGTTTGTGCTGAGTCACATAGATTTCCAAAGGAATAAAGAGATGATCTTACAGTACTTCGGCACTGTGTGTCTGTTTTTCCAGACTGATACAACTATCAGTTAGAATGACATGGAACATAGTAAAAGTGGGACTGGGATATTTCGTTTCCTAAAAGTCCTCAAAGACTAATGCTGGCAGTGAGCAGAACTGCTGTACAGCCTGTTGATCTCCATTCTGCATTTGCGATCTTTCTTTTCCTTTCTGTGTACACTTGTCCTTAGAATACTGGTCCTGAACTAATGCAAAGCTGATACTGAACAGCACATCATTTAAGCATGGTTGATGAAAGATGGAAAATATAGCAGAAAAGCTTTCATTTGCCTTGATTGAATGCACATAAGATGAAGACTGCTCTGAAAGTAATGCCTCCTATTTCATTATGTTGGCCCATGACATCAGACACCAATGTCAGTGGTATGGCAGCAGAAGCTGAATGTTCCCACCAATATGCCGTTACATTTTCCTGCCATGTGACAGATGGCAGCAGAGAGGTGGTCTGACAAACTGGTGTCTGACATGGAAGCCTGACATGGAAGCATGTATGAAGCAAAGGTGTGTCACTGAATTCCTCTGTGTGGAAAAAATGGCACCCACTGACATTCATCAACACTTACTAAATGCTGATGAAAACTAAACAGTGGATGTGAGCACAGTGAGGCAGTGGGTGGTTCGTTTCACCAGCTGCATCAGCAACTGGTTCACCTCTGCTGGTGCAGGTTTTTATGAGCATGGCATGCAGACTTCTGTTCATTGCTGGTAAAAATGTATAGATAATGTTGATGATTATGTAGAAAAACAGTGTTTTGTACCTGAGTATGTGCTCTATCAGACAGTGTTATTGTGCTCTTTGTATCTGTTGTAGTTTTCCTGGAAATAAATAGGAGCAATCTACATACAAGAGAAAATAGACTGGCAACATCCTCTGCATTACATCTCAATTATAGAATTTTATGAAATCAAAGATTTACCTAGGAAAACTGAATGTGAAATCCAGTCAGTGGAAATTCAGTGCTATGTATTTTTTAAAGTCAAGCTTAGAAATGTGACCTTTAAGTCACAGTTCCATTTTTAATTTTAATTACTTTTATTTTAATGGAGAAAAGGAGAAACACTTCATTCTGAGTTTTTAAAAGTGTTTAGTTGGAAAATGTTCCAACTAATGAGTTTGACTAAATCTAGGGGAGGTGGCAGGTGACACATACTAACATTTTATCACTGTTTCAAAATAACCTTAAGTTACTTCTAAATGAAGAAAATTTTTTCCGATGTCTTTCCCTCTTTCTATTTTAAATTAAAATTCAACTGTATGATGAAATCCCAAGACATTTGCATAACACAAAGCACGATATTATACTGTTAGTTCCTTAGAGTCTGCAAAAGTCCTGCCCAGTAACTTCAGCAGCTGAAGCATCTGGAGTAGCCTTGGTCCCAGTTCAGTGCCATCCCAAGGAGACTTCAATTGATCCACCAACTGAGGAGTGGCTGTAAGATCTAAAAATGCACTTGGAAGGCTGTGAAAGTGTATTTTTTCTGGAGAAAAATGCCTTAAATGACAGCATCTCTCCCCTCTTTAAAAATACTGTGAGCATTCATGCAGTTTCTACTAATTAGGGCAAAAACCACAGGAGTGAAGTGGAAAATGATGTATATGGAGAATTCCTAGACCTGGAACGTAATACTACACAGAACAAAGTTGTTTTCTGACTGGTCACCTGGCCTGGTGATACACTAGCATAGGCCAAAGATGACAGATTTTTGTACCCAAGAGGACAGAGAAAATCCAATGAAAAGCCATAGGAAAGGACTGAGTGATAGTATGTGATCTGCACGCATGATAAAGCCAGTATGAGTGCAGAGATTTTGGCTGTGTACAATAAAGTAAAAACTCAGTAAGGGATAATGATGTGTCACTGTCATCATCATACAAATAAGGTGTGTTCTAATGGGCATTACTCCAACACAGATTATTCAAACAAAGCTGCAAAACACAAGCATTATGTTAATGGAAAACAGAATGCAAACCAAGTCCCTGGAAAACAAGGAGGAAAAGATCATCAGGGAATGTATAAAGATATTTTCTGAATGTATTAAAATAAGATGTTGTCATGAATGCCAGACCCCTTATGACATAAGGCTGAAAAAGACAAATAGAGAGGATGGTGAAGGAGCAGGAAAGCTGAACGATTTACAAAAGTATGTACTTATCCCAGTGGCACTCACTTTGAAGCAACAGTGCATCATTAATGGAGGTGGAAGGTCCTTAAGAAGGGACTAGAGAATAGCCTGAGCAATTTCAATCAGATATAAAAGACTAGCAGAACCAGGAAGTTCTTCACACTACTCACCAGCAGAAAAAAAGAGTGCCAACAGAGCTCTCTGCACATAAAAATGCCATGGGACTGGAATGTCAAAGTCAACAAGTCAATATGCTACTTAGTATTGTCCTACAGTGATCACAACCCATCCTTCTGGTACGGGTACAAGTGTAGTGCATGGCTGGCAGTGTGTCTGAAGTTTCCCTGTGTCAGCCCATGCAGGGCTCCAGAGTCAGCCTCTGATGGACTGCAACAGCTACCAAGAGAAGGAACAGAATCCAAGGCAGAGGGATGTTCTCTGTAGCCAGACTGCTTAACCTGAATCAATTCTGAGGAAAAAAATGGCAAAAGAAGTGTTTTGGGTTGAGGATCAACAATTACAAAGTTACAGATGGACACATAAATTCTGTCAGTCGGTAATGCTTTGAGAAATACAGATCTTTTTAAACACAAGTGTGGTTGCAAACACATCCCTTTAGAAGTGGAGAACCTAGGCTTTACATTTAATGTAAAGCACACTCTCATGGATGAAGAATTACCAACAGCTTTCTACAAGCAAATACCTACAGAGACAAACCATCAGATCATGGACAACTCTTCAAGCTTCAGTCAGTAACTCAGTGTAATCCAATATGTGCATCAGCACTCTGGAAGCAACAGCAAAAGTGCTGCTGGGAGAATTTACAGAAAATGCATGGATTAACATAACAGTAAATTACAAGAAAGAAGCAGCATTCCCCCCCCCTCCACACACACACTGCTTGCTCTTTCACATCTGGGTTTAATACGGAGAAATTCAGATACATGTATCAAGGCATGCGAAATTCCAGCCACAGGCACAGAAAGGGTGCCACATCCAGTACAGTATTACTGGCAGCTTGTTGCAACCTTTCCTCTCTTGGCAAGGAAGACTAATAGAACTTATGCATGTGTAAATGAGGAACTAATAAGTGTCTGTAAATGTGGGATCTTTTTTTGCAATGTTGGGCTGTTCGAGCAATAATGAATATCTGCCAAAAAAGATGAGTAACTAGGCAAGATACAGAAATAAATCAGAAAACACATTTTAGGATTAAAATCAACTCTTTAAATTATTAAGATGAGATTGAGGAACAATTTGACAAAAATGATGAGCAATTCATGTGGACTTTTAAATCTAACAGAACAAGGCCAAGTGAGGACCAATGGAACTAAAGGTCAGTTAAATTCAAACTAGAAACAAGACATGATCTATGATAGAAGCTGTGACATACCAGGGGCCATACTAATAAAGAAAAAGCTCTGCTACTCAGTATGACTACTGGGGAAAATAAATCATGTTAAACACAAGTGTGACCAGCAAACAACCTAAGCTTCCTATCTAACACAAAGCATACTTTGGATGGATAAAGATTACTCTCCTGAATGTAGTACAAATGTATACGGTTTATGATGCAAAGGACTGTAAACTACATGATTATTTATAATGTGGCTCTAAAGGGTTCCTATTAAGTTTTTGTGTACAGAGTCAGTCTCTGGACAGAAAAAGAAGCAATGAAAGTACAGTGAGAACTAATTGTCAGTAATACTGGTGTATGGTACCAGTAATACTGGTAATACTTTTGGGGTGTACTTTGTATGCTGCTGCCTTTACCTACAGCTACTTTGTACTGTAAATTCCTTATTACTTGAAACTATAGGATAAATTACTTCATCGCTTGGGTAAATCACCTCCGTGTGTAGGTTGACTATGAACATGCTTGCTATCATTTGTTTCAACAAATCAGTAATCATTCCTCATGCTTATTTCTAATATTGTGCTTATTTCTAATTGATTCAAGAACTGCTATCCATAAAATATGAGTCTTAAAGTCTCCAATAGTCACGTTGAGTTGATCAAACTCACGCAGTCATTTCGGGACATCTCTTACAAGCACAGTCCCATCAGCAGTCAGCTGAAGTCTCATTGGGTTCACTATTACTCTGCTTGGGCACATTCCATTTGGCCCCTAGCTTAAGATTGAATTTGTCATTTCATAGAATCACTAAGGTGGAAAAGACCTCTAAGATGATCTAGTACAACTATTAACCCATCACCATCATGCCCATTAAACCATGTCCCTCAGTGCCACCTATACATAGTTCTCGAACACCTCCAGGAGCAGCGTCTCCACAACCTCCCTTGGCAGCCTGTTTCATATCAATACAAAACTTGGACAACACAGAAATAACTTACCAAGGATTTCATTTCTACAGTTTCTCAATAAACTTTATGTAATTCATCTCGTGCACATGATCGAAGCTTAGGCAACCTATAGACACTAGTAAAGGTCTATTCTGAGCAATATATTGCTTCTGCTCTAGCAGGGGTATCATTCATTCATTTAATTCTACAAGGTAAAAAGGTCCATTATATGCCATTAATGCCATGCTGTCCTTCCTCCAAACCTCAGTCACTGTGTAGAGTGACATCAGTTGTTCATAATGCATGGAAGTTCACTTTGGGGATGAAACTGTCTTGCTGATTAGTACAGCACCTGTGAAGATGGTTGACCACATAGTAAGAAAAGAAATAACCTATGGTATAATTGTCATGCCTTTGAAGTTAACTTCAACCCTATCTTGGGATGAATGGAAACCAGGCAGGTCAGAGGAATAATCAATAACACAAAATTCAATTTTTGAAAAATCCACTTCATGATATTTTTCAGAATGCCTCACTTTCTGTGTGCTTTTAAGGAGGCTCTCAAAGTGCCTCTTGTCATCAGCTCTATTTGCGAGTAGCATCAGGCAAGGTCAGTGCAAGGAAAAAGCTCTGCTTTTTTATGTGCTATGTCTTAGTAAGTCACGAATGTCTTTGTATTTAGAGGGGTAATTATTACCTGAAGTTGCTACAGACAGAGGCATTGTATGAGCACCATAGGGAGCCTTCCCTAAAATTCCCAAGTTCAGTACAGACTGAAAATCTGGCCACTTTTTGTGGCAAAGGCGCAAGTGAGCTTTATAAGTATTAGAAATTGCTACTTTACAAACACAGTTTTTGTTTTAATGCAGCAAAGAAGTGCCTATACTATAGGAGACATTTAGGAAAAATTAGTTTTTTCTTGGGCAGGGAATTTTTATTTTTATTTTTTGACATTTTGAAGAATCTGAGCCTTTACATCAAAACAAGAAGTTGTGCATCTGTTGCTTGTAGCTCTTTTGCTGTTCTACTGGCAACTCTGCAAGGGTTGATAGTTTCCATATGCATTTTCTACTGATGATGTTATAGTCCTGACTCACTCTTTGTTAAAGTTTATTAGGGCTCTCATTTCAGCATCTGAGAATCTAAGTAATACTCCAATTATTGTCTGCCTTGTTGAAGAGACCACAAATGATTTTCTCAGCTGGTGGTAAGTTGTTTTCTGCAAACTGATGAATAGGAAATCATCTATTTTTGCCCTTGTGGGAAAACAGCTGTTTGCTGTACTAAACTGTATATTTCTCTGCATGGCTCAGATCATCCCCCTCTTAATTTGGTCTCCTACAACAAAGTCACACTGTTCATAACAGTCACAGAGTGACTGACACTCTGTTCATAACTGTACAATCAATGGATATATAGATATTATAAATACCAAAGAGCTCGGCTAAGCTGTTACTATACCTGAGCAAAGAAAAGATAAAGTGCTCACCCATATCCTGGGCTCGCTAGGAATCTCCAGAAGGGATGATCTCCAGAAGAGATCCTCCCCCACTGCTAGTCAGCTCTTAAATGGGTCTAGGAGGGATGGAGTCAGGCTCCACCCCTTCCGGCAGCACAGGTGAATTGCCTTCACCTGTGCTCCCATGGCTGACTCACTGCTCGCCCCAGGTGATCAATCAGAGGTTCAGGCCGTGATTCAGCAGTTCCCATACAATAACAAATATATCTTCCGTTCATTTTCAATACACATTATATAAGCTTTTCCAATTGCCTGATATTCAGCAGCTGCCTCTGTTTTCATAGAAAGTCTTCCCAAATGGCCAGATTTCACACCAGCTTCAGTTAAATACCTGTTTCGATATTGTTTCACTCTCTATCCCACTAAGCAGTTGTTTTTAATACATTATTTTAATCATGCAGACAGGTCTATATAGTTCAACAGACACAAAATTGATTAGATAAGCCCTTAGGCTCAAAAGTCTGTGCAGATTTATGTTATCTCAGGAAACACTCACTTCTTTAAAGCCTTGCAGAATCAATTGACAGCCAGACAGATATACCTAAATGCAAAGTTGGAGAAGGCACCAATCCATTTTTATCTCTTCAAAATGGATATCAACAGCACGGAGGAAGGAACTGCTGGCTGGGAGGTGCACATCCCTGTAATAAAAGACTTTAGCTGTTGCTAAGTTAAGCCAATTTGTATTGGATTTTTTTTCTTATGTGGAAAAGCATATGGCAATTTTTTACCAAGTCTGAGGACAATCGGATTTCTAGGTGTAGAATAATTTACATAAGTGCATCCTTAATCATTTGGACAGCACATTTTTCAGCATGTGCAGGATGCTTTGCCTTGGTGACTAGAAGAGTCATCTCATTTTTCACCCATGAACTTGCCAAAGTTCACAGCCTCCAGTGTAACCACAACTTGAAAATCCCCTGAGCGTCCATCTGAGGACTCCGTGACCCTGTGACTGCGCATTGTTTGCCTTCTCAAGAACCTGTCTTTTCCACTGAATTGCAGTGTTATTACTGTGAAACAGGAGGGAGGCCCATCAGCTATTTGTTCACAGATGTGGGCTTCTCTATCAAAGAAGATGTTAAGAGAAGTAGTATTGTAATAGTAGACTGCTTGAGCTGTTACCGAGATGGAACAAAGAGGTAGGGAAGAAAAGGCTTTGGTCCAGGAGGCTTGAGCCCATGTCTCCAGCCCTCGCCATACTGTTCCACTGCTCTTCTGTAGTTTATGGAAGAGTCTGATTTTGGAGGAAGACAAATCTCTGAACCAACAGACTCTCCTAAAAAAATTCACAGCCCACCAGTGAATGAGAACTCAGACCCAGTAGACAGAGATAGAACAGTCCTTATATGACATTTATTTCTGTTGTTCTAAGTGTAATAATGCACTTTAATACTTAGTGTTTTGTGCAAAATTTTGCCTTTTCTAAAAGTGACAGAAATTGCTTAGGCATTTTGTTCTGGATTGTCCTGCACCTGTTCGTCACAAAACAAAATGCTGCAAAAATAAGGAATTAAGTTCATCTTGTTGAATATCATTCAACAGCAAACAGAACACATAGAAAATACAATCTGTTCTTTACCGATATCTTGCACAGTTCAGTGTGCACATTCTTCCTTGCACTAGGGTGGGTTCTTAAAATGTTATAGATGCAGGCATATACATTGCTCAGAATAACAGTATCTTAGACATAGTAGTAAAGTCTACAGTTTTATACAGAGTATAGATGTGCCAGTTTTCCAATTTTCACTAAAGGACTCTGAACCCAGCTGGCACTACTGTGCTTTTATTGCTACGTACACTGTAGACGAGACTGAGGTAAACATCTTGCCAAGTGCACACAGGCTATTCTGTCTTGTATACACAGACACCAAGAACACTCACACACATGATATTTCAGCTTGGGAGACATAAAACCCCAAAATCCCTGTGGTGAAACATATATAGAGCTTTCTGAAACTGTAGATGGTGAATCTATAATAGGAGAACTTCACCCAGTCTAGCCGGCTGACAGAAACTGTGCTAGGCTTCATGTTATCCAGTTCAAGGGAACAGATTACTGAGGTAACGAACATGATTTCTATATAAAAACCCACACAAACACCCTCCATCAAGTATATAAAACAGTTACTCCAAAAGGTTTGTATTCTGAGTACAAAATGTTAGCAGTTATCAGAATAAATAATAAATCCTATGAGTTAATGGGATAACACCACTGAAAATAAACAAATTTGAACGCTACACAATTAAATTGCAGAACATACTATTCATCCTTGCCAGCCACTGATTTGCTAGCAAATACAACTATGGAAAGGAGTTCAGAGGCTAATGGAGCCATGAGTTCACAGGGATCGCCTTATCTGCCACACACACCACCTGGTCGTGGATTTCATATGCTGCTGCCTCTAGTCTCTGGTATAGAGGCTTCCCAACACTTTCCTCGCTCCCTCAGATTGCTTTCTGTCCAGAGACTCTTGAACTGATTGTGAGGAAAGGGATCAGCAGGCACTGAACACCTGCTGAGGTTAATTTCTGCAGCAAGGTTTTCTTCAGTCTTACACAGCAGTTGTTAAGAACTGCTCCCCACAGATGCTGGAGGATGCATGTCCAGGAGGTGAACTCATTACCCTCCCATGACTGAGGAAAGCTTCCCAAGGGTAATGAGCCGCAATACCTGATGTGAAGTAGGTGCACACACAGACTTGGCATTTACCTGCTATTCTTGTGTTTGATGTGGAAATGAAATGAAAAAATGCACAAATATCAAACATGCTTGATAGTCAACACCACATAATGGTGGATATTTCAAATACCCTGCTCCTTTTATAGGACCTGCTGTTCCTACCCAGTCCTGTTCTCTTGGTGCTAATCCCTCCTTTGAGGCAGGAAGCCTGGATCGTGCTGTTTACATTTTGATATAGCCATCCGTCAGCACCAGACAAGAAAAAGAAAATAAAAACAAAAAACAAACAAAAAAATAAACAAAAGAAAAAAAAAGTAAACTAAAATTTTCTTTCCCATTTTGTAATCCTCAACAAACACATTACTTTGGTATGGTGTGCACATCTCACTATTTTTACTTTCCAGAGTGATGAGGCATGAGAGAATGAATATTCATTCTGGAACATTTTTCTGATACAAGTGAAAGCCCAATCTGTCTATGACTTGCTCAGTTCTACTCGTATGCTGCTGAAAAGTAGAACAGCATTAAAAGACAGAAACATCTGGGCCAACAATTGCAGAATTACCCTACATCAGGACCAAATCCTGCACTCATCAACTCCAAGTAGTGTGGCTTTGGCAAACCTGAATTGGATACCTAAAGAGTGCAGATTTCAAGACAAAACTTTTACTTTGATTTGACTGATGTTTATATATTGACTGACACTAGATGGAAACTAAACTGCAGTTTATACATGTGCAAATTCTGAGCCAAAGTCTGTGGCATGGGTAGCTTCTATTTTGCTTAGACTATCCCAAACAGAGGGAATTACACATGCAAACAGGGATGTGGTACTCTTTCACAGAATCACAGAATCACAGAATCGTAGGGGTTGGAAGGGGCCTCCAGAGATCATCAAGTCCCGCCCCCCTGCCAAAGCAGGTTCCCTACACCAGATCACATAAGTAGGCGTCCAGGTGGGTCTTGAATATCTCCAGAGAAGGAGACTCCACAACCTCCCTGGGCAGCCTGTTCCAGTG
>JAOWBP010000001.1:64553715-64578007 GCA_028571105.1 Tragopan temminckii | reverse complement strand
GGCTCTGAGTGCGTAGCGGCCGCGCTCAGCTGTGGGAAACCGAAGTGAGCGGCATGGTGGTGGGTGCGGGGACCACGCTGTGAGGGGAGGCGGGGCCCGCTCTGAGGGGCAGGGAAACTTCCTCGCGTGTCTTTAAGCCCGCCGTTCTTCACGGTAGCGGTCTCTGGTTAGTCTGGCAAGAGCTGTTGCTTCTTGCTGCAAACGTTATCTCGCTGTCTGAAGTTATTCCAGCTACAGTGCCATCTCTGCTTTCTTGCGTGCGGCGGAGGCTCGTGCTGTGGGCACTTACAATTGTCAGACAACCGGCGGTCTTACGGCCGGCAGGAACTCTCCCCATTCATAGTCTTTGCGTTTGTTCCCTCCTACTGAAACACATGTGAGGATGGTTTTAAGCTTTGCCTCTTGAGGGCGTTTAATGAAAACTGAAACTCTAGGCTGAGAGATACATCATGAGCTGTGGAAATACTGAGCTGTTCCTTCTGCAGAACTCCCAAATGGTTGTGTTTAGTGGTCTCTTCTGTTTTATTGGAGTTTCTGTTTCTCTGGAGTTTTTGCTCTCTGGTGTATATTCTACTCTAACTGCTTACTAGTAATAACTAACTTCAGAAGTTTGAGTATGTCTGTGGGCTATCCAGAGATGGGATTGCAGTGTTATAGCTAGAAGCTAGATATATGGAAGCTATCTTGTTTATACTGAGAGATTGTAGCAATTAATAGTTAGTCTCAAACTAATCTCTGCTATGTCTGTCTTTGTTTTTATTATGTTGCTCTCCCCGCTACCTTAATGGATCACACTGATGTGAACTAGCTAGTTCAAAACAAGTTTACTTCAGCTTGAATGACACGTGCACCTTTTAATTATGTGGAGACATGCCCATAGGCACAGACAAAATTAGGAGTAGCTTGAGAGTTGGCAACATACCATGATGTGGAAGGTTTCCTCAGAATATGGACCCATGTTTTTTTGTTTTTTGTTTTTTGTTTTTTTTTCCCATAAAGATCCAGTGGTGCTTCAGCTCAAGAGAACATGACTGTTGTTGGGGCTATAACTTTCCCCCCCTCTCCCAGGCTTCTAAACAGTTCCTTTGTCATGTCTGATCCCTAATTGCAATTCTGTACCAGGGTGTTCCTTTTTGCCATCAGCGTGCCATCCATTGTCTTTTTCTGACGTTGTGCCTTCTGTGTTGATGTGGTCAGACTTGGCCTGCCCAGGTGGTCCTGTGCAGTGAGCTCAAAGCTGCTTACTGGGGAATTCACAGTTGGATGGGAGAGGCAGCAGTGGCCCATTTCAGCAGCACTTTCCTTAGGCACTTTTGAAACAAGTAGTAGTACAGGTTTCTGATGGTGTGACAGTTTCTGAAAGGCTCTTAGTTGTAAATGTTTATTTAACCAGATTGACAATCTTATTACAAATTCAGTGTTTCAGCATAATGCTACAGTGCTTTTCCTCGCCTTTTTTTGTCCAGCTGAGTAAGATGAACAGAATTGTATTTTTGTTTTAGGCTGCTTGTATCTGGTGGGCTTGCTTTGATATCTGTCTCTTCATGAAACAGTGGAATTCTTTTTGAAGTGTTTTATGAGTTCTGGTGGGGCAAAGGGGAGTTTAACTCATGTCCTTAAGAACACAAAAGGAAACGATGTCTTTAAAAGCAACTGTCAAGAAGATAGGTTGGAAAATATAACTCTGTGGCAAGAAGTGTGAGGTTAATGGAGCCAAAATAGCGCCCTCCAGAAAATGAAAATTAAGTTTATGTGAAAAAGCGTGAAATGCAGCAGGTAAAATTAAAAGTAAGTGATGTGAACTGTGGTTATTGGTTCTAATTAAGTTAGAAACACAAGTGAAAATGAAACAGCAGTGACAAGTAGGTAAATTTAATCAAATCCATTAAATACTTCTGGTGGCCAAAGAGATTAGGGGGAGTCTGGTAGGCTAGGATCTAGTTGAGAAAAGTAAAAGATAATGAAAGAATTACATGCTTGGTTAAGTGTTGTGGGATTTTAAAGTATCTGAACCCTACACAGGAGGTTCTGGTATGATGTAATAGGCAAACAAGCTACGTGGGTTGCTCTGAAAGTAATGCCCCCCTATTTCTTTTCACAGAAACTACAACAGAGTACAGTAACATTATTTGATAAAGCAAATTCTCAGGTACAAAATGCTATTTTTCAATGTAGTCACCACCATTAGCTATGAATTTTTGCTGATGATGAACAAGAGCCTGCATGCCTCACTTGTCAAAATCTTCACCAGTGGAAGTGAACTGCTGTCACCACTGGTGAAATGCACCACCCACTGCCTCACATCCACTGTTTGGTCTTCATAAACATTCAGCAAGCACTGATGAATGTCAGCGAGTGGCTCTTTTTCCTCATGTAAGAGTACACTGACACACCTTTGCTTCATGTGCACTTCCATGTCAGACGCCATTTTGTCAGACTGCCCCTCTGCTGACATCTGTTGCACAGCTACAACATATAAGGGAATATTTGTGGGAAGGTTCAAACCTTTACTGCCATACCACCAACATCTGCTTCTAATGCTGAGAACCAACATAATAAAATAGGAAGCATTACTTTTGGAGGAGTCCTCATAGAAAGGCCAGAGTACCTCTTTTGTTCAGAGCACAAGATTGGAAGCCGAACTGATAAGAAAATTATCCAGCTTCATACTGAGGGGTGAAGTAGAATAGAAGTCCTTGTTTAAATAATACGACAATGGGAAAGAAAAAGCCAGTGTAAATTTCAGAGATAAGCGGTAAGATAAACGGTACTGATATGAAAGTAAGGCATTTTCTTCTGCTCTTAAGTTAATAAAAAAAAGGCAAAAAAAAAAACACCTCTAAAACATCCATAGTCTGTTAAAACATTAGAACAGAAAGAATGGGATTGTGTTCCTGGATGTTTATGAAGGCAAGCACGCTCTGAGTTTTAAGAGTATGCTGTAAGACTTGGGGTTTAGCTAGTCACCAACTTCCTTCTTTATCACCTAGAATAATTATTTCTAATTGTTTTTATTTGGTAGTTTGAACAGCCCACCAGGCTCAACAGGAGGCTTTGTCTGTTTTCTGAGAATTTAACCAGTTTGACACACACAGATTTATTTTACTCTATTTTGTGGTTTGGTTTTGAAGCTGTGATTGTGAGAGTTGCTGATTTTGGAATCAAATATCCAGTGGCTAAACATCCTGAGTGTATTTATCTCAAAGAGGGCATTGTAATCTTATTAAATCCAGTACTGAGCTTACGCTTGACAGAAAATTCACCTGTTGCATGAAAATGTCATTTTGGTTAACAAAGCCACCTCTTGGTTGCAAAGAAACCACAAATTTTAAGAAATGTCAGCTAACATGTCACTGTGATTAGATTGTTCTGACTTTTTACAAATTATATGAGGCATGATTGCGTCTAAAAAGATGCAGGACTTCTTTGAAACTTACATGTGGTCATGTGTTTAACTGTTGGTATGTTCTTATTTTGTTCAAGTATCAAAAAGGAAAAGAGGTGTTTCTGTAAATGTGCAGTTGGATTTGTGAGTAGTTGATGGGAGGGACACTGGATGCCAAGGGCATGAAGCAGAGCCTGTGTTGTCAAGCCCCAAAGCTCCTGGGGGTTTGGTTTGTTGTGGCTGATGTATTAATATTATACAACTCTTCCAGTTGCCGATGTCTGAATACATCTACAGATGTATTCTGATACGTTCTGCAGAACTTGGGCTTACTGTTATTTTGTGCTGTTGAAGTCCAATTACCTGGAATAGTTTTGGGCACATTTCATACCTTTCATCATGCTGAGTCATTGCAACCAGTGCATTTGTTGAAGACATCAAGGAGATGAGAGAGTGGTTTCATTTCAGTATCTTCAGTCATTCACAGCTCTGCATAAAAGTTGCTTTAAACTATGAATTTAAATTAATCTAGTCTGTTTTTAATTTGTTTTTAAAATATGTGGGATTTCCTATCCTCATGAAATGGAACGTTGAAAGGTCCACACTTGTTCTCTAGCAAAGAATGTTCAGGACACACTGGAAATATTGGGATGACTTTTTTTTCTGACAGATGAGGACTGTCAAGTGATGCGGATGACTTGTTTTTTTTCAGATGGCCCAATTTTTAGGTATAACTTTGTGGAAAATATTCTGTGGGTCAGTTTGTTCTCTGAGTGTAGGGAGGATGTGCTATAATCTTAAAATAAAAATAAATCTCTGTTTTACAAGAAAAACATTACATTTTAGTTTAGCAGATAGGAATAATCACTTTTGTTATTTCATGTAGAAGGGCATGTTAGCATGAAGTTTTTTTAAGGGTAGTATAATCCCTATGTGTTTAAAAATTTAATTCCCCATCACTAGTTCCTTTGTTTTGTGGCTTGTGGGAACTGTTTGGTTTCAGGTTAATTGTGGACTATGGGGTTATAGAAATCAGTGTTCATTTAAACAGATTTGTTTGCACTGCAATGACTTTGTATGCAGTAGAGGAATTCTGTGTTTGTTATTCAGTTCAAAAAGGCTCAGTTAATGAATTGTGGATTTTTTTTTTTAACTTTTAAGTTCTCCTGACTTTGAGAATCTGTGTTTTTGCTGTTTTTCTCAAGCTTTCCAGAACTTTGAGAGCTACCTGTGCTGCCCCATCAAGTCAAAATGGATCAAAAAAAGTCAGAAATATTGTAGTGGTAGTAAATGTACTGTGAAATATTAGATATACTGTGTATATCTATGTTCTGTTGTTTTTTTTATTAGCACTTCTGTTACTTTAAAAAAGCAGACAGTATGGAGTCTTTTAGTTAGTTTGTAATTTGATGTTCCATGTTGCAAAAAATTGTGTATCTTCTCAGGCCTTGCATTATTTGTCTAAAAGTTTAAGGTTGTCCTCGCTTTGGGTAGGCAGCAGCCCAACTTGCTAAATGGCCGAAGAGGCTAAATGGCCAAATACGTTGCATTTGCTATAGATAAGGTCAATCAATACGTAATTTGCTGTCTTATGGGTTTATAAGCTAGGATAGAAGCAGTGGTGAACTAAGGCGTGGTCATTTATTAATAGGTGCATAATAAAGCAGATCTGAAAGATATGGAGGTGCACGGCAATTCTCTGAAGAAATCTCTGTGCTACTTCAATTTTTTGACAGCAGACTCCTAAGACTTGGAACCCCGTGTCAAGGCTGTCTTTTCCATCCGTGGTTAACTATGAATGCTACATTCTGTTAGATTAGAGGAGCTTCAAACCTCTGAAGGTATTTCCTCTGTTTCTTCTGTTGTTCCTCTGTAATATCTGCTGGAATGTGTGTCCCTGCTGTTCTTCAGGAGCTGAGGTCTGTCCTTCCGTACAGTCTGCAGCCTTCCTGTCTGCTGCTGCAGCTTTCCCAAGCCACAGAAAATTCAATTCACATGAGCATCTCACTTCTGTGTTGGTGCTAGGTTTTGAAATGTCATCAGCAGAACTTGTTTTGCAGGTCTTTACAAATACTGTAACTGTTCACTTTATAGTACTTCAGACTTGTTTTGCAATTCCATTTTATAGCTGGAGAAAGTTAAGCTAAGGCTTTAGAATTTGATCTTGTAGTGTTTGAAGTACTTAAGCTTTTTGTGGCTTAAATATCCTTTCATCCTCTACATGTCCCAAGTTTTAAAGGAATCTGAAGATTTTGGATATTGGAGACGCCCTTGTCCCTTGAGTAATAACTATGTTTTTACTGATGAGCATTCCCACAGGCCTCTGAGTTCCAGTATCCTTTGTTTGTCAAATAATTTTGCAAAAGAAGCAGACAGAATCTCATCAGAATGTTTGATTGAGTCAATTTTTCAGACAACAGAAGGTGTGGCAGTGAGATGTCAGTCTGCTGATTTTCTGTGTTTTCTTTTTTCCCTCAGATAAGACTGTAAGCAGTGCAGGGTCTTGATGGGCTGTTTTTTCATCTCTATTGCCTAGGAAAGATAGTTGTTTTCAGGAAAATAGCATTAATCCTTTGCTGTTATTTGTACCAGCATCTACCGTATATTCATGGTTTTACTATGCAGACTATGACTATCTATGCTATGAAGTTATCTGTCATTTACAACAAAGCTGGCATTTCTGGTTTTCTTTGTCTTGATCAGCAAGCAGAAATGCAGTACTTTTCCTTTCTCCTAAAAATATTTCGACAGTATTGAAGTCCTTCTGTTAGGACACTAAACCTGTTGCTTTGGAACTGGCAAAAATGAAAACAGTCTTTCAAAATCAGTGCTTTGTGGCTAAAAACGTGTATGTGACCAAGATGTTGGACTTCGGAGGCAGTCTGTTGATGAGAACAACGAATAACTAAATGCTGCTTTCAGGGCTGTTTTTTTAAATTGGATAGGCTTTTAGTCGCAAAGAACTTCAGGAGATGATGCATCCTGTAAGCAGAGGTCAGTGAATTGGCGGAGTAGCTGTCCAGGCTGTGCTGTGTGTGTTTGGAATGATAAGAAGCATGACTGTGGGGAAGCTAATTCTCGAGGGAGTATAGAGTCCTGTGACAGAGCCACTAAACAAACCAATATCTCCTTGGAAGTAAAGGTTCTGTAGCAGTTGCAGTTTTGTAGAATAGTTAAAGCATCACTTACTTACCTTGAAATCTTCTCTCAGTGATTGCCTTCTGTCCTGACACCGCCATTCCTAACACAGGCTGTCCTTTCAGGGGTGACAGTGCCTCTTGCGTCTTTTCTGTAAACAGGGTACAGTAGTCTGACAAGAAAAAACAAAACCAACAGAGTTCACAACCTATGCCTCCAGTGAATACTTTTCTGCAAAAGCTGCCTTTGTAGTTAAGAGAAGGGGAGTGGTGGTGTCTTTAATCAAGGTTCTTCAGGATAACTTTTTTTAGATAACATTTCTCTTCCCCAGGCTCTTCAAATCTTCCTTCCCCATCGTATTTGCGTTGCAAGGTACAATTTTGCGTATGGCTATATGATTCTTAGATAACCTGTTTCCATCACCTCATGCCGAAGAAGAAAAGTGTCTAACATCTTTGCTATCAGTACATTTCATAAACTTAGTTTCAGTTATCTTTTTGGATTATGTATACATCTCTGCTGGTCTTGATTTGCATGGCCTTTATATTGTGGTGCTTCTGACATGTGGAATGGCCAAGTGTTTGTCATATGGCACTCCTCCTAGCAAAGTTCTTAAGGCTAGTGACAGTATATCTGATCTAGGAAGACAGCTCATTTTGTCTCTACTTCAGATGATTGATATCTGATTTAAGAAGGCAGGGAGTTCATTTTTGTTCCTGTATAGATGATTGTAAGGGACAAGGTAGGTCACTGCAATAAGTGACTCTGCATTTTCCAGTACAGACTAAAATTCTTTGACTTGATTAGCAAGCAGAAACACAGTGCTTTTTCTTTCTCCTAAAAACCTATTCTTTGGTCACCTCCACTTTTGGTAGGGCCTTTGTCCTGATCAGCAAAAAAAAATGGGGAACGCTTCTTTAGTGAATAAAGACACTCAAAAACAGATGTTTTTCATTTTGTTAAAAATAGTTGGTTTTTTTTTTCAAGGCAGCCAAAACAAGCAAGTAAAAAGTGTAATATAGTGTTTGAGTAGTACTGCACAAAAGATTAAGGAGTACATAACGAAAGCTCATTGGATCACCAAAGATATTAAACTATAGACAGTGTCCAGAAATGTGGAAAATACTCTTCTATTGTTAGGACAGAAAAGATCTGTAGAACATTTCCATGACAACCACCACTGACTTTCATCACAGACAGCATTAATTTTGATAGTGCAGAGAAGATCCAGGATTAACTGTTTGCTATGAAGTAATGTGCAGTGGATAAATGTGAAGTGGTTGTTGAAAGATTTTCGGTTAAGCTGCAGCAAAACTGTTGAAGATGAATGAGAAAGGTTTGAAGTTGTTTTGACTCGTTGGTTTTGCCTAGAGTAAAGTCTACATCCTGAAAAATGGAAGATTTATGGAAAACTATTCTTGGATGTTTGTAGCAACTGACATACGATTCTTTTATTTTCTCTCTTTAAAACAAACAAACTGAATAGGTGTAAGGATGCTGTCAGGAGCTGTGGGCTAGATGAAGTCCTGGATATGGTCATAGAACCAATAAAGGAATTACACCATTTTAGATTTAGGACATCCTGAGGTAGTTGCAGAAGCTGCTTTTGGGCAGCATCTTTGGATTGATTAAGTTAGGCAGGCAGATATATGGCAGTATGTTGGGATTTTGTTTATTTGTCACTGGTTAGAGACTACTGTGAAATCAGTGATTGAATTCAGTGATTTCTCAACACTGAAAGAAACTAAATGTTTCTGCTCTTAATAGAAGAAACTTTGTATTCCTGGTCACTTGATGGGAATTTGTAGAAGAGCTTTATGCCAGAGTAAAGCACTGTACGCTATTTAGAAAGGATTTTAAGTGCACCGATCAATCAGCAAAGGGAGCTGTCCTGAAGGTAAGAAATAAGCATAGCCAAAAGCTACGGCGAAAGCTTGGAAGGGTTGTAATAAATAGAAGATAATACTTAAGTTCTAGGCACTGATGACAAAAATGACAACAAGAAAGAAGAATATGCTAAGGAAACTTGACAGTGAAGATGGATTCTCCTTGATACTTAGAAACATTGGAGCATCATACAGAAGGACTGCAAAATAGAAATAAGATGGAATTCAGTAGTAAGAATTGAATATGATAAATGTCAAGGATTTCTATGAACAGAGAACTTCTGAAGACTGAAAGTGAAGGTGCGAAATGATTGCAGGAGCTATCGAAGCCCTGACATTCCCAGTAAAGGCAAATTTAATCTGGTGAGTTTGAGAAGATGTTTCAGATAGAAAAGCAGAATGATGAATAATGCCATGGGAGGCATGAGATCCTATCTGAGCTATTATGTGTGTGCCTATACTTGTTTGTGTTGTAGGGCAGATTGACTGGTGTGGCTACAAAACCTTTTTCGGTTAGATGTGTTCTTTTAGCTCATGGTTTTCCATCTGGTGTTTGAGTTCATCTTTTTGATTCTAAAGTATATAAAATATTTCTATGTGAAAACAAAAACCTTTGTGTACTCAGCCTGAATATTTGTTAGCATTAGCTTTCTATAATTAAAACCCACGATTTCTCCAAATAGTATTTCTAGAGGTTGTAGTCATTTGAAAAAAACTCAGAACATGAAGAAAATGTAATTGCCAAGCATATTGCAAGAAACATGAAGAGTTGAAGTTCAGACACCTAAACAATGTGAAGAATATAGTCTCTAAGTTGCTAAGAATGACGTAGGGAGCTCCTGACGTCCTGAGATCATATTTTTGCAGGATTTCTATTTAAAAAGAAGCCATTTTAGGAAGAGCTTTTTCAGTAAACTGGGCTACTAGATTACTTATCTATACGTTCAGGTTTTCATGTTGCATTCAGTACAATCTGTGACCGAGCCATCTTAAGTATAGTAGTTTAGTGTCCTGTAAAAGTTTTAACTAGAAGAATGCATTTAGCTTGAAGTGATGCATGGAATGTTTCATAAACATCAGTTTTTATAAATGGTTTTCAGGCATCAGCAACTCCAAAAATAAGCTCTAATAAGAAATACATTTGGATATTGCGTAAAATCTCTTAAAATTTTTCATGCTAACAGAAAGGAGCTTACGCTTGACTCTTTGCATAAATGAAGTGCACAGCACATCACTTGTCATCTGGTAATTCTGTGCTTATGGAATTGGAAGTAGGTATCATATTTAATGTAACAAGTTAGGGTATTGGAAGGAGGCCTTTAAAAGCCCCATAGAATAACTTTATGCATAGCATGGTTTCTTAAATCTTCTGTTACAGAGTTTCAGATAGCTATAACATATTACAGATTCTACATCTGTGGGAAGATGCATGGAAATACTGCAACTTTCAGAATTCTGTTCTCAACATTTTTGGGGCTTAATGGGGAGACATAAGAGAAGTAGCAGCAAAGTGGGGGACTGTCGGTGGAGACCTGACCTGCGGCTAATTTGGTTTATGGATAGACTTTCTACTCAGTTTTGCAACTGTTGGTCTATACTAGGTAACTCCAAATTGCATCACTGTATATGTGAAAGTTGTCAGGGGTCCATATTGAAGTTGATCCACTAAGTTATGTATGAATGATGGTACTTGGAAATCATAGGCTTAAAAAGGCTCTTTTATATAAACAGTAACAGGATTACAGGCTGGAGGGTGGGGAAAAGAGGAAGAGCAAGACAAGAAGTGGATCTTTTGAGTGGTAAACCTTCACCTAAAATGTGTCCATCTCCATTTCATTTTTCTTGTAGGTCTTGCCTGGATAGAAGGAACACAAGATGGATTTGAATTAACTTAAAATGTGGATTTGAAGTGCAAAAAACCTCTGACTTTCTAAGTGAATTAAGCTAAAATGGAGCTAAGACAACTTCAGTTCTGAGTGAAGTGATTAATAAATCCCCTGAAGGGAGAAGCACTAATAGATCTTAGTGTTGCTTTCTTCTTAGCCCAGGTTGTATCTTCTGGCTTAGAAATCTCAGTTCTTTCTTAATAAAACATTTCGCTTATTCATACCTCTCTACTCAAGGAATAAAATAAGAGTTTAGTGGTCTGATGTGGAAAAATTGGCATACTGAAGTTGCCTTACCCCTTCTGATTTAATGGATGTTAAATAACAAGTTATAGGGAGGCAGTAGCTGGAAGTGGGCAGAGAGGTTTGAGGGAGAGAGACAGAGCATAAATTGATGTGTTGCTCAAGTGTAATTTTTCTGACTGAATCTCTTCTTAACTACAACTTAAAGGAACCATGACGACCTCAGGAAAAGAGAATTTCCGACTGAAGAGCTACAAGAACAAATCTCTGAATCCTGACGAAATGCGTCGCAGGCGAGAGGAGGAGGGTCTTCAGCTGCGTAAGCAAAAGAGAGAGGAGCAGGTACTGTACTACAGCTGTCATAAATGTAACAGTTGTCTTGCACTGTCTTTAGTTCTTTGCTTCTCTGAAGCCTCTTGGTTATTGCCCTGCTAAATTCCCACAGTCAATCTGAAATCAGTAAGTTGCAGGCCTTACTGCCTTTTCTTTGGATAGTACAAGACTTAGTAAGTGCTCATCATTCACTCAAGTGTGAGATTGGCAGCTTGGCAGTAAAAGTGGTTGCAACAGAGCTGTCTCTCCTTGCACTGAAGGTAACTGAGGAATTCTTTATTTTTTACTAGCTGAGTTGTGGTTTCTCTTGTCTTTAAAGAGTGATGAATTGGGGTGAAGAAAACATCGCAGCATAGAAATGTGTCCAACCAAATCCTTTTAAGTTGCAGTAATGATTTTACTAGGGGAAGAATAGATGGATCTAATTCTTCTCAGTGTTCTGTCTTTAATTTTCAGTTAATATATGAATCTACAAAAGTTTATGCCCTAGTGGAGCAGACAAGAGTGGATTATTGTATACTGTGCACAAAATATTTGAGGAGAATGTTTGGAAGCAAAGCTCCCCTAGCTGTTCGTGTCTGGCTAGTACTTACTACTGTGTTCACATTGCAAAGTGGTAGATTCTCTCCAGGTTTAACAGGAAAACAGCAGCAGAGGTGAGGTATGGTGAAAGCAGTCTTCTGATAAAAATGTGTAGCATTGAGCAGTCCTTCCTTTTACTCTTAGTTATGTTCATTAGAAGCTTTAAGAGACTGGCTCCAGCAAAGTTATAATGAAGCTTAGTTTCATCCATGTTGAGTTAAATCAAAGCTAGTAACATGCTTGAGCTTGGTGTGGTAGGTTAAGTCTTTAATCTGTTCTATTTAACGTCCTTTTCACAGCGTCAACGCTAGATATTTTCAAGGAAGAATTCTGAGAGTGAATTGGAATTTTTTTTTTTTGTTTTCCTCAGAAATAGCAGGCAGTACTTCCAGATGACAGATAGTACGAAATGTCATCAGTCTTATCTGTAAAGCTGATACTAAATTAGGAAAGTGATGAGTCATTTTAGAAATCTGTCTTATCTGTGCCTCTGACCTCCCTTGCACCTGATTACCACAGGTTGGCTAAATAAAGAGTAGTAGTATTTCCTTAAGGCAAACTGTTATTCCTACCTACAGTGCAATGGAAGTGAAGCTGCAAGCAGTCTTTTCTTTTATTCCTTTATTGTTATAATTTCAGACCTAATGTGCAGATACAAAAGTATAAAAGTATATATGTATTTGGTGCGCTGGTCACGAGGATGTCAGTGAGATGCTTGACTAGCATTGAGAATGCCAGAGTTAGCATTGCATCTCCTGGTTAGAGCTGTTGATTTATGTGAAGAAGCCTGTTTTACTCTTCGACTTATCAATTTCCATTTGTATTCATTTCTAAAATACATTCTTATTCCTTGTTTTATTGAATTAGCATTGCATTTTCAGCCTCTACAGAGAAGACTCATTTAACCTTTTACTAAAGTTTGCTTGTTTTTTTTTTTTTTAAAAAAAAGCTAATCCACCCTAGAAAAACAGTGTCAAGTTCCTGAATTTTCACACAAATTATCAGTGTATGAATTTTGGCATAGGATTGTATTTCAACAGTGTGTGAAGAGCTTGGGCAAGCACTTTGGACGGTAGCCTAGAAGGAGCAGCACTCCACAGGGATGCCTGTCAGTGAACTGGGTTTGATGTAGACTTAACGGCTTTGCATGCTGTTTCCTTCCAGATTTCTCTGGAGAAAAGCATAACAGCAAGTTGATGTCAGGGCATTGTCTTGGTTGTCCTGTGTAGTGGTACAGGTCTGACATGGTTCAGTGTTGGAGTCGTTAGGGAACTTGACAGGCCAGGCAGCACACTCTAACCCTTCTCATCACTGCTAATGTTTCTTGCAGAGATAGCTAGCTCAAGGGAGAAATTGTAGCCTCTGTAGCTCTCCTAATAACGTCTCAAACTGGCTACCTCCTTTTGCGATAGCATCTGAATTTTGTTCATCCCAGTGTCATTTCTTAAACCATTCTTAAGTGATTATCCCCCAAAGTCCTCTCTCTGCCACAGTAACTTAATTATTCTGGTCTCAGTAACTATTCCACAGGGATCTCTTATACACAGCAATTTGTCATGTCTTTGAACCCCTGCTCATCTTGGGAAAGGGAGGAAAGGAATTGTCTGGAAGCTAAAGGTAGCTGATATATGGAGGGTGAGCAGTAGAGAAAAGGAGGGAGTATCAGTGAACACATTTCAGAAATGTCAAATGAATATTCTAGCGCACAGCCATGTTCATTTACTCTCTTACTAAACTGTGCCTGTTTACTGTCCAGAGGAGTCATGGTGTCAGTATTCTAGCTTTTTTCAGGAGATACTAATTATTGCTTTTATTGCAGCCTGATATGGCGTGTGAGATATATATGTTGGCTCTTGATTCTGTAGTGCTTTTATTAAATGCTTTTTTCTCTTTAGTTATTTAAACGCCGAAATGTTGCAACAGCTGAAGAAGAAGCGGAAGAGGAAGTGATGTCTGATGGTGGCTTCCATGAGGCTCAAATGAACAACATGGAAATGACTTCTGTAAGTGTTGAGGAAGAAATATTGTTTGTTGAAACTGAGCAGACCTGTCACAGTGAGTTTAAGGGAACAGAATTGTAGAAGAGTGTGGAAAATGGCATTCAAAGAGCAATCAGACAACTCTCAAACACCTGTTTCAGTGAAGTGACCGGAAGCAGATTATGGGAGAAAAATTTTATGGGAGTAAAGAGTAAATAAAAAGAGACTGGCTGGAAGTCTGTTAATAAATTTTCAAGTAATAAAATTTAAACCAGGGTGTTGGAAACATAACTAAACCTGCCTAGCTATCTGCAAATGTCCTTGAACTCCATTCCAAGCTGGAATTTCATCCCATGGGAAAACTTTCTTCTAATGGAAATTAGGCTTTTCTGCTTTCTCACCATTTCTTTATGATGCTCCTGTATGTGGAAAGAAAAATGTTATGGGATTCTGGCTGTAGCAGAGAGAATAAATTAAAATACAATCTTCACAGAGTCCTAAAGTCTGACCATTGATCTTCATGCTTGTTTTTGTGTTCAGAGTATATTTTGAAGGAAATCAGACTACTATTAATTTCTATTGATGGTTAGGCAATGAAAATTACTCAGAAATGCCTATAAACAGTATAACAGATAATTAATGGAAAATATTTTTATTCTTCAAGGTAGTCCTAAAACATCAGATGAATCCTAAATACCATTTAATTATTTGTGTAGAACTTTATATGAAATAAATGGACGGTGAAAAGTAAGGAAAGCCTATCTTATACAGGTTACTATTTTAAGTATTAATTTTAGTGTCTTAAGAGTTAGTACTGAAAAAGAAGAATCTAAAAAGTAGGGCATGTTTTGATTCCCTTTTATTGGTTCCGGTGACAAAAATCTAGACTGTCTTCATTTTGTTACTGAGAGCACAAGTACAGACAGTGTAAATATTTCAGCATTATTGTCTGTTTTCCTGTTTATTGAGGGTTTGGATCTGACCGTTGTAATGTTTTGGATCAAAAAGAAAAAAAATACAACATCACTTAGATGTCTTTTCATGGATTTAGATTAGTCAAATCAAACAATGTCATTAAAAAAAAGTTACTGATCAGTTTAGCCATTGATGGAAACTGCCCATATTGTGGGAAAATAAATGCTATATTTGATTATGATGACAAGCATTAGGTTTGTCAGTTCTTAAAAAAAAAAAAAAGACAGTTCCTGTACATTTTGTTATAAGAGTAACTCAAAACGTAGATGTTGCAGGTATCCAAACAGCACCGTAATCAATATTCTTGTATAACTGTAATTGCAATTCTAATTTAAGCTATCTTTTGTTAAAACTGACAATTTTACAGTTATTTTATAGGATGGGAGATAGGAAAAAAGGAGAGAAAATACCTGTGAGAGATTCTGAAGACAATTTTTTGTCATAGCTTAAAGAAATTCTGAATTTTGTCTTCTAGGAAGAATACTTAAGAATGATTCTGCTTATGTATCTGTACATCTATGATGACTCATTTATTGTTCTAATTCTTATCTGACTTTTTGCTCTATAAGGGTAAAAAATTTGACACAGTTTTAGCAAGTATTGTAAACTTTTCCCCACTAACCCTCAATTTTCTTTTCCTCTTGCTCTCTGTCACTCTCTTGTTTTGTCCCTCCCCACCTGAACACTAGAGTGCTGTTATCACCTCTGATATGATCGAGATGATTTTCTCCAATAGTCCAGAACAGCAGCTATCAGCTACTCAGAAATTCCGAAAGCTTCTTTCTAAAGGTAAGGGCTGAACTTTCTTGCAGAAAAATCTTGGGTGGTCCTTGACATATATTTTGACTTTGACAGCGGTGTAAATCAAGTTCCATGTGGAAATCTCTGGTCCAAGCAGAATTGTCTTACAGCATGCCAGCTAGGTGTATTTAAGAGTCAGTTCTATTTGTGAAACCTGTACAACTTTTAGTGATGCAGGTGCAATTTCTGATACGTAATGTAAGTTTAAGCATTTTAGTCAGTGTCTCCATGGCTCGGAGATTATTCTTTCTGAAAGTTCAGCTGTGTGCATGTATGCACTGAGGTGACTTTGCAGATCTACTGCTGTCCAGTTTTTCTGCTTAGGTTAATGAGTGCATTACTGTTAAATCATGTTACAGCAATACTTCAAAATTTAAAATTGAGTCTTCCTCTGATGAATTAATTAGTAGAAAAGATAGATAAGGCAGTATAACAGAAAATAAGACTCTCAGAAAAATCAGCATTTCATTGGGTATTACTTTGATGCAGTGATTTTAGGAAATTCTCCCAACAAATGGATGCGTCTTAACTTTCCATTTTGTTTTAAATAGAACCAAATCCTCCAATAGATGAAGTCATAAGCACACCAGGCGTGGTGGCAAGATTTGTGGAGTTCCTCAAACGGAAAGAAAACTGTACATTACAGGTACACAAATATAAGTATAGCTTTCTGTATTATGAAGCTTTTGGTGATGCTGTTAAGACAGAAGATGTCATCACTTTTTTTTTTAGTGAGCTGTGCTTTTCTTTTTCTTTATAACGATAACATGTCTATTTTACCTGTTTTACTATGAGGGCTTCTTAATAATAAATTCAGTTGCTGGGCCTTTGATATAGCTAGGAGAGAATGAGAGAAATCTGAGTTTTGTTGGGTGGTGTTTAACATGGGATGATTACCTGGACTTCTGTGTGTAACAAAAACAGTTTGAAAAGTGGCCTTGAAGGATGAAAAGCTATTAAACTAAACAGTACTGTTTGTCAACTTTTGTAACTGAAGATTGTTTTCAGTGTTCAGAATTATGACAAAGTTTTGATTACATTCTAAGAAGTTTAGAATTAGAGTTGAACATAAAGAAAAAACGAAACGAAGAAACCCTGAAACTTGCTTGCTTTGGTTGGAAAAACTAAATTGTATCTGCTACAATTTTAATTAATGTGTTTTGGACTTAGTCCTTAGAATTATATCTTATTTCTAGCTATCCTTTGCCTGGCGATCTTTCTTCTGGGCTAGTATAAAATGGAAGGGAAGTTCATCTCATAATGAAAGAAAATGTTAATAATTAATGACTAAATGTGATATATAGGCTAAATTGATGTTCCTTCAAAATATGTAATGCAATAATTTGTTAATGCTTTGTGAAATCCAAAATCTGGTGCATGGAAATATGCAAAAAGGACTTTTTCCTTGTCTTAGGGAAAAGACAGAATTTATTGGAATTACTTTCCAAATTGACGCCAGTAGAATTCCAAACATCTGCTAGCTGCTTTTGAGAAGTATATGCACAGTAACTAAGAGCGTGTATCGGATTTAGCCAGTTTGTTGGTTCTGAACTCCAATGGAAAGGTTTTAAGCAATCTTTATTAAAAAAAATTGGATGCCTTTATTACTTACAGGATATCTAGCATGGAAGCCTAAGATAAAGGGGAAAATTGAATAATGTTTGGTGGACAGAAGATGAGGAAGGGAAAATGAAACTGGAGGATACTTCTTTAGTTTAAAATACTTTAAAAGTGATTGTAAGCTGAGTAAAATTCTTCTGCCCTTATTGGTACAACATGCATTTTGTTGATTTTTTTTTATGTGCAAAGAACAACGAAGAAGCACTTTATGTTGAAATGTATAGGTTTGACCTAAAGAGTTTATAACAAAGCAGTGAAAATATATTGTTCTTCATCTTACCAAATCTATCTCATTGTTTTTTCAGCTCACAATCTGCAGGTGTAAGTTTTTGTTCTGTCCAGTTTAATGTTCTTTTATTCTGTCCTTGTTACCAATAATGTGGCACAAGCAAAATTTTTGGACATTCCATTCTAGGTATTCTTGACTTCAGGCTAGTTGTAGAAGGAAGGCACTTTCAACTCATTCAGGAAATGCTGAAGTATTTTTTTTGCCCAGATATTACTTGTATGATGAATTGAATGTGGAAACTATTCTATGTTGGTGAACATGAAACTGTATGTGTCTTTATTCTGCAGGTTTCTACTGTATTGTTAGTAGAATATCCAGTAAAAAATGAATTTCTAATATCAGTGGTAGGAAGGCCATATTTGTCTGGAATTCCCCTGTCCACGTTTTTTTTCTTAAGTGATTTTCAGGTTTAAAAAAGCTGTACTCTTCCCTATGATCATTTAAACCATACACGAATAACTAAATTTTTCTTATGTGATGATGAGAAAAATCTTCATGAGTATACCAAACAAATACTAAGATGAGCCTTTCAATTTTTTTTCTTTAACAGACAAACAATAGTAACTGTATGACAAAAAAAAAAATACAATTTGAGAAGCCACAGTGAATCTGATCTTGTTGCTGTATGGAATTTTTTCAAATTTTGAGTTCATGTCATCATGATAGCTTTTAACTCTGATTCTTGCTTTTCAGCTTCTGTTTTAAATTAGCAATCATGCTTTATCTTCACCAGTTCTGTCTATTTTTACTACACATCGTCATTGGTTTTTAATCTGACACAGGAGGTTCCTGGTGAACGTTCTTCTGTATTTTGTTTTCCAGTTTGAAGCTGCCTGGGTGCTGACAAATATTGCCTCGGGGAATTCCCTTCAGACTCGAATAGTGATCCAAGCAGGAGCTGTTCCCATCTTCATAGAGCTGCTTAGTTCAGAGTTTGAAGATGTACAGGAACAGGTAAAGATTAAGAATGGTGGTTTTGTTTTTTTTTAACATAAAAGTACAAGGCTGTTCTATAAGAAAATCTTGTGCCTTTAGAGGAAGTGTAGTGTCTGGCAGTTCAGCATAAGTCTTTTTCTCCCTAGTATGTGTTAGGGTGCAAGTACTATTTTTCAGTTGTTCTAAAACCACAGCCAAGGTGGTAGTGTGTTTTGATCTCTTGTGAATTAATGCTTCTCTGCTTACTGAGGAATTCAAGAAACCTTGAACTGTTTAAAAAAATACTTCAGAGGTGGAAAGTTCACACTTATTTCTCCTGAAGATAAAGCATGCGTGGAAATCATAAGTTGTTCTCTAAAAATGAAGGAAAAGGAAGCAGAAGTGCAATCAAGCATGCTATAGGTCTGTTGGATGTTGAATTAGAAAAATAGTGAAGTAATGTTGCTTACTAAGCTGGTTTCTATTAATGATGAAGTGGAAGAATAAATGCAATCTTTGTCCATAAAGTCTACTTGAATGCCTTTCTTACAGAGCAGATTAATATTCTTTAAGGCCCAGAGAGATCAGTGTAAAGCACAGACCAAACATTAGATTCATACAGACTCAGTAATTTCTACTCAAGAGCAGTAACTTGTGTTTGAACAAGGTTGTATTTTAAAAAGATGTCTAGTCTTGCTTTGAAGACTTAGGATGGTGAAATATCAATCATGCTAATGAACACATTTTCAGTAATGCGTAATCCTAACTTGAATGTGTGTACCTCTACTATACAAATTTGATTAGCTTTGGGCCCAGGTGTTAGCTCTTGTTTCACTGTCTACTCAGTAAGCTCTCTTTTTTTTCTTATACATTACAGAATTACAGATGATAGCTTAATCTTTTCTTGAGCAAATGAAATTAAACTCTGAATTCTTACTGTGGATATTTCTTTAGCTTTTTAAATTTTCCTGGTGATCCTTTTCTGAACACTTCTTTGTTTCAATAACTTTTTGTGATGGTGAAATAACAAGCTCTGGATATTCCAAGTAGTACTGTTCCAGCAATGCTGTTTGCAGAGGTAGTACCCAATGCTCATTTCTACTTGATTCTTCCCTGCGTGAATATTCAGGATGTCTTTGAGGACTCTTTTCCACGGAAGCTTGCTGTGAGCTCAAGTTAAGCTGATTATCCAATATGATTCGTTGTTCTTTTCAGAGTCACTGACTTCCAGGGCTCAGTTCTCCATCCTGTAAGTGTGCCCTCTATTCTCTCTCCTAGATGTCTGACCTTGCATTTGGCTGTATTGAGATGCATGATTGGAGGAGTCCAACTCATAAGCATTGAATCGCTTTATGTAACTTACCTTTCTATCTTATAGCTGGCACAGAATGAGCCACTTGTATTTAAGACTGCATAACGTTTTTCCACAAGAAAGACACATTTCTTCAAATTGCTTGTAGCTTTCCACTCTGCAACTTTCCATTTTCAGTGGCCTCTCTCATGCTGAATAATTTTGGCAAAGGTTTTTTAAGAGAGTTTGGGTGCCTCAGAAAATTGTATTCAAGGATATAAGTATTTTTGTCCTTTTTTTTTTTTTAATTTGAGGAAATGAGTCTATTTTTGAAGAAATAAGAAATGTGGTATTGATCTTGCCAAAATAGCAGAGAGATGCCATGTTCTGCCCATGTAAAATGTATCCAGACTCAGCTATATGATGTCCAAACTGCATTTTAGAGTTTGTTTTTTGAAGGAGGTTGAAATTGGTGGCATTATCTTCCGAATTCATCTACCACTTCTGAGGTGCTATTCCTGAAGAATGATTGGTACACTGAAAGTAGTAAGGGCTACTGCATTGTTTTGTGACCCATGATCTCCCATGTAAGAGTGAACTTTTTTATTAGGTTGTTAGGTCATTCTTGGTAATGTTCAGAGGAGCGTGCGGGAAGAGCCAGCCTGCTTTAGAATGAGTTGTGCTGCCTTCAGCCCTTGTGTGTGAATTAACAGAAGAACTTAGGGATCACAGATAAGTAGTTTATCAGTATTCTACCTGCTTTGCCTCCAATAAACTGCTGACAGGTTAAATTCATACTGGAGTCACGTAGAGTTGATTGTAGCCACTGGAAAAGGCGTTTATGTACAGAGCAGTTATTGAATCCATGGTTTGTCTGTTATCAGCAAGTCTGTAACTACCAGTAGGAAATTGTTTTGTAGTAAGCTATGCTGAAGTAGGAAAGTATACCACTGTGATGTTACCTATGCCTTTACATAATGTGCTGCAGGTGTAGAAGTTGCAGTGCTCTGACTGCTCACTTTGAGTTTAATGCAGGCCAGCTTGAATTTTTTTTTCTGGCAGCTTTTAAAAAGAAAAATGAATGCTTCATTGTAATATCTAATAAAAATAAAAGGCATTAGGCATGTTAGCTCTTGTGCTTCTATATTACAGGGTAGCTTTAAGTACACAATTACAGAGTATTTTTCCAAATGACTCTTATCTTGTTCAGCATATTGTTGCCCTAGTTAGAAATCAGTGGGTAGTAAAGGAGACTTTTAGTTATCACACTGGGGCAGTGTTTGTTATAGTTGGTACATATTGTAGTGAATGGAAGAAAGGCAGAGATTCATGTTAAGGTTGTTGTAGGCTTGAGGTAAATGCATCTACTCTTAGTGTCCAGTGCTGAAAAATTGATCATGTTTTGTTAAGTGGGATACTTGTTCTTTGTTTTTTGTGAATTCTCAATGTGAGTTATTGCATTTTGTTTTGTAGTTGTGGGCAATATGTTTTTGAACATATTTGATTACGCTATTGCGGAATTCAGCTATTGCAGGATAGTTGACCATTTTAGCCATAAGTTTTCTCCTCTGTAACTGTCCTCTGATTTGTATCTTTTCACAGTAGTACTGTGAAGATTATTATTTTGCAAGCAACTCTTGCTGCATTTGCAACAAATTGTAACTTCACAAGAAAATACAGAAGGTGTTTAGGGCACGTAGGCCAGAATCTACCCATACTAACATAATGCAGAGTGTAAAAGAGGAAAAAGTAACATTGAAGGCTGTGTTAAGTAGATCATTCTTTGTGCTAAGTGGTGTAGTAATTTTGTGGAAGGAAATGTAAGTAGTAGTATAATTTTGAATATGTATCATAGTATAAATTGAAAATCATCCATATTTTTTATTTCAATTTGACATACTGGCTAATCATTATACAGTTTTTGTCTTGAACATTTTATTTAAATCTTCCCATGTTAGTGACTCAGGAACACATACCAGTTGACCTTATGATTCTTCCAGCAGTTCATTCTTTTAAGCCCATCTTAGTCTAATGTATTGGACTGTTTTTTGCATATGCACGTTTCTGGTGTGATACTAAATGGTTGATTTTATAGGAGTCCGAGGATCTTTATTAAACAATGTGTACTTTAATGAAATTGTATCTTGTCTTTTCCCATGATGTTTCACATTAAGTTATGTCGGCTGAAATTTAATTATCCTATCCCTTAACTCTGTTATTTCTTTTTCACACAGTCACAGAATTGTAGGGGTTGGGAGGGACCTCTAGAGATCATGAAATCCAAGCCCCCTGCCAAAGCAGGCTCCCTACAGCAGACTGCACATGTAGGCATCCATGCAGGTCTTGAATTTCATCTCCAGAAAAGGAGAATCCACAACCTCTCTGGGCAGCCTGTTCCAGTGCTCCGTCATCCTCATCATGAAGAAGTTCTTACGCACATTTGTGCAGAAATTCCTGTGCTTCAGCTTGTGGCCGTTTCTCCTTGTCTTATCACCGCATACTGCTGCAAAGAGTCTGGTCTCATCAGTTTGCCCCCTGCACCTTAGTTATTTATAGATGTTGATCAGATCCCCTCTGTCATCTTTTCTCAGGGCTGAACAAACTGAGGTAGCTCAGCCTTTCCTCACAGGAGACATGCTCCAGGCCCTTTATCATCTTTGTGACCCTCTGCTGGACTGTTTCCAGGAGATCCCTGTCTTTTTTTGTACTGGGGAGCCCAAAATTGGATACAGTACTCCAGGTGAGGCCTTACCAGAGCAGAATAGAAAGGGAGGATCACTTCCCTTGACTGCTTGTCATGCTTTTTTTAATACACCTCAGAATGCCATTGGCCTTTTTGGCTGCCAGGGCACACTGCTGGCTCATTGCCAACCTGTTGTTCGTCAGGACACCCAGGTCCCTCTCTGCAGAGCTTCTCTCCAGTGGGTCATCCCCCAGCCTTACTGGTACATGTAGTTATTCCTCCCTAGATGCAAGACTGCACTTAAACCTCATCTGGTTCCTCTCTGCCCAGTGCTCCAGGCTGTCCAGATCTCGCTGAATGGCAGCACAGTCTTCTGGGGTGTCAGCCATTCCTATCAGCTTTTGCTTTGTGTATCAGCCTTTCTCAGATATTTCCTGTAATAAGTGATTTGAAACCATTTCACATCTTTTTTTTTTTTTCCCACCGAAGAAACTGAAATTGTGACAGAGGCTACATCTCCAAAAAAAATTGATTACATCTCTGTCCCTCCCTGCTTTTCTCAACTTCTGTTGTGCAGCTGTTTAAATTTAGTCAATGGCATATGTCCTAGCCTTCTTCTGCTCCTCTCATTTTTTTCTTCCAAAATGCATCTTGAAAATTAGAAAAGCCAGCCTGAAATTATTTATATTGAGGGATTTCATCAAGGCCCTGTAGAAATGCTTAACATTGATTTAGCTTCAGCGTGTCTTAGCTGCAGTTCTATCCTATGTGCACTGCAGTATTTAAAACCTAGATGTTATCTTGGATTTTCTGGATGTGCATAGAATTTCCATCAGAAACTGGGCAAATTTCTGTGTTCCATGTTTAAAACTCTTGGGATCATCTCACAGTTACAGATGTCATTCTACTCTGTGTCTGAAGGGTAGCCAGTGGCAGGAACATCTGTTCGTTGCCCTGTTCTCCTTTGCAGATGTTTGTGTTTCCAGCTAAAGCAACAATTTGTTTTTCCCTCAGTGTTTTTCTATCTGTATTGCTGTTAAACCAGTGTTTATTTAACAGAAGTGACCTATGAATCTGGTATCTACTGTCTGTTCTCTGGCTTATACATCAACACCCCCTGCTAACTTAGGTCCTTATATTCAAAATGAGGGGAAGAAGAACCAGCAATTGAGATATGAGTATGAAATACTTCCTCTGTCTGGTTGGAAGAGATGCTAATAATAAAGTTAGAACAACCTGGCTGCTGAAAGTAAGGTTTCTTCTGTGTTGGGATGTAATAGAAATCATCTCTAGGAATTCCTCTCTCAGATATCTTTCTTTGTGTTCACTAGTCCAATTGTGTTTGTATGCAAAGCTAATTTTCGCTGCCTTCGTGCCAGCATTAGATGTGTTTTCCAAGTCAACGTCTGAAAGTGGAAAAAGTGTTGATTCTTAATTCAGAACGTTTCTGTTCCACGGAGAGGTACAAACTTAATGCACTATTGGTAGTTGGCTTATGTCTTGATTTGAATATTCAAACACTTAAATGCATGGCTGAGAACGATCAAAGACCAGAGAAAAGTGGAAGAGTTGTCAGAAAGCATATGTATTATTCACAGAATGTATCATATAGATCAACATTACTCTATAAAACTAGGGTTGTACTGTTACTGACTATTAACGTTGTCCAGCATTGCGTATGAAACTTCTAGAGTTTAATAACAGGTGAAATAAACTGGAGACTTGCTTTGATCGTTAGCAGTACATGGAAATTTATGCAACTCTATAAAAATATACCCTTGTCAGTTGAAAAGGCAGCATTTGTATTTTCAGTTCATACACAACTTGATATTGGTTAAAAATCTACAGACCTTAAAGTTATAGGTTCTTTTCATCTCTGAGTTATGGTGCGAATAAAGTATTGAAATTAATTTTATTTTTTCGAGCTTGATATTTTAAATAGTAAACTCTTGAGATTACTGGAATTAAATATCCTTTAACCTTGGCAGCTATCTAAAAAAGAAGATTAAAAAAACAAACCAACATTTGTTTCACAAGGCTTGTGAAGGGCTTGGAGAATATGTCCTATGAGGAGTGACTGAAGGAACTGGGGCTGTTTAGTCTGGGGAAGAGGAGGCAGAGGAGAGACGACATTGCTCTTGCAATATCTGGAAGGTGATTGCAGTGAGAGTGGGGCTGGTCTCTTCTCGCTTGTGACAGGTGACAGGACGAGGGGAAATGGCCTCAAGTTGTGCCAGGGTAAGTTTAAGTTGGATATCAGGAAACACTTCTTTACAGAAAGGGTTG
>JAOWBP010000001.1:64516216-64553615 GCA_028571105.1 Tragopan temminckii | reverse complement strand
CCTTTCCTTTCCTTTCCTTTCCTTTCCTTTCCTTTCCTTTCCTTTCCTTTCCCTTGGTCTCAGAAGAGAAGAACTCCTAGAAGACTTCATTTTTCCATTTCCATTTTTCATTTGAAGAGAAAGATAAACTCACTGGGAGTCATGAGACTGCCCTCTTTGCTCCCTGGCTGTTTTGCCTACAGCATTAGAGTAAGGACTTTGGTTTCAGAAATTCTGTTTCTCATTTTATTTGATTTATTAACTTCAATTCCAACCATATTGTATTATATTATGTTATTTCACATTCCACTACTATATTTAGTAAATCAAAATTTTCCATAGCTCATTGCTACTGCTATCCTTCATCCAGGCCTGTCTCCTTACCTTTTCCCTTCCCTCCTCCGCCCTTTCCTGGGATGAGGGTCTGTGGGTGCCTTCATCCCCTTGTCATGGAACCTAGGCCTAACCAGGACCATGACAGCAGTACACCTCTTGGTTTGGTGCTATGCACATATATCTGCTGAAGTAATTGATCTTCTATGGTAAGAACTTAATAGGATATTGATGGTATTTCATGGGAGGATGCGTCGATAAGAATGGTATGTATGTACATAAATGTATAAAACAAGAGGGGTAAAACAGAAATTCATAATGAAATCACTGTTAAATAAACACATGACTTCAGAAGCAGTTGAAAAAGTGGAAAAGAAAATGGTGTTGAAAGTGGGGAGAGTGAGATGAATGAAAAGGTAACTAACAAAGGAAAAAGAAAAACACTGTGCCCTCCTTCCCCACCTGGATGTGGTGGAAAGGTTTGCAGGGTGCAGTGACGCTGCAATATAGGCTAGCAAATTATACAGCTCCCAGATGACTCACACCAGACAATTCGGAGAGCAGGAGACAAACAGACTGAAGTTAATCCACAAACCCTTAAAACAATGGAGTATTGCTATTCCTCCCTTTGCAGCCATGTTCCATTCCTTTTCCTCTCTTTGTCATTGTTGGTCTGCCCTATCTGGGTCACTCAGCTCTCCATCAGTGTTGGCCAGTACTGCCCTGCTTTTCATAGCATCATAAAATCAAAGAATCATAGAATGGTTTGGGTTGGAAGGGATCTTAGAGATCACGCAGTTCCAAATCCCCTGCCATGGGCAGGGCTGAACCCACTAGCTCAGGCTGCCCAGGACCCCATCCAATTTGGTCTTGAACAACTCCAGGGAGGGGGCAACCTCAGCTTCTCTGGGCAGCCTGTGCTGGTGCCTCACCACTCTCAATAAAAAAATCTGTTAGTAAATTATTATTATTTTTTTTAAAATCTGTCAATAAAAAAGCAGTCATTGCTCTGAACAACCACCAGTCAGTGTTACTGTCTCATACTGTCCCTGTGCCACTAGTCTTCATTGTCACTCCTAGTCCTTCCTGCCACCTCTTGTAGCTCTGTATCACCACATCAGCTGAACCTCTTGAGCCAATGTTGCTATTCACTCTTACTTCTTTCTCACTTCCTCCCAGTGCAACATCCCAACACTTAGGGCCGTAATCCTATTTTTGCCACCTGATGGTCTACACTACTGTTAAAATCCTGCTCTCTACCTTTCGTTGTTCTTCAGCTACTTCTCTCCTTCCCATTCTGCTTCCGTGGACCTTGCCATTTTGACCTATCACCCAGCGCTAATGCCCTGTTACCAGCCCCTGCTGCAACTGTTTTCTTCTGGCTGCCCAAAGGTAATGCTGTTACTTCCTCGGGGAAGTTAAGGTCATGGCAGAAATCTCTGCCTCTATGCTCCAGTGTTGACTGGACAGATCATCCTGGCAGAACCCATTCTTGTGCAGGGTGGGGTTCATCTATAAATGTGCCTGAAACTGAAGTGACTGTGAAAAGGCCGATCAGCACCCTGATGAAGAGAGCAGTGACAGCAACTGCTAGGAGCAATGGCATTTGTCCAAGGGTTTTAAAGCAACTCATGAGTACAATAGCTGAGCTGCTCCCAGCATTGTGTGACCCATGTTTCATTTCATTGTGACACCTGGGGAGGGGAAGACAGTAAATGTGATGTCAGCTCTTAAAGACATTACAGGGGTACTGGATAAAAATGGGCAGCTTCAATTCATGGAGGTGACTAAACCACAGAAAGCACATTCATAGAAGTATATAATTATAAAATCACAGAGTCACAGAAAGGACCTTAAAAATTCATCCAGGAAGTCCATTACCTGAAAATGTTTGCAGGCTGGGAGAGTATCGCTAAGAAGTGTGATATTTTTGCCCCATTCTTCCTCTTCAGCTTGAACTTTCCCCAAGAAGGGAGCGGAGGAGGCTAGAGAAAGAGAAATCAGGAAGAGATAAAATGATTATAGTGATGAATGGGTAAACAGAAGGAGAGGATAAGTACCAAACAATAAAAAACATAAAACAGAGCACAGCAGCAGTACCCACTGCTTCCTGAAGGCATCTGAGGGTGCCAGGTTTTAGGTGCTGTCCTGGGATCCTCTGTAACAGAACAGACAGCAGGAGGGAATAGAAACATGCTGTGTAATTGCCAGGACCACCCTTCAATCAGGTGTCCTCTTCCTGGAGCCACAAGGAACAGGTGGTGGTGGAGGTTCTGGGGCTCCTTGAGACTTCAGATGAAAATGCCATTAATGGAAATATGAGGAATAAGTACAGACAGAGTCTAAGAGTGTCTGGATAAACTGGAAGAATGCCTAAGCTTGGCACACTACTTGATATGTTATGTTCCCAGTAGACTGTGTGTCCATACTATCATCTACCAGCCTAAGAATAGTGTGTGCTGTGGGCTGTCTCCTGGGAACAGAACACATACTTGGATGAATGTTGCCTGGTAGTGTTGGAGCCACCTTGCAGAGTTTTTGGCTCTTTGGGTGTTGCGGTTCAGGCACTTTCACCCAACTACTAGTGAGGAGGACAGCAGCAGTGACAGAGGAGTGTTTTTGCGTCAGCACCAGGAACATAAGTGTGGGTGGTGGACCTCTCCTTTCTCCTTTTTCAGCATTTGTAGGGGCAGGGTATGAGAGGAGGAGCTCCTGATGTTTCAGACATTGCATCCAGATGTGGACATTCCTCTGATGTCCACCGCTGGGAAGTGAGAGATTCACTTCACGTCTGGAAATGTGTACCTGACTCTGCAAGAGTTCCTTGTTGGCTATTGCCTCTGGACACAACTCAGCCCCACACAGCCTGGGCTACCATGGGCCTCATCACGGACCACTACCGTGAACCTCACCAAGAACTGCTGGCAGCTGCTTCTGGTCCAAAAGATCAGGCTGAAACCCTCCATCCCCATTGCAGGTGGGCTTTCTAAGCTTCTCAGTCAATTTTTCAACTAGAGTGACATTTGGTACTTTCGATATCTGCTTATTGAAGAAGATCTGTTGGGAATCTACCTTTGTGTTGGAGATAACTGCAGTTTCGGCTGTCCTGGGAGGAGGACCATATTTTTGCAGTGGGTAAGAGTTGGACTGGTTTAGCATGACACATCCTGCTGTGGAGAGAAGGAATGGAGCTGGGGATCTACAGTATTTTGTCTGGGACACAAGGTAGGGAATGGTTGTAACAGAGCTGGAGAACTTCAGATTAGGCAAGATCAACTCTTTCTCTCTCTCGCTCTCTCTTTTTTTTCTTTTCCTAAATGTATGAAACATTACAAGAGATTCATAACCTATTGTATCCTTGCTTCCATCAGTGTGCTCCAGGTAGAGTTCAGGCCAGTAAAAGTGATCAGTGCAGAAAACTGTGGTTACTGAGAAAAGCAAACACACAGTGCTAGAATATGTGTCTTTGATCAGCATTTCATACTTTTCCCAGATAAAAGCTCCAGGGCAGTGTTCCTACAGGCCAGTTCTGTGAAGAAGCTGCCATTGTACAGTTGTGAGACGGTCTTCTCTACAAAGAGAGTACCCAAAAAGAACTGTGAGAACTGCAATGCCAAGCTCTTGAAATGGAGCTTCTTGAATCAAGCTTCTGATTTTCAAGACAAATGCCCTGATGCTTTGTCCCATCCCACCCAAATCACGTGGGTCGTAGTGATTCCTTGCAGCTCATTGACAAAGACTGGAAGATATGGGGAGAGCTGGTGTTGTTTCCAGGGTCACTGCGGAAATCTGTTTCTTGTTGCACACTAGGGTCAAATGAGTAACTGTCCATTGTTGCCTGGTGGACTGTATGGGATATGTGATTGATGGATTTCTGTACATTAATCTTTAAGTTTGTGAGAGATGCAGCTGGCTGGTGGAATTCAAAGCTTCTCAGCCTGAGCATGTGGTACCAAGGTGGAGATAAGGTTTATGAAGGCCAGTGGGGAGCTGTATAATCTTCAGGCACAAAAAAGAAAAAAAAAAGAAAAAAAAAGCTGTAACACTTCAGGCACAAAAGAAGGACTCTTCCTAGTCAGATCTGTGATGACCTTGGTGATTACAAGTAAGGACAAGCAAGGCCTCGGGGAAAGTGGGCTCCTGGTATTTTCAGAGGTGTCATTCTCAAATGTTTCAAGAGTGACTTCTCTGTGGTTGAAAAAGCAACCCTTGTTCATCTTGTCCTTGCTGTGGTGCCTTAAAACAGGGCCACTGAATTCCAGTGGCATGTAAGCAGCTGCTGCATGACTGGAGAGGGCTGCATGCTGGTGGTCTGTGTGACAGTTGACCACTCATATACATTGTTTGCCATATTCCAGAAAAGGGTTTTGACTTAGCAAAGCATCTGTTCTGCAGTCTGGCTCTAGAGAAGCAGTGTCCCCAGTTGCTCTGAATGATGATATGCTGCCAAGTGGAAGCAAGCTCAGAATTTATTTAAACACTTTACAGATGCCTTCTCATTGATGCACATTTGCTTTGAAACGCATACCAGTCAAAATTTAGCCATGTTTATAAGGTGCATCTAAACCAATGTAGTTAGACTGCTGGATGAATGTTGCTAGCTTAAATTGAATGAGCAGAGGAATAATTAAGCAAAAGGAAACTGTGGAAAAGATAATCTTGAGCTCAGCTTTGTTCACTGTGACAGCTCATTCAGTATCACGTTAGGCGTTTTTGCAGTCTTCATCCACAGTGCAGCAGTCACAGCCCCTAACTAACCATATATGCACAGAATTTGATCTTATGCTTTGCTGGCTGACAAAATCCCTAACAAATCTCATGTCTTATATCAAATAAAATTCCTAAAGAACTGATTTAATACTTCTATATTTAATATTTATTTGTATGATACGGCATATCCTGTGGCAGGTTGTCTAGCAAGCAACTGCTCAGACGATGACCAAATTCCTGTTCCATTCATGTGGCCATACACTGATGCCATGTGGCACTTAGCCACTGTCCATTTGACCTTGGAAAGCAGTATGGCTGTCTGCCAGGGACGTACAATATATAATACTACTTGTTCATATCCTTATAATGTAATTAAGCTCATCTTTGATAAACTTTCAGTCTCTTAGTGGCATTTTCTGTAATAAGAATTTTATATTTAAAATATAACAAATATTGTCATTAAGCACATCACTTTGTTTCAGTGTGTAAGCCTAATTTCTTGTGGTTTAAATTCAGTTCGAGACCTTCAGGGTCACAGAATTCAGATCACAAGTGGGGAGAATCACAGAGCTGGAGCCTGGATAAAATTCAAGTGCTGTGATATATTTCTCCTTACAAAGAGTATGGCAACTCCTAATGTATCTCCTATACCTCTCAAATACTTTTTCTTTGCTTTACACTGCCTTATTGGCCAATGGATTAATACCTGGCTCAGAGCCTGGTGTGCCTGGAAGGGGTTTGGGTTTTTTGACCTCTTCTCGATTTACATGAGACCAGGCCTGCTGGCAACCAATAGGAGTAACTTATCCCAGTGATGGAAAGGGGTCTTACAATGGGAGTTGGGAAGATTCGTTGATAGAGCTTTAAACTATGTGTGAGGAAGGGTGGGGGTATGACTTGAGTCACTAGTATGGAGCCTGTATGTAGTGTCCCAGTGCTTGTGGGAAAGGGATGTGCTGGTAAGATCCCACAGTCTTGTGCCCTGCTGAAGGAGGAGGATGACTCACCTTCTTGTAGGAAGAACACAAAGGCTGGTGTGAGGCTGCTGGGTATGGTGGGTATGGTGGGTATTAGGGCTACTTCCACTCAAAAGGTGGCCCAGCTCAGGTTGCTTTTACACTAATGCACGCAGCATGGGTAATATACAGGAGGAGCTGGAGGCCACCTTGTGGTCGGAAAGCTATCACAGCTGGAGTGCTGTGATGGATGCCTACTGACTTTTCAAAAGTGATAGGCAAGGCAGGAAAGGCGATGGTGTAGCCCTCTGTGTTAAGAAGGAATGCTAATGTATGGAAATTAATGATGGCGGTGATAGGGTTGAGAGCTTATGGGTCAGAATAAAAGCGAAGGCCAATAAGACTGATATTATCATGGGAGTCTGTTACAGGCCACCCAACCAGGATGAAGAGGTGGACAAGACACTTCATAGACAGTTGGGTGAAGTCTCAAGGTCTTTACCCCTTTTTCTCATGGGGGACTTCAACTTCCCAGACATCTGCTGGATTTATAATACTGTAGATAGGGAACAGTCCCAGAAGTTCCTAGATTGTGTGGGAGATAACTTCCTGACACAACTGGTGAAGGAGCCAACAAGGGGAAGCAAAATCCTGGACCTGCTGTTTGTTAACAAAGAGGGTCTTGTGGGGAATGTAGAAGTTGGAGACCATCTGGGGCGTAGTGATCATGAGGTGTTAGATTTCTCAGTCCTTGTTGAACCACGGAGGGGAGTCAGCAGAACTGCAACCTTGGACTTCTGGAGGGCAGACTTTAACCTCTTTAAGACCATGGTTGAGTGGGTCCCTTGGGAGGCAGTTTTGGAGGGCATGGGAGCCCAGGAAGGCTGGGAATACTTCAAGGAAGCAATTTTGAAGGTGCAGGAGCTGACCATCCCCAAGTCATGGAAGACAAGCTGACGGGCAAGGAGGCCAGGCTGGCTGAACAGAGACCTTTGTCTGGAACTCAAGAGCAAAAGGAAAGTTTATGGTCTCTGGAAGAGTGGGCAAGCTAATTATGATGATTACAAGTATATAGTGAAGCTGTGCAGGGAGAATATTAGAAAGGCCAAAGCCCAGCTAGAACTGAACTTGGCCACTAAGGTAAAGGACAAAAATAAATATTTCTGTAAATATATCAACAGCAAGAGGAGGGCTTGGGAGAATCTCCATCTCTTGTTGGATGCCAAGGGCAACACGGTGACCAAGGATCAGGATAAGGATAAGGTACTTAATGCCTTCTTTGCCTCAGTCTTTAATAGTAAGACTTGTTACTCACTGGACACACAGAATAGGCCCTGCGTAATCAACAATGAGATTGTTTTGGACCTGCTCCGAAAGCTGGACACTCACAAGTCCATGGGGCCAGATAGATTGCATCCTAGAGTGCTGAGGGAGTTGGCGGATGTGGTTGCCAAACCACTCTCCATCATTCTTTGGCAGTCCTGGCTAACTGGGAATGTCCCGGCAGACTGGAGACTGACAAATGTGACGCCCATCTTCAAACAGTGCCATAAAGATGATCCTGGTAGCTACAGATCTATCAGTCTCACCGTGGTGCTGGGGAAGGTCATAGAATGGATAATCTAGGGAGCCGTTATGGACCAATTAAAGGTCAACCAGGGGATCAGCCCAGTCAGCATGGGTTTGTGAATGGTAGGTCCTGTCTGACAAACCTGATTTTGTTCTATGACAAGGTGGCCTGCTTAGTGGATGAAGGTAAGGCTGTCGATATGGTCTACCTGGACTTCAGTAAAGCCTTTGATACCATCCCCCACAACATTCTCGTGAAGAAGCTGGCTGCCCATGGTTTGGATGGACATACACTCCACTGGGTGAAACACTGATTGGATGGCTGTGCCCAAAGTGTTGTGGTCAATGGAGTTAAAACCAGTTGGTGGCCGGTCACGAGTGCTGTCCCCCAGGGCTCGGTACTGGGGCCGCTTCTATTTAACATCTTTATTAATGATCTTCACAAGGGGATTGAGTGCACCCTTAGTAAGTTTGTGGATGACACCAAGATGGGAGGGAGTGTTGATCTGCCAGAGGGGAAAAGGCACTACAGAGGGACCTGGATGGACTGGATCAATGGGCCAAGGTAAACTGTGTGAGTTTCAATAGGGCCAAATGTTGGGTCCTGCATTTTGGTCACAACAATCCCAGGCAACCCCCAGGCAACTCTACAGGCTTGGGGATGAGTGCCTGGAAAGCTGCCAGATGGAAAGGGACCTTGGTGTACTGATAGACAGTCAGCTGAATACAAGCCAGCAGTGTGCCCAGGTGGCCAAGAAGGACAAAGGCATCCTGGCTTATCTCAGGAATGGAGTGGTGAGCAGGATGAAGGAAGTAATCCTGCCCTGTACTCAGTACTGGTGAGGCCTCATATTGAGTACTGTGTTCAGTTTTGGGCACCTCAGAAAGGACACTGAGGTGCTGGAGCAGGTCCAAAGAAGGGCAACAAGGCTTGTGAAGGGCTTGGAGAATATGCCCTACAAGGAGTGACTGAAGGAACTGAGGCTGTTTAGTCTGGGGAAGAGGAGGCTAAAGGGAGATGTTATTGCTCTCTTTCAGTACCTGAAAGGGGCTTACACCAAAAGCGAGGTTGGTCTCTTCTCACTGGTGACAGGTGACAGGACAAGGAGAAATGGCCTCATGTTGCACCAAGGGAGGTTTAGGTTGGATATTGGGAAAAACTTCTTTACAGAAAGGGTTGTTAAGCACTGGAATAGGCTCCCCAGAGGGGTGGTTGAGTCACCACCCCTGAATGTGTTTAAAAACCATTTGGATGTGATGCTCGGGGACACAATTTAGTGAAAGGTTGTTAGGGTAGTATGGTTATGTTGTGATTGGTCTTGATGATCTTTAAGGTCTTTTCCAACCTGAGCCATTCTATGATGCTATGATTCTATGAAAAGACAGGCAAATCACCAGCTCTCATTTCAAAGACATTGGTGTTTTCTTAAATTAAAAGAGATCAGTGTCTCTTTTAACTGAAGTCATTAACTGATTTTGATTAAATGACAGTAATCTGGTCTTTGTTTGAAGATCTTGTGAGATAGTCTGCCATTTTTGCTGACAGGCAGCAAGGAAAATCCTCTTCACCGCTGAGTGTATTTTGTCTTATCCTACTTGGAACATGCCTAAATTTAACTTGCAGCTGTTGGTTCTCCCTGTGCCTGTCTCTGCAGGTTGAAGTGCCATCAGTGCCCACACTTGGTGGTGTAATTAAGGGAAACAGTCATAGTAAGATCAGAGCAGTGTCTCAAAACACCCCCTAGAAGACAACTTCTGAGCTTCCTGATTGGTCATTTAGCCCTGGATTACCTCCAAACTTTCCATACATATTTTTTAAAAGTGTGGGCACCTGCACTGTAGATGGTTTAACAGATCAGTGGCATGGGAACAGTTTGGTGGTCTGGTACACAAGGAAATGCCACCAGCACTACTGAGCATCTTGTATTGATTGGTTATGTTCAGATGAACAGATGAGCATTAATGAACTTCTCATGGCCCATGTAGATCTGAAGGACTCAGTCCACTTGCCATTTGCAACTTTCATTGACAATAATTTTAAATGGTATCTCCTGCTCCTAGCACTGAAGAGCACTGAGCTCACCATTCCTTCTTGCAGAGGCACACACTTTTGGCAGATTGATGCTGCTTTTTGGATATCTAACTGTTGCTATTTATGTGTTAGGCAGTAACTAATCCATACAGTGCAAACTGTGATGCATATACAACTGTTATTTTTCTCTTCAGAATGTCATGCTGATTTACAATTCGCTGGTTTGTTAAATCTGCGCCAGTACTTTTATCAACCAAACATATTATTTCATCAAGGAATGAAGTTGGGTATGTTTCTCACAACTTAAAAAAAAAAAAAAAAGAAATGTACTAAATGTCTTTTATTAGATTTACACTCTCTGGTAGATGGTTGTTGCCATCTAACACTCACATGTGTCGTCTTGCTTTCTCTCTGAACACTGGCACCACATGCTTTTCCAGTATCTTGGGATTTCCCAAATATTCTAATACACCTAAGTCAATTGGACCAGACACCTCCTCAGCCAAATCTTTTATGATGCGGAGATGCAAATTATCTCAGCCTATTGATCTAAAAATTCTTAGGCTTAATAATTACCATTAAAAACACTCCTTATTTTGAAAATACAATACATCCACATTTAATTTGAATACATAATTCTATTTATTTTTAAAAACATTTAATTGTGACTGTATTTTTCCCAACAGCAGAATCACAGATCTCTAATTTGTAAACTTAAATCTGAAATCTTTATTAAAAATTTTATTGTAACTTTCCATGGGAGAACTTTCATTATCTTGCTGACTGCTGGACTTGCAGTATAAGCAACTTGCTCAGTTTGAAGATTAATCAATTTTTCCTACATATTTGCCTGACTCTACAGTTAAAACACATAAACACACATAAATATATTCCTTCAAACATTAAAATATTAAGAAAATATACCTATATACATCTACAGCTATGAATCTGTATACTTTTGAATTAACATATGTTAATTCATTGTATAACTATTTACATCTACATGTACACCTACCTATACAGACTCACACACGTACAGTAATATAAACACTCGTCTATATGCAGCATCTCAGCAGAGCTGAGGCTGTCAATGTTGTTCTGAGGTGAAAGCACACTTGACTGTTTCTCTTCTCATACTTCATCCTTGAATGGTCACTCAGCTCCTCCAGCTGGGTAAGCCCTTCCCCTTCTGTACCATCATCTCTGTCAGTACTTGGACAAGACTGACTCTCCTGAGAAGGATGTGGAACAGGCTCCCCAGAGCAGTGGGCATGGCCCCAAACTTCCAGAATTCAAGAAGCGTCTTGACAGTGCTCTGTCATATGGTTTGGTTTTTGGATGTTCCTGGTGTGGAGCCAGGAGCTGCACTCAATGATCCTTGTGGGTCCCTTCCAACTCAGGGTATTGCATGATTCTATGACTCTAAGAGAAGAGAGATAGTGGAGGGCAGGTGGCTGACATGAGAGTTCTTCTACTCTGAAGATGTTAGAAGTTGCTCTGGCTTTGGTTCAGCTGAAAAGGAAAGAAATAAGGGAAAAAACCCTAAGATTCATAAAGACCAAAGTGTACAGACCATCCATCACCCCTGTGCAGAGATCCACCAGAAGCAAACGGAGAAGAGCACTTAAACCCTGCCATGCCCAGCAGAGCTGGGAGGATCACAGGCCTCCAGCTATAGGATCATAGCCCTGCACACGCAGAGCAGGGGAGGAAAGGGAGCAGCAGCCATAGGTCAGCCAGACCTCCGCAGCCATGGCACTGAGTTGCCAGTGCCAGGAAGATGTTGCTTGTCCCATCTCCCACATTAGGGAAGTGGCTCAGTGGCTTAGTCTCCTACCTGCTCTTTTCCTCCTGAGCACAATGAAGAGGACAGAAATGAAAATGGCAGTGGCAATGGCCCCTCCTACCAGTCCTTCCGATTCTGTGTGTTCTGTAGGGGAAGAGGAGTATCAGGGATGTCACACGCACTTGAGCAGCCAGTGATTGTCCCAGCTCATCAAACCCCCTGGCATCTGACAACACACACACTCTTGTCAGCTGTGACAGGAAACACATGCACTAAGGCCATTAACACGGGGCCAAATTATACTGGCTAGCCAGATATGACGTAACTTGTTAAATGAGCATTGCTTGCTTTTCCCTGATGGGTCAGGAGAAAGGAGAGCAACCTCCCGCTGGGGAGGAGAGCAAGAACACTGACAGCACATCAACTCTAAAGGGAAGCAGCACCCCTTGCAGTGCTGGAACTACAGCTCCCCAGCAGCTTCAGCCTCCAGTTGAACAACGAGTCCAGCTGGGTGTTCAGCTCCTTGGGCATGGCTGTTCTCTTTTCTCTGTCCAAGTGCTCTGTTTTTAGTCATAATATCTCTCATCCCTTGTAGGAAATGAGATAATTGCTGACTCAAAATCTTCAGGCTAAGGGAGTGAAACAGAAGAAAGGATGGGTACAAGAGGACACCAGGAGGAAAGCAGGGAGAAGCAGGCACGCGTGATGCACCCCAGAGATTTTAATCCTTTTGGTATGTAATGAGGTGGCAGGAGATGTGGGCAGGGTGAAGAATATGTCACTCAACCTTGACATTCACCTGGTGCCTTCAGATGGGTGCTGATGGAGATGGGCGCCTCCAGAGCCACATGTGAAACATGGCAGGTGTATGTGGCTGGAGCCTGCGCTGTGGCTGAGCTGATGCTGAGGTAGGAGGTGATGCTGTAGGTGCCATCTCGGCTTTGACGGTGACTGGAGAAACGTGTGTTTGAGAGACTGATTTCTACTTCACCCTCAGGAGTCTTCTGTGTCCAGCTCACCGAGATGTCCAGGGGGTAATAGCCAGCAATGTTGCAGGTCAGAGTAATGGTCTCATCTCTCTCGAATGACACCTCTGTTGGAAACACACGAACTCTTGGGGGCTCTGGAAGGAAATAGAAAGGGAATTGATTGGGTCAGAAACTGAGCAAGGAACACAAATGGCATCCAGCCACAAGCTGCCTGTGACAATGAGTATTGGGAGCAACAGGGTGACCTTTCAGTGCCTTCCTTACCAGTCACCAGCAGCTGGATATTGTGTTGGACTTGGTGCTGTGCTGTGGACACCAAGCAGATGTACATCCCCTCATCATCCACGGTTGCTTCCTGCAAGGTAAGGGATGCATCCCCATTCCCCAGCAGCTGCTCCACATCTACGTGGAATTTTGGCTGCACTGTCGGGCTTGCATTTCCCACATGGTATCGGAAAAGGCTGCGACCACTGCCTCGGTACTGCCTCCTCCACTCCAGGGAGGACAGTAGGAAGCTGGGAGCCAAGGCAAAGTGGCAGTCAAGGGTGATGGAGCTGCCAAGTCGTGTGCGCAGGGAAGTGTTGTTTGATGATGATTGAAATTCCACTAGAAACAGAAAGGAGGATTAAAGGCAAGCAGTGAATTAAATCAAAGTGGGTAAAGAAGGCATCCTCAAGTGGGAGGTGTGGGCAGTGACATCCTCACCCCAAGCAGGCCCTTTGTGTGATGCTTCAGGGGCCACCCGGGAAGAAGAGCTGGGAGGAAGCCAGCCCTGAGGGGTTAACGGGGTTGACAATCAAGTGGGCGCCAAGTGCTGTTGTCTTGAAGGACAAAGCACTTGTTCAGCAGGCACCTGAACATGGTTCTGGGCAACCTGCTGTGGGTGTCCCTGCTTGAGCAGGGCTGGGATCCCAGGCCACCTGGTCACCTGTAGTCAGCAGAGTCCCCTCCTTGCTCATTGGAATCCTCAGCTTTGGGTGCAGTGTCACATCGTGTCCCTCATCCTTCTGGCTGCTGCAGCTGGGTCCTCTGAGCAGCAGGGCAATGCTGATCCCACTGGAGAGCCGAATGGCAGCCAGGAACCAGGAGGCAGGGCAGAGACCATTGCCCTCTTGCTGAAAACTGTATGGGGAAAGCTCACAGCTCACTTCCTCCCCACTGCAATCCACATGCAGCAGGGCATCTGTGTATGGGATGGACACTAGCTGTGCTGTGAGGAGAGAGAAGAGATTTAATTGTCTAGATGTGAAAGGAAGACAGAGCATGCTGATGAGATGAGAAACTCCATGCACTACGGTATCAGTCAGAACACAGAAACGCAAGGCTAAGCTTATCAAATGGAGGTCTGTAAAGAATATGAGATCATGTTTGCTGTGGTTGCTTTACATCCCTTAGTCTGCTGGCTGCATTTCACCCAGCACAGGGTTTACTTTGGGCAAAGGAAGCTGTTAGAAAAGGGGAGTAAGCAAAACGGATTCACTTCAGCCCACTCAAATAATTGTAAATGTGAAGTAACCAGTGAAGACTTGCAATGTTTATTCTTTTAGGGTCTGAACGCTTTTTAATCAAAGCATGTAGGCATAAGCACCCTATGTGACCCCCATAAGTGATCCATGTGCTTCCCACTGGCATCACTGGAAATTAACTCAGTGTCTGTAGTACTTGAAGGGATAGAATCATAGAATATCCCAGGTTGGAAGGGATCCATAACGATCATTGAGTCCAACTCTTGGCTCCACACAAAAACACCCCAAATTCACACCCTACGTCTGAGAGAGATGTCCAAACGCTCCTTGAACTCCAGCAGCTTGGGGCTGTACCCACTGTCCTGGGCAGTCTTTGATGAAGAATCTTTTCCTGCTATCCAACCTGACCCTTTTGCAACTTCATGCCATTCCCTCAGGTTATATAGCTCGTCACCAGAGAGCAGAGCTCAGAGCTGCCCCTCCACTCCCTGTGAGGAGCTGCAGGTCACCATGAGGCCACCCCTCAGCCTCCTCTGCTCTGAACTGAACAAAGTTCCTCACGTGTCTTCCCCTCCAGACCCTCTACCATCTTTTGTAGCCTTCCTTTGGCCACTCTCTAATAGCTTTATGTCCGTTTGGAACTGTGGTGCCCCAGTCTGCACCCAGTGCTTGAGGTGAGACCACACCAGTGCAGAGCAGAGCAGGACAATCACTTTCCGTGCTCAGCTGGCAGTGCTGGGTGTGGTGCATCTCAGGGTACAGCTGGCCTTCATGGCTGCCTGTTGACGCATGTTCAGCTTGTTTTTGACCAAGACCCTGAAATCCCAAAAACTGTACATGAGCCAGCAGTGTGCTCTTGCAGCCTATAAGGCCAGTGGTATCCTGAGCTGCATCAAAAGAGGGGGGCCAGAAGGGAGAGGGAGGTGATTGCCCTCCTCCACTCTGCCCTCGTGGAGGCCCCATCTGGAGTACTGTGTCCAGGCCTGGGGCCCTCAGTGCAAGAAGGATGTAGACCTGGTGGAGTGGGTCCAGAGGAGGGGCACGAAGATGATCGGAGGACTGGAGCACCTCTCCTACAATTAAAGATTGAAGGAGTTGGGATTGTCTAGCTTGTAAAAGAGAAAGCTCCAGGAAGATCTCATTGCAACTTTCTAGTATTTGAAAGGAGTTTACAGGCAGGAGGATGATCAACTTTTTAAGCAGGTACATAGTGATAGGGCAAGGGGGGATGGATTTAAACTGAAAGAGGAAAGATTCAGGTTAGATGTTAGGAAGAAATTCTTCACTCAGCAGGTAGTGAGGCACTGGAACAGGCTGTGTGGGGAGGTGGTGGATGCCCCATCCCTGGAGGCATTCAAGGCCAGGTGTGATGAGTTCCTGGGCAGCCTGATCTAGTGAGTGGCAACCCTGCCCACAGCAGGAGGGTTGGAACTAGATGATCTTTGAGGTCCTTTCCAACCCAAGCCATTCTAAAATTCTAAATTCTAAAATAATTTTCTCAATAATTTTACTAGGCACTGAACTGAGCCTGACAGGCCTGTATTTACCAGGGTATTCTTTCTCATCCTTTTTGAAGATTGGAATGATTGCCAGCTTCCAGTCAATTGGGACATTTTCAGATTTTCAAGGCCTATCTGTAGCATGCTGAACATACCCATGCCTTGTTCAATCACACTCCAGCAGGAAAGCTTAGACCCATGCTAACAGACCCTGCTGGGCCTTGGATAAGCTTGTATGTGAGCACTTGTTTGTATATAAGCATTGTGTGCAGCTAATTTGACCACAGTGAAGTACAGGCTTGGACCTTTGCTTTGCTGTGTTTGTGAAGTTACACACAAAGCCGGGGCTATGGAGGAGGACTGCAGGCTGGCGCCCAGAAATGAAGTAAAAAGAGACAAGTACACACTACTGACCTTCTGAGAGGGACAATGCTGCTTCATGCATGCTGACTAAGATACTAATGTTATTAGTAGTAACAACAGGTGGGAATGCTCTTTATGAATGCAATAATGAAACATAGAGCCATAATTTTCAAGACGTTATTGACAAAGGATTTTCCAGGAGACAAGCTAGTATAGGCCCTGTAGGAGGGAGATGCAGCAGCAGGGTTTCTAACATTCCACAAAATTTCTTTCTTAAGGTCTTAATTGCTAAATGTAGGAATTCATGCATAGAACTTTAACGGCCATTCATATAATAATAGAATGGTTTGGGTTGGAAGAGACTTTAAATATCAGCTAGTTCTAATTTCCAAAAATTAATTAAAAATTAAAAATTTATGAAGGTTGCTACCTCACTGTGCTCACATCCACTGTTAGGTCTCCATAAACATTCAGCAAGTGTCAGCGAATGTCAGTGGGTGCCGTTTTTTCCTCATGTAGGAATTAAATAACGAACTTTTGCTTCATGTGCAATGTCAGACACCATTTTGTCATACTGCCCCTCTGCTGCCATATGTCACACAGCAACAAAATGTAATGGAACACTGGTGGGAAGGCCCAGTTTCTACTGCTATACCATCAACATCTGTCTGTGGGCCAGCATAATAAAACAGGAGGCATTTCTTGTTCAGCAGTCCTTGTAATTGTCTAAAATCCATTTAAAAGTTCTTTTGGAAAAGCTTGGGGCATGTAGGTGGTCAAAGTCCTGGAGGCAGCTCTGATGCCTCACTCACCTGAGGCTTCAAAGATGATGGGAGCAGAGGAGCTGTGGTCTTCCTGTGGGATCTCATAGTCGGTTACATCTCCCAGGGTGCCATCATCTGTGACTCTGAGTCCCCTCAGCACCAGAGTAGCGGGATGCTGGGTGCCACCAAAGGCTCTTGGCAATCCTCCGTCCCCCACATAGGAACAGCCAAGGACAACATCCACCCTGCGGATCTCAGGCACTGGTGTGGGGCCTTCCAGTGTCCCTTAGGAGAAGGAAAAGAACTGTTTTAGTGCGTGAGCTGCTTTAATCGTAGAATCATAGAATTGTTGGAATTGGAAGGGACATTTAAACGTAATCTAACCCAACTCCCCTGCAATGAATGGGAGCACCTGCAGCTACACCAGGTTGCTCAGAGCCGCATCCAGCCTGACCTTGAAGGTCTTCAAGGATGAGACTTCCATCACATCTCTGGGAAACCAGTTCCAGTGCCTCACCACCCTCATTGTCTTCCTTATACCTGATATAAAACTGCCCTCATTTAGTTTTAAACAATTTCCCCTTGTCCTATGACAACAGAACTGCTAAAGAGTCTGTTTCTTTCTTTCTTACAGCCCCCCTTCAGATAACGGAAGGCTGCTATCAGGTGTCCCGGTAGCTTTCCCTTCCTCAGGCACTGCAGCAGCAGCAGTGTAAGCAGCACAGCCCCGGCCAAGCCCCAGCTCACCTGCCAGCACAGCCAGCATGCAGCAGCACAAGATTAGCCCCAGGATCATACTGCCCCTAAGTAGGGGTCTCCTGCAGGCCAAAATGCTCGGAAAGCCTAGCCGCAACCAGGCCCTGCCCCAGGCTGCCAGCAGCACCATGCTTTTAATTTCACTTTCACTTTGGAGAAGCAGAAGGGAAACAATCCCAGCACTCTAAGCCTGTTAACTCCTTCTTTACCAAGCACAAGGAACTTAGCAGGAGGGCTTAGGCAGTAGGAAAGTAGGATGGAGGAGCACTTCCAGAGCTGCAGGTTTTGCTGGGCCTCTTCCTGAGTGTCAGTGCCATGCCAGCCTTAACACCGTCCTTCTGCACGCAGCCCCTTCTCTCCCAGCTCATTGAGCACCCAGTGAGGGCTGTCACTTCTCTGCAAGCCTGCTTTTCATAAGATTCCAGTTCTGTGAGAGGCTGGAATGTGAAATTTGGGTTGTTTCTTTTTCCCTTTGGATCCTCCTTTAGCTACCACAGAGTGTGCAGAAGCTGCCTTACTTGCCAGCTGCAAAGTCCACCCCAGATGCCTGAAAGAAAAAAACATGGGAAGAAACAGCCTGTGCACAGCATTAATGAGAGAATGGGTAAGCTTTGGTGGCATTTTCAGGACTACATTTTTTCATGTCCTTTGCTGAGAGAAAATGGCAGGCACTAGGGTAAGTCTCTGATAATCATGATGGAGCTTAGGCCTATAAATCTTGATATGACAGATGACAAATTCCTTCATAAAACAGTCACTGTGTTTGTGTGAATAGAAACAAAGTCATAGAAAAGATTGTTCATGAAAAATACATTTGGAGCATGTGATCATAATTTGCTTACATATCAATTAAGCAAGAAGCTAAAAAAACCAAACAGGCCTGCTGAATACTTGAAAATTTTGCTTCAAAATGGAGACAAACAAATAAAAAATCAAGGAAATAAGAAAAGTCTTTAATATGGACTGTAAGTGAAGAAACTGGTGAAGAAACTGAATGTGAAAGAAGCCCAGGATTCTTTTGAGAGACACTCAGTGGTCACGGCAGAGCAAGAGCAAAAATCCTTCTGCAGCTACTTCGATCAACAGCCATGAGGTTACTGAATACATGTGACAGGTAAGGAAATTGATTGCCAAACAAAACACTTCTTCAGTTGTTTGTAGACATAATGTGATATTAATGTGGAAATTGAATTTTTAGAAAATAAAGTTTTTCCTGTAAATGAATACCTGAATCAAAAAGGAGAAGGTGACTATGCAAAGAAGATGGGGTCAAGAATAAAGCTACCCGTTGCTAATACATAACCATAGTCTTCAACCAAGAAAATTATACTGAATAAAGGAGCAAATGAAAAGGGAGTAGTGAATATGAGAATACAGGAACTACCATGTTTGATCTAAAAGGAAAACATTCTAAATTTCGAAATAAAGTTAATGTGATGGAACTACAAAAACAAGATAGGATGTGGATTTTGGTGCATTTTTAACCATAATAAATTTTATTTTAAAGAAAGCAACAAGGAGTTACACAGTTCTGCAAAATAACAAACGCTGTTCCAGTAAACTTCACCTTATCTGTGTTTATTCAGTTTTAAGAACTGGGGGCCTGACAAGTAACTTCTTACCCCATTCTGGACTGATATGTCAGTAGGTGACTTACCCTTTCACCCCTGAAGAAATACCATATACCCCATGTTAATGTATAACACTAATAGGGAATTCAAATCCACATCTCCAAGGAAGCATTTATCCAGAAAATCTGTTGTTGACAACAAAAGATGAGTGACTCTGTGGTTTAACAGTGGCCTCTCAGCTTGTATTTCATCAGTACACTGGCTGAATACTTCAACCCAGGAGAGTTTGTGCCACAGAGTGAGGTTCACTGTAAAAAGTACATTTCAAAACAGAGTCTGCAGCTCATTGGGTTCACAGGTTCATCCAAATATCTTACCAAATAATATAAAATAAACTCTCCATTGCCACAATATTCTTAGAGGTTTCTGCTGCCCTTAATGTCACCCCTAACCGTCCATTGCCTCTTAAATTTAGATGTTTCCTCCTTGCCCGTTTGCAGTCCCATCAATTCTTCCACACCACTCTTCTATCTGTGCCCTTTTACCTTTCTCCATTTGCTGCTCCCCATAAAACCTATGTTCAGGCAGCTCTCCTCTATCCAAACCTCATACTTTTCCTCTTTCTAGTTTTCCTGTTCTCTGGCCCTGAGCCTTTTTGCCCTGCTCTCACCTCCCTGATTTCCCCAGTCCCATCTTTTCAGTTCCAGTTCTTCCAACAAGAGGAAACACCACAAAATCTGTCAGCCTTATTTATCTGAACTTTCTATAGGTCAGGTTAAAAGCCTATATAAGGAGCCTAAGTATTTGTTCTTTGCTGGTGTGGCCTCAGCTTGAGAACTGCATGCAGGTTTGGATGTGGCAATATAAGAAGGACATAAAACAATGAGAGAGCATCTAAAGGACAGCTGTGAAGATGAGGAATGGTCTGGAGGGGAAGACATATGAGGAATGGCTAAGTTCCCATGATTTGTTCAGTTCAGATCAGAAGAGCTGAGGGGTGGCCTGATGGCGGCTGCAGCTCCTCACAAGGAGTGGAGGGGCGGCGCTGAGCTCTGCTCTGTGTGACAGCGACAGGGCCCGAGGGAACGGCATGGAGCTGTCAGGAGAGGGTCAGGTTCGGGGTCAGGGAAAGGTTCTGCACCAGAGGGCGGTGGGCATGGCACAGGCTGCCCAGGGCAGTGGGCGTGGCCCCCAACTGATGGAACTCGAGAAGCATTTCGACATCTCTCACAGATGTAGGGTGTGAATTTTGGGTGATGTGTGGGGTCAGGAGTTGGACTCAGTGATCCTTATGGGTCCTTCCAACCTGGGATATTCTATGGTTCTGTGATTCTATGATTTGCTGAATCCAAAGGATAGCTTCTCTTTTTACACTAAGTCAGCATTATGCTCATGCCACGCTTGGGTAAATCCTGTTCCTTGCAGCTCCCGAAGCTTCTGCTGACTGTGCTAATGAGTGGGGTCATCAACACTGAGCTAGCTTGGCATGCCTCCTCTGATTATATAGGATACATCTGATACTAGCACACAGCTCTCCTCTAGTGTTAAATGAGTGGTAAGTTGGCATTTATTCTATGATTTGCTAGGTGGATATGCACTGCTCTGTCTCCCTGTACTGTCTTCCTTCTCACAGACCTAGATTAACCAGGCTAACCTGCAGATCACTGTGGATTTCAGCTTCCACTGTATATGCTGAAGGCCAGCTGTAAATGAACCTTGTTGACTCAACCAAATTTACAGTTTACAGAAGTACACAGGGATGAACTCCTTCTCTGTGAATTAACACCTTATTTCTGTGCAGTGTATCTTTTAATAGTACTAGAAGGAAAATGATCCAAATCCAGTTTCCTAGAAGTTGTACCCATATATCTCTGGCTGATCCCAAGAGGCAGAAGTTGCAGCATAATCTCTATCTCTAACCACACTGCTAGTCACCATGTTTGCTAAGATTACACCCTCTCTGTACCTTACATTGGCACCTCCTGTGGTGAAAGGAGCAAAGCCAGTGACAGAATCAGACTAATACCATAGAATGGCTTAGGTTGGAAGGGACCTTAAAGATCATCTAGTTCCAACCCTCCTGCCATGGGCAGTGTTGCCACCCATTGGATCAGACTGCCAAGGATCCCATTCATCCCAGCCTTACACATCTCCAGAGATGGAGTATCCACAGTTTCTCTGGGCAAACTGTTTCAGTGTTTCACCACCCTGTAAGTAAAGGCTCATAAGTCTGGAACTGAAATCACAGCATCTCCAGGAAAAGGGAGATACAAAAACAAAGCCTTCTGGTATCTACAGAAGCAGACCAGAACCAGAATAACAGCAAGGCTAAAAGTAAAATGAGCCCAATTCGTAACTAACATAAACCACAATTTCAGTGCAGCTAGATTAGTTTACAGCAGTTAAGTTTCTTATCAGATGGTTTTTAGATGGGACTCATTTTTCACGGTCTCTTGTACCAGCTTTGAACATTGACTTACTCTGAGTTGCTATCATCTAAGGTTGTTTTCTTTTTCTTTCAAGATTGTCCACAGTTTTAACTGCCCCCATTTTTAAGCATCAAGCATAGATGTTGGCCTCTAGCTTTTGTGGTCTACAGTTAGGTGCTCAGCATCTTTCAAAATGGCGGTACATGATATGTGGAGGGAGTCCTCATGGAAAAGCCAGCCTAGAAAGCTTGACTATGTGTTCTCACCTCTATCAGCTTCCCTGCATAAAGCAGAACAATAATACTGGGTGACCTGTTTTAGAAGTTTTGATGAAAGAACGAGTTTCATGTATGTTTTGAGAACAGGTGAATTTTTGTAAGCAGCTTTAAAGTACAGGCAGTTTATTTTTGCAATGTAATTAAGGTACAGGGCAAAAGAACAGAGCACCTGGCTTTAGCTGCAGATTGCATGTGTTCATTTGCTTCAGTTTCCGCTGCATAAAATTGGGGTGCTACTTGCCCTGTTTTCTACGGGACATCTGTACGGACAAGTTTATTCCCACGCGTGGAGTCTTCCAGTAAAAGAGCTCTAGGGAAAGAAAAGAGAACTACAAATAAGAATCTGTCACTGCTACTATTCCTACTCCTGATGTTGACACCTACTCACTGTCCCCACAGCTCAGACAATGTTCTCCTGAGGGCGTGTATCTGGAGAGGAGAAGAGAAAATCCCCATATGCTAACATCTCAAGGGGACAACTTAAACTGCAAGTATATAGGAGGATGAGTTGCTCAGAACCCTTTCAGTTACCTTACTGCTCATGCCGTCAGTACTCAGCATTCAGCTCAGGTTCATCTGCAATGGCAAATGACTGCCTCCATTAGTAGGAGAGGGCTCCATGCAGTGCCAGCCACATCTCACATCTGCACCAAAACCAGGAGTTGCAAGTGCAGCAAGTTTTCCCCCTTTTTCACCTCACCAGCCTCATCATTTGCCTCAACAAGCGTATTTTGTTTTTAAACTAGTGCATTTATTTAAAAATAGACCAAATTCTACTCACTTTTCTACTCTACAAAATAAAAGAAAAAAATATACTTCAGCTCACTTAACTGAATCAAACATTATCCATACCAGTGCTGAATGGTTTCTTAAAGGTCTTTTACAGAAAAAAAATAATCTTTATTTGACAAATTGTTTACAATTGCTTACAATTACAATTTGCAATGTACAGTTGCAAAACTGAGTAGGTAAGGCATTCTAAAAGCATCTTCAAATATGGCTTTATTGGTTTTGAAATGAAAAAGAAAAAAAATTAATCAAAAAAACAAAACTCAACTGAGCCCTTGAAACTGTTTGTCACCTGGTTTTTCCAACATAGTGTAAATTGGTTTGGTTTTGATGATCCCATGACCTCAGCTTTAAGCTTACTCTCAAATGTCCTAAATAAGCCCAAATCAGGGCCCTAAAGAATGGTTTGTGTTTGCGTGGTGCTGTCCTGAGTCTTCACTGGAGTTTTTATTTGATCATTTAATTTTGAGAATGCCTTTTCTTTTGCCTGAAAAGATTAGTAGTCCCTAGATCTGCTACGTTTGAGGGTATCCATCTGTTCTCCCTGAGCTCAGCTTTCTGGCCACAAGTGAGGTGTTTCAGATCTAGTCAAGCTACATGCATTGACCAGTCTTGCTTCTCTCGGGGCCATGGAGATAGGAGCATCAGCCTATAGTCAAAGATGCTATGTTCCAATAATATCCTTATTGCTTTCTGCAGGGTGCTCTATTAAGCAGGGAAATAAACAGAAAGCACATGCCATCAGTTTCCCAGAACACTTTGGATGAAGATTTAACAATTAAAATAATGAGGGAAAAAAAGGAGAAAAAAAAAAAAAGAATGTTCAAAATCTGGGAAGAAACCAGTTTTGTACTTCCAAAGGACAGTTGGAAGCAACAATCTTTATACCCAAATTCCCAACTCTTCTTAAAGACCTTGGAGGGAGTATGGTAGAGGGGAAGCCAGCTATTCAGACCCTGTGCTTGAAGGTGGAAACCAAAGTCTTTTGAACCTGCTGTGGAGTCTCACACATGCCAGTCAGCAGCACGGGGTCTGTCTTGCGCTCCACTTTGTAGAAAGGGCATTCCTTCAGGTGCTCTGACATGCAGACCACATCGCTGAGCTGCCACCGGTCCACTCTGGAGAAGAGGCTGCTGAACTGCCACATCTGGGCCAAGGAAGGGATTGGGGAGAGGAATTGGGGAGAGAAAGCCAAAATGTTAGTGAAAGTAGGTTTTTAAAAACATAGATGCCAGTAGAGCATTGTGGACAGGCTAGCAAAAATCTGGTTACACAGGGTTGCATAACAAGTGTACTCTGAATTGTTACCTACCTCATGCTTGCTGGTTTTGCTTTTTTAGTCATTACCTGTCAGTTTTAATGGGAAAGTAGAGCTTACGGTGCCAACCTGGAACTAGGCACAAAGAAATCTAGGACGTGTGATCATCGCATGTGCAGAAAACTACATCACATGTGTGGTGGGATCCAAGATGTTTACTGGTGCATGCATGCAAGATAATTATAAGGCAGAACGTCTACAGGATGTCTGTGTGATAGTATCTCAAAGAAACCTGACTTCCAAACCTTGCAAAGCCTTTATCAGCAACTTCAAAGTAAGGAATGTAATAGCACTGCCATTACTATCTCCACCCCAGAAAAAGGCTGGGAAGTCTAAGGTTAAGGTTATTTCTAAAGGAGATACCAGCTTGTAAAATACAGAAATCGGCAGCTAAAATATTCTGACCCTATTTGTAGTGATAGCATGTCGTTCAGTGATATACTACCATGTAGTGGTAAGACTGTGAAGATGTCCTTTTGCTGTATACCATTTAAGTAGAATAATTTTAAAAGTCATAATAGGCTTCAGCTCCTTAAAAATGTTTCTTCCCATGGAAGGATGGTATATGGCTGTGTTGCTAAAAATTACCTGAGCCTGGCATAGTCCCAGCTGTTGTACAAAGTAGACAAAAAAATTCAGATTAATTACAAATTGAATGCTTTCAAGCAGAGTATATGAACTGGAATCAAGATTCCTCTGTGGTCAGTGCATAAGTGAAAGTTTTTCCTTCTACTGCAGAATGCCACATCCTCCAGTAAATGATGTCAGTGCCCACCTCCTGTGCAGATTTAGCTAATTCAGGTTGAAGCCACTATACCTTATTACACAAATTTCAAATTCACCACACTTAATATTTTCTCTTAATAAAGAGAAATAAATACTTGCCATTAATGTCCATTTAATATTATTGGTAGGTGCAGATCTTTAGGGGTCTGCTTAAAAGCTAGGTCCTCAGATTAATTTTCTAAATATTCTTTGGATCTCTGTATTATTTTTTCCTAGACTTCCTAGACTTTTGATCAAGCAAAAGCCTCTGATGCTATTCTTTCAAGCAGCTTTATGCTAGAGTAGCTACAAGACTATCAGCTAGAAAAAAAATATCTGTAATAACTACTGCATTAACTAAGACTTACAATGAACTATGTTTACACATTTCATTCTGACTACTCAATTGGCCAGTGAGGAAGGTATTTTTCCACTCCACAAATAGTAGGAGGCAGCATTACAGAAAAAGGCTTCTGATCCCCATGCTGCTCTCCTAGGTGTTCACATCTCAAAAAGTCAAATGTTCATGGTGATCTTGTGAACTACAGATGTTGAAAAATGATATAATCTACCTTGATTTGTGCAAAGCATTTGATGCTGTCCTGCACAACCTTCTTGTCTCTAAATTGGAGGGACATGGACTTGATGTATGGACTTGGTGGATAAGGAATTGGCTGGATGGTCACACTCAAAGTGTTAGTGGCTTGATGACCAATTGGAGACTAGTGACAAAGGTATTCCTCGGGGATATATATTGGGACTGATATTATTTATCATCTATTTCAGTGACATAGTTAATACAATTGAGTGCATCCTCAGCAAGTTTGCAGATGACACCAAGCTCAGTGGTGCAGTTGACACACTGAAGGGCAGGGATGCCATCTAGAGGGACTTAGACAGGCTTGAGAGGTGGAGCCATGCAAACCTCACAATGTTCAACAAGGCCAAGAACAGGGTCCTGTGCCTGGGTTGGACAATCTGAAGCAGAGGCTGGGCAATTAATGCACTGGGAGCAGCTGTGCAGAGAAGGATTTGGAGGTGCTGATGGATGAAAAGCCTAGTACGAGCTGGGCTTGCAGCCCAGAAAGCCAAAAGTATCTCGTCTGCTCTCATGAGGCCCCATCTGCAGTACTGCATCTAGGTCTGGGGCCCTCAGCACAAAAAGAATAAACCTATCGGAGTGAGTCCAGAGGATACCAGAAGGATGACCAGAGGACTGGAGCACCTTACCTACGTAAAGCTGAGAGAGCTGGGAGCACGCAGCCTGCAGAAGGCTCCGGGGAGACCTCTTGTGGCCTTCCAGTATTTAAAAAGGGCCTACAGGAAAGCTGGGGAGAGACACTGTAACAGGGAGCATAGTGATAGGACAAGGGGTAATAGTTTTAAATTAAAAGAGGGTCAATTTAGATTGGACATTAAGAGGAAATTATCTACTATGATTCTGTGATTCCAAAACCCTATGGAGTTGATGTGAATGTCTGAGCTGCTTTCAGTCACAGCCTTTTCTTTACTCTTTCAGCGTTCTGAAGATTGACTTAGGTTCAATTTACACTAGATCAGTTTGTAAAGAATAAATCAAAAATTTGAAATGCAAGTTCCTTAAAACCTCATGTGTGACCTTTAAGTATCAGGAATTCTCAGTTTCCAGTGCCTAAATATGGTGCAAATGCAAACAGGTTACCTAAGGCAAGCTTGGGTGGGGACCTGCAGCTAGTCAGTCGGTACCTAATCACACCTTCTTACCTTTGCTAGATGTGCAGTACTTTAAAGCCTTGCCTCACTCCCCAACACACTATGTTTCACTTTCACAGCCTCATGAACCTTCCCCATATCAGCATGTTTATTATGCAGAATTGGTTGTTACACTTGTCTCCTATCTGGTGATCTTTTCCCCATTGCTGCAATCACTTGCCTTTCTGCGAGCTTTCCATGAAGTACCACCATGGGAATATCTTTTTTTCTCCCAAACCAGCAGGACCATACCCCTCTCCTGAAGAAGAGTGGCACAGATGTCTCTCATCAGCACTGACACTTGTGATAGCTGAGATAAACTGAAGCTGTCCAGGAACCCTGCAATGTACTTGAGCACTTCCAGTGGGAGGCTGCTCAGCAAGTCCTTAGTTCTCCCTTGATCATCCACTTTGAAATTGCACTTCTCTGACTCAGCAAGGAGAGTGTCAACCTCTGGTTTAATAGCGAATGTCTTGAGAAGCTTGCTGTATATGACCTTGGCCTTATGTCCATCAGGGCGGAAGTGATTTTGAACAAAAGTACATCCCAAGTAGGCCAGTGGACAGCGAACCTGGAACCATCCATCCAGACACGACTGTATGTCAGCATGCACGTTCTTGAAATGGGATGCAAATTCATCCCTCCTGAAGAAATGATTGCAAATGAATGTGAAAGCCGAACTACTTTTATTATGTCTTCTGGTTACACATTCTGTGTACAGCTCCACGTGGAGTTCTGGTTGGCTGTTTTCATCCAGAATATCTGCTAGAACAGCATCAGAGGAAAAAGGCTCTAGAGGAAAGTTATATGTCTGTGTTGCAAAGTCTACAAAGAGTCCATCAATACCCCTTGCTTCAGAGATCTCATGCCCTTTCAGTTCTTTTTCCAGTGCACACAGCAGTGTGGCTGTCACTACATTTGCCTTAGGTAGCTCTTCTGGGTTTATTCCCAATTCTGAGGTATCCACTGACTTGTCTGAAGTAGGTATCTTGTGTGCCATTACATCTCCCAGTCGTGCTCTTTTGCCACAGTAACTAACCGGCACTTTGAAGGTATAGACAGTCTTTACTTCTTGAGCTTCCAAGTTCCCATACACAAAGTCTTTTTCTTTGGGTGTGCAAGCAGCCATTTGTCCAAAGCGAATAAGCATTCCGCCATGATGCACAAGATACATGTTGTAATCAGCTACACCAACTTCTTTCTTCAGCCTCTCCAGGACCCCTTCTTGCCAAGGAGCCAGCCCTGTCATTTCTTTATTTGCTGCTTGTTCAGGCTTTTGTTCTTTTGCCTCTTCTGCACTACAAGTTACTTCCTTTGCCTTCTCTGCAGAGATTGCAGGACAAGAACTGGATGCTTTTGGCTTGGAAGCCTCTTCTGTCTTTTTTCCTGAGCTGGCTGCTGAGCCTGTTACCCGGCAAGCCAAGAGCTCTTTGCTGAAAATGTTCTCCCAGGTTTTGTAGCTCCCCAGATCCATTCCTTCCTTGTCCTTTGCCAAATTTTCACGCTCACATTGGCTGAGCTCAGGGAACTGGTCATTGCCTTCCTGGGAACCACAGGCTAATCCTCCCACAGCACCTTCCATCCCACTCATGGCTTCCTCCATTAGCTCTCTCACCTCCTCCTTTCTCCTCCACTCTGGAAACAAGTCAGCGACTTTCAAATTCCTGAAAAGTATCTTCTGGTCTCTGAGCGCCAATGCTGTGTCCAGACACTCTTCATTCAGGCTCTCCTTCATAATATTCTTGTGGAGAGTTGTGTCTGAATCCACATTTGGCCAGCGATTCCACTCCATTGAGCAACAGACAACACTGGCTGGGCATATCTGAAGGTGCTTTGCCAGCTTAAAGCGGGCCATGGAGAAAGGACATCCATAGTGTGCGTTGAGGCATGGGACGTGCTCCAAGGGGCAAAGCAGTTGATGCTCCTCTTGCTTGCACATGTGGAAAGTGGCACCACAGTGAAGGTGGCAGCTGATCACCACGCAGGAGACAGAGGTCTCGATGGGTGCGCGGCAGTGCCGACTGAAGCACCTCTCGCAGTGCCTGTGCTGCCCAGGGGGAGCTTTTGGAGCCCTGTGCTGTGTGTAGAAAAGGCAAGAATAGCAGAGTTAATGCCTGAAGGGACAGGAAGGGACACAGACCGTCAGTGCCCATGCCCATGCCCAGTTTGTACAATTCAGATGCTCGCATACACTTCTAGCAGGAATTGGGCTATGTGCCCCATACAATTACATATCAGCATTGATCCTCACTATACATCATGGCCTGCTAGCAGCAGGAATATAGGAAAGATCTCAGCACTCTTTGCTCTTAGCCCAACAGAGGCAGCAAAAATTTGAGTGTGAGCTGTTTTCTGTCATGGTATTTACACTGATTCTGGACATTCTATATTGCTGAAATCAAGACTTCCACAAGCACAGACGGAGATCCTCCCCCTTTCCTCAATACTGTCTGAGTGGGAAAGATAACAGTTATTTTCCTCCCTAGAAAAACTAGCTGTTCATTTGTCCTATATATATCTCATCACCCTTGCTTTGTCCCACTAAGGACATGAATGATCACAAATTATCTGGTCACAACTGCTCTATATTTTTCAGTTCATCCTACATACTTAAAAGTCACTGTCAAACATTGCCCAAAACAGACTAGATAGTCTTGAGGTGATCGTATTTTAGATTCAGTTTATGAAAGTGTTAGTGATACTTCAAGTGCTCAGAACACAGGGAAAGAGTTCTCAAGCAACAAGAATGAGTATAAACAAAACCAGTCTCTGTTTCATAACTTCGGCTGCCACCAGGCAGCTCCATTAGTTTAATGTGTTGTAACTCACAGACTGAATTAAAAGAACAAGTTGAGGAAGCCAAAACAAATATCTCAGAAATTTCAACCAGCTTTATCATACAAACAGGCCAAATGTTTTCTTAGGAAAGAATTCATTTCGGTTCTCACATTCCCATATCAATGTGGGATATCAATACTTAAAAATATCTATATATTTTTTCCTCTCCTCTTCTTAAAAAACTTTAATACAAAAAAGACATACAATTTTCCTGGGGCCAAAGGAATATGATGTATGATGACCCCTATGTAAAAAGTTATTACTACTAGGCTACTACTGGCTTTTTGTCAAAATGAACCACTCATCTGCTTTGGCTTCATTATTGTGTTTTTCGCTCTTTCCCAGTAAGTCAATTAAATTAGTTTAATTAGATGAAAATAATATAAGGCCTGTTTCCAAAAGTTCTAAGTGCTCTTTGCTTCTAACATCACTGCCCTTGCAATAATTCCAGGCAATAGCTATTACTCCTTACAAAAAATGGGAAAACAAGTGGAATGTGACAGCAAGTAGACAGAGATGACAATTGGCATGAGGCATGCCTTCTTTTGACATATAAAATGTCCTTAAAAATATAAGGACATAAGAAATGACAGTCTGGGTCCATTGGTGGTCCATCCAGCCCAGCTGTGTTCTTCTACAACGTCTACAATGAGCAGCATTGTTTTGGGGGGAATATGTGGGACCTTTGTATTCCTTTCCTTTCACAAGCTCTCAGCTTCCACAGGAAGCTGCACTGGAGGCCCAGAGACTGCCTAGTCCTCGTACTACTTGGAGTTACCTTTCTGGACACCTTGATCTGGCAGCAGCAACTTGGATTGAGGACTAGCTACTACAAGCAAAAAGCTCCAGGCTACTGACCTTCTGCCCTTTGCTGTAAAGCTTGCATTTTAGCCTGGCTCAGTCTAGTGTGCATTAATTGCTGTTAATGTTAAGGTGCATTACTTGTGTTGATAGCTTCATTCTGTCCATTGCAGCTCCCAACACTGACCAATATGTGTTTAAATCCCCTTACTGAATCAACGCTATTGCCCCTCCAACCTACCCAGTAAAGGAACAATTTCTCTGTGGCCCCTTCACCTAGGGACAAGCTTATAAAGGTCGAGTACCCATGGCTTTGTTTGCACATACAGAAAGAGCTCAAGACAGCAGAGAAGGAAAGCATTGTTTCATAGACACTCATTATAATGTTCCCTGCTTACCTTGGGAAGCACAGAGATGGGGCCACGTTGGCCCCAGCAAGATTCAGTCCCTAAATACATGTGATTTAGAATTGCATCTGTCCTGCTTTAGATTGTTCAGTGACATCTACTTTCATGTGGCTCAGAAAAGGAAAAGATACAGATGGATTTATTTCACATTGGCAGCATCCTTGCTACTGTCATTCTTGTAGCATTTTGCTGCAAATGTAATCTCTAAAAATAACCCCAGCTATGACTTGCATAAGGTCAGAGGAAGGCTGGGCACATTACACTGCAATGAAAACATGATTGTATGAACAATACTTTCCACTGCAAAACTAACTCTTAGAGAGAAGTAATTGATGAATAAAAACACATGAGAAGCACAGGCCTTATGGCTCTCCGAAAGCACAAAACTCTGATTACAAAGTTTCTGGAGAGGAGCCTGCTTTCACACTGTTGTATGCTGAAACCAACCATATCAGAATTACATGTGGAAAAAGAAAGCATTTTGTTTGTGAAAAATGACCACATTCAAGCATTTGGACCCAGAATCAGTCTTCTTGATTAGTCAGATCTGCCACTGTTGGTGCAGTTTACCCCATGCCTAAGTTGAATATGCTGTTTGTTCAGACAAATCATTTCTACATCTCTCTCCTAATTATCGAATCTGTGAAACTAGACAAGTGAAAATGGAACGATCATTTTTCTGATAGATATTGGGGTTTGAATGATTCCTGTATTCTAACAAGCCAGTAATCCTGAGCTCTGTATTTTAACTGATGATTCAGCTAGCTCCATCTCTTGGTTGATGATATCATTCTCAATACACAAAATACAACAGCCTTCCAAAACATTTAACAAAGTTTTTTGCCTCAGTCAGTGATACATAGCATCCAAGGAATGATGACACACCAACATGTTGAGTAATGTAGCATTTCTCTAAACCTCTATACTTATTGTTTCCCTGCAACATGCAATACTTTCTAACAGCTGGGTTAAAAAAAAAATAAAAAAAATCAAAACAGAAATGTTTACTTAAATCATGTTCAAGGTACTGTGGTATGAAAAGATGCAAACTGTCAACCACAGTATATCCATTTTGGTAAATCTTTATTTTTAGAATGGCATGACAGCAAACCAAGTAATGTTTAAAAATACACAACTGCCTTTTAATTGCAGATATGTCTGTGTCTGGAGCAGATCTGCTCAGTTGTAACAACCTGTATACAGTTTGTAAATCAATTAAAATTTATTTTCAGTACATGTCCATTTAATTCAGTTGGAGCCAATGGGCCAAGACAAAACAACTCTTTCTTGTTTGGTATTTGCTATACATAAGTGACGAATAATGATATACTAAGACTATATACATCATGCTCTTCTTGAATAATCAAGGGATATCACCCATTTCAAGGAATCAACAAAAAGGGCCACCAGAAACCCCAGACTATTAGCTTACAGACTGCGTCTGAGATCTGATTAAAAATTAACACAAGCAAATATTTCTAAGATTTACAATATGATATGCAGCTCTTAAAAATCTCAGGGAAGTTTGTGTGCAAATGCTGGAGCCAAGAATGTCAAAGTTATATATAATATTAGAACAAAAAATATTTTACAGGCATGTGAAATATGTAGGGCAGAAAGCAGATATTCATTCCCTGTTACACATTATGCACTGTTTATCTTGTTTTCCACATAGTATTTAAATCTGGAGGTGAATGCAGAGTTACTAATTTCCTTATGGTATTTTTCAATGTATTTACTATCTTAGTATCTGAGTGGTTCACAAATGATAATGGATTTGTATTTGCAGTACTAGCGATGCACCTGAGGTTAAAAGAAACTAATATTTCTATCTGACAGACGTAGAATTAGAGCATATAAAGACAAAACCACATAGAATTAAGAATAATACATTCTGCAAATAATACACAAACCAAGCCTGGAAACTCTCATGTTCTGATATCTTGCCTCCTACACAAACACACTGGCATAGGCAGAAAATCACATTTTCTAGGAAAATATCCAAGTCTCCTTAAACTAAAGATTTTCTTCTTTTTTTGTACAGTGCACCTCCGTGGTCACCTCCTGAACAACCTCAGCAAGAAGTCAAGCTTGGGTCTCCAGTCATTACACAGACACATGTACTTATATGAACTCAGAAAGAAAACACTATGCTACTGGAAATGGTACCATTCTGCATTTTTACATGATTTCTGTGAATCTAACCTTTCTAGTGTCCTGTCCTTTGCTACAAAATAAAAACCAAATCCAAGAATGTCACCATCACAAGTAACAGTGACCCCCAAGATGCCCCACATCTTTGCATACAGATCACTGTCCTGTCAGGCACATTTTCTCTGCAATGGCCATTCAGCCTGATCTTACAGGTACCTGGCAGTGAGCATGGCACAGCTCAGGGTAGGTGCAAAGGGAGAGCAAAAGGTGTAGATGAAATCTTCACCTGTAACAGTAATAAACTACTATCAAGCATTTGCAAGGCACAGTTTCTTCAAGGCTTAGCCCTTGAAGAAGTTCAGAGGGATTTTACAGGGGCACCCTGATGCCAGGGCAAGCCTTCTGGTGAAGCTCAAATCCCTGGTATAAGACAAGAACAGGAAAAATTTTTCCATGAGACAGCTGCCTTGTTAGGTAAGCCCAAAGATGGAAGGACAAGACTGTAGCAATGAGTGAGCTGTTCCCTGTATTTTTCAGCTGGGGACCAGCTAGCTGAAGATGCGATGTCCCATGACAATAAACACTAGGTTGAAGTTGCTGAATTGGTTGGAATTGCTTTATACTGAAAAGAATACACTTTAAAATGATAGGGAGAGGGTATGTCCATAGGCAGTGCATCAACTGTGCAGAGACTTCAGTGCACTGCTTTTCATTTAGATCATGTGTGCTGCTCAGGTTCCCACAACAGTCCATCAGTTTCTCTTCAGCTTCCAGAATCTGATGTGCAGGACCTAAAGAGAAGCTATTGCATCACCAGGTCTCCCCTCTCCTGGTATATCACAGTGGAGAGGCACAGACACTTGCATGTGCCATTTCCACACAGCCAAATGCACCAGTGCTGCTGCAAGAGGAGCAGAGGAGGGCTCAGAGCACCGAGGCACTGTTGATGGAAACCCCATACAGCACTCATCTGTAGGAGTACCAGGTTAGCAGTATTTCTCACTCTTCCCTACCTGCAACAACGCAGTCTCAACTCATCTGAGATAGACCCACACAAAAATTCTTTGTACTGACGTGGTCACACAGACCTGGGGCAGCAGCAGGAAGCAAAATGTGACAGGCATCTGCTCTGCAGCACAAGTGAAAGTCCCTGGGCTGTCCTTGAGAGAGAAGCAGTTAAGTAGACTGTCACTGTGCATCAGTGCATCTCTACCTGGCAAAGGGGCTTACTGAGTTCAGTGATTGCTTTAAAATAACAGGTTTTGGTTTAGTTGCAGTTGGAGGGCGGGGGGAAAAGAAGTATGGTCTGAACTGCTTTGTTTTGGTTTGGGCTCAGGTTGTGTTTTATTCCCTGACAACAATTTCATTAATATACTTTTCTGAAAAATTCTTGAGACAAGAGATAATCAAATGAATGGGTTTAAGCAACACAAAAACTCAGCCAAAGCCAGATGCACAGTACAAAGAATTTCAGTGCTCTTGGTTAAGGTCTAAGTCTTATAAAAAGAAAAGTGAGAAGATTTGTGAATAAAAATTGCTAAGCAGCCATAACTCTAAAAAGTGGGGTAGTACCTTTAACACTTGTAAATTCTCACTCATCACCTTATTATTTATTCTGGACTAAAAGCACATGGTTTGCAGTCTGAATCTACAAACCCACTGGGTTTGAAGACTTAGCATTTTTGAGTTTCTTGAAAATTGCAGAAATTGAATTTTTGATTTATCATCTGTCCTGGTACTAAAGTTCCCATTTAAGAGTTGGTGTCTTAGCTTTTTAAAATCCCACATACAGTGCTGCAAACCATGAACACATTATGGAGCGCTTTTCTTTGCAGAACAGCCTGTCACAGAAGTGTTCAGTTATCAGCTGCCTCCATTCTAGGGTGCCACTTAAGACATCTTGTGTCTGATTTTTCTACTTCATCCTAATTACTAAGATTCTTTGGAAGATATCTTGGTTTTCATAGCTTAATACAGTAACCATTGCATTGCATAACGTTTCACCAATAAAGACTGAAATTCTATTTACAAAGACTTACCTTAATCATAGAGTCCCTGTGTTTGTACCAAACACTTGCTCTCTTGGTTTTGCTCAGCAGGGTTGAAGTGAGGTGGGTAAGGGCTAACTGGAAGCAAAGAAAGAGGAGAGGATGGGAGGAGACAGAGCAAGCACAAGCAGAAACATCAAGTAGTTTGGGGATGTTAAAAATAAAACCTGTGCATGTGACTGAGTGGCTCAGCTTTCAGAGCTGTTTCTTCCACTGTATTTGTTAACACTGTCACTACTGGAGATATACTTAATGGTGAGGATGCAAGAGAGACAGGACAGAGCATGTCCTCTGCCCCAGGCATTAAGAAGAAAATAACAGTGTTTCCCAGAGCCCTGTGTCAGTTTCCTCCCACTCTCATCCTTTATGCCTCGACTCCTCCTGGCATCCTATCAACCTGCGGTTTCTGCTGTTCTAGCCATCACTGTGTCCTCCGCTCTCACTGTCACCTCAGTGGTGGGTGCAAACAGCATCAATAGATTTGTCATCCCTGGATAGTGAGGACAGAGGAGCTGAGCCAGCATCCCTGTCTCTGGTTGCTGAAGTATTAGTGCTTCTCCCCAGTGGGACAACACCTTCTTCCTTTTGTGGTGGCAGCTCTGAGATCCTAAATTGCAACAAGTGTCTTGCTTTGCCTTATCTTTCTTTGTTCCTATCTGTGAGACCCTAGTGACTCTGAAAGTTTGAAACAGTGCAGGCAATTGTGTTTTCATTTTTAGGCTGAATGAAATGTCAGTAGGTGACAACCAAAGCTTGCTTGTGCCAATTGTGATTTAGTAGTGCTAAATATGGTTAGGAGTCTGGCTCTGTGGCCTTTTTTTAGAAAGGGCTGTGTTATTGTGGTACCATTTTGTATCATCCCACTGCACTGGGTAAAAACATGGCCAGCAGGAATATGTGTGAATCCATATTTCACCCAATCATGACATTATCACTGGTGTGTTTGTCCCTTACACTTACACCTTCACCCTCTAGTTTACAGCCATTCTTCAGCCTTTACCCATGGCAACTTCTTCAGTGTTGTCACTGACTTTTTCACTGTGCTTAAAAACATACTGCTTGCACACTTCACTTTCATGCAAACTGCTTCTCAAAATTCTGTACTAATGGTTTAGGAATAAACTCCAGATGAATTAACCCAGATTACTAATATTAAGTGCTTCCGAAGCAGGTGTTAGAAATGAAGCCACCTCTATCTTAATTTTACCAGTGAAGGCAACAGAAATTAGGAACTCTTTTTTTTTTTACCTGCAGCACAATGCCATATTAGAACAGCTGCACTCTCAGCGAAAACAGGAGAACTTGCAGATTTCTGCTGCAGGTGTTACCTGTGCTGATTTGATTCAAGAAATCTCAGGAACGCACCAACCAGTACTACAACTAGAAATCATGCTGCAATACAGATGCGCATAAGTAGCATGTAGTACCATATGTGCATGGTAGGATGCAAGTAATGTAACATCTCTGAAAGGAACAACCAATTCACTTATTTTGTGATGCAAATGCTATGGGAGAAAGCTGTTGTCTGCATGCTTTAACCTCTCTTATCTCAATTCCATGGGGTAGACATACTGTGCTATATAAAAGTTTTATGAAATATATCTATCAATATGACATGCATAAGTACATATTCATGTAAATATATATGTGCATATACATGTCATATGTATTTTGGTATACATATATATTGCTATGGGAAAATTGGACCAGATCTGGTAGCTCAGAAGTGAGGCTGTCACTCCATTCCCTCAGCCCCTAACAGTGGCCAGGCTCAGCTTGCATTCCCAGCAGGTACAAGCGCAAATACACACATACACCACATATATGCATATATACACGGACAGCCACACAGATAAGAGCCAGTCACAGAAGGCACTCATGTGAACACAGACTCTCAGTGGCCTCAAACAGCATCCCCCTGGCTGAGCAGGATGGAAGGTCATACAGATGTATAACCCCACATGCTTGACTCCAGCCTTCCCAGCATTTGGTCCTGAACATCCAAGCTCTGGGGCTTCAGTCAGCTGGCACAGACTATGCCCCAGGCACAGCCAGAGTTGGCTAGGACCCGCTGACCTCCAGAGCCAACACTCCATGTCTGGTCCCCCAGAGTCCACCATGTCAAGCCCCAGAGCCTCTATATCTCCACCCAGGAGCCTGCCATCCCTACCTAGGCAGATGGCTGACCCTGGCCCTCTGGCAGAAGCTCTCCCTTGCAGCCCCTAACCCTCCAGCCCTGTTCCCATTCACCAGCTGCCGGGAGGATTCGCACTCCCACACACCCCACACCTATCTGCTAACCCTGGTGTTGCTGCACAGCTACACAGCCCTGCTGACTGCTGGCACCTGGGCCCTTAGCATGCAGTGAAGGAAGCCCTCACCCAGAGAAAAGCCCAAAGGGCTACGGTAAAAGCACAGGACAGATGGCACTGAGCAGGCTATTTACAAAAGCTATTATGTGCAGCCAGCCCTCTCTCTTAGCATTCCCATGCTTGTTCCCACACAGGTAACCCGAATCCACCCCTTTCCCACCTGTGGATCTTCCCCTAAGCATCCCCGTGCAAGCCCTTTGCAATCCCAAATGACTTTGCTTCCACAGAATGACAAAATAAAACCATAGAAAATCCCAAGACGGAAGAAACCCACAAGGATCGTGAAGTCCAACCTCTGGTTCCACACAGCACTACCTAGAACTAATTCAAACCTGACGCCTGAAAGCTTCGAACTCCAGCAGCTTGGGACCGTGCCCACTGCCCTGGGCAGCCTGTTCCACGGGCCAAGACATAGCAGGGTGCAGGGAGGCACCCCTTCCTGCCGCTGTGCCTGCGCTCTCGATACAAAACCACGCTGTGCCTGCGCTCTCGATACAAAACCACGTAGCCTAACAGATGCATCTATCTCAGCATATACCGCAGCTGACTTTTCGTGCTAGCCACGAGCCCGGCACTCGCCGCACTACGGCTCCCGGCATGCCACGCGGACCACTGACACACTCCCCAACGGAGCGCTGCGCGGGCCCGAGTCTCGCGCGTGCTCCATGCCGGGAGCGGGAGTTCCCCCTCCGATGA
>JAOWBP010000001.1:64498981-64510476 GCA_028571105.1 Tragopan temminckii | reverse complement strand
CCCCTCGGCCGGGGCGCTCCCGCTGCCCGCCCGCGGCGCGAGAGGTTGCGCGGGGCCTGTCCCTTCGTTGCAGCCCCCTTACCGGCTCCCTGCTGCTGGGCCCCGGTTCCGTGTCCCTCTCCCGACGCCTGCGGCACGCTGCGGGCCGCCTCCCGGTCACCTCCGTCCCTTCTCGGGAGCCGGCAGGGCGCGGTGCCAGCACAGCACGGCCCGACCCGCAAGCTGCCTGCAGCCGCTCCGGGGGCGGCTAAGGGAGGCTGCCGGGCCCAGGGGCTGCTGCCTGCTCTCGCCTTCAGCTCGGGTCGCTCGGGGTGGGCATCTGTCCTTTGGCAGCTGAGGGTCTGATGTTGTTTTCTCTCTGCCCTTGTGCGTTCCCGTAGGTCTGAACCAGCTCAGCAGCCTGCTCCTGGGGCCCCTGAAGGGGGTGCCCCTGCCGGGGGCCCCCCGGGGCCGCCCCCCAATCTGAGCAGTAACCGTCGGCTGCAGCAGACGCAGGCCCAGGTGGAGGAGGTCAGTAGCTGTGCTGCTTCCCTTAGGCTGTACGGGCGCTTGCGCTGCTCTGCTGCAGTGATGCTCTTGATAAGTTTGTTGCTGAAGAGGTGGATGCTTTTAGAATACAGATATGGAAAGGCACTAATAATCGATGCAAGCACAATGTCTGATCTGTAAATGGGCTGGAGCTGAGATGAAATGACTTTATATTTAAGACCTGCGTAATTTTGGTTATGACATCTAAGGAGCAGACCTGCTAGCTTTCTTGTACTTCGTATGACATGTCTGTCATAGAAATAAACCTCTACAGGATCGAGAACAACTCTTAATCCCTGCTAGGTGAACAGTCAGAGTGCGGGTTCAGTGTAAAACGTGAACCTTATCTGGCTTTACAGAGTTGGTGGCTGCTGACATGCAGTAACTCCTTTATGCCTCGTTGGGGCAGCAACACGTAGCTCTAAGTTGTCTTTGCAGTTATCTTCCTTTGAACATGTGATCGCTGCTGTGGAGGGGGTTGCTATAATCTTGATGGATTAGAGAACTTTCAAAAACAAGTGAGAGCAGTGCGTTGCAAATCTAGTTTAATTGTGCTTGAAATGATGCCTTAGCAGTGTGCTAGGATCTTTCCCCATTTTTAAGTAGGCAATGACCTGAAAGCTGTTTTTTTTTTTTTTTAAACCCTTATCTTTATTCCTTGTTTCAGGCCTCTACTTGTTAGTAGTATCTCAGCGTTACTTTTTGGCTGTGTTACTGCTCTTACACTTGCAACTCTGTTTACCACTATGACTACTGCTACTGTTTTTCCTTCTGCAGGTGGTTGATATTATGCGAGTGAATGTCGACAAGGTACTGGAACGAGACCAGAAACTTTCAGAGCTTGATGACAGGGCAGATGCACTTCAGGCTGGTGCCTCAGTGTTTGAAAGTAGTGCAGCAAAACTCAAAAGGAAGTACTGGTGGAAGAACTGTAAGGTGAGTTTCCTAGTGTTGTGATTTCTTTCATTAGAAGGAAATTTAATTAGTTTTCTTCAGGGCTTTTTGAGGATAGTTGGGACATAATAACCATTATCACTATTTCAAGTGCTTAGGATTATTTTCACTGTGGAAAGTCTTCGAGGTCTCAGCTGTCCTGCCTTCAGCATCTGCCTTATGTTCCCTGGTTGTTGTGGAAGCTGTGAACTTGCCAATCTGTTCTGAGTATTACTATCTGACAATCTCTCTTTCTAGATGATGATCATGATGGGAGTGATCTGTGCCATTGTGGTGGTGGTGATTGTAAGTAAGTACTGAAAAGCCCAGGATCACAGGTGAAGAAGCCCTAACTCCAGAGTACTTTTAAAACTTTCGCTTTTTTTGGTTTATGATCCGGAGGGTCTTGTTTGCATAAGTGGTAACTTCTTTCCTTGGGAAAGAAAAGCAGTAGTGTTGGAACTCCCACAATTACTGTGGAAATAGTATGCTCTACAGAGCAAGGAAAGGAAGTGGGGGTGGTCATCAGTGTAGAAATTATTAGAAGCTTTATTACCAGGTCAAATAAACCTGTAAATATGAGGGATAGATACCTTGAAGTGGGTGGGTTTGCAAGCTCCTTTCCTGGTGGGGGATTTGGAGGTCTCTGGGGGACCTTTGGTGTAACTTGCCCTTCTGTTCTTTCCTTTTTTTTTTCTCTTGCTTTGTGTCCAGTCTACTTTTTTACTTGAATGTAGCCCCTTCAATCTGCAACCTGCTATCCCCTGTCACCTTGCCTGTCTCTTCTTGCCTCTGAATCTTCCCTTCCCTTCCACCTAGCTTCTTCATTGATTACCTTATTGGTTCTGATTTGTCATCTTTTTTAAGATTGAAGTGCTCTACTGATCATGGGTTAGACTTCCCAACAGCTGCAGCTTAAGAGAGGATCATCTGAGCTGAGAGGAATAGGAAGCAGAGGAGGAGTGGGTGGCTATTCTTCCTGCTCTTCTACAGGGAATTCGTAGCTTATTTTGGGGTGTAAGCTTGTTCAGTTAGTGCCTGTGTGGATCTAGCAAATAAAGAATGCCTTAATGTAGTGCCTTTGGGAATGCAGGACTTCATCATGTGAGATTCTTGTGCTCTGCATAAAGAGTGGCAACATGATGTATGCTTTTAACTGATGAAATAAAGGCTAGTTTATGCTGGTCGGTGACTATGATCCATCTGAGTGAGCTAGACACTCATCTAGATTTCTCTAGTCATGCAGAGATGAGCACTCAAGGAAGTGATTTATTCTGCCTGTTATTATAAGTTGACTTGCTCTTTGAATGTGGACATTTCAGTTGTAATAAAAAGGATTACCTCAGTGAAGTGCAACAAATTTCATGTTGATTGAAAGGAGTTTTCTCACTATTTAAAGGGCCTGTGTGGGCATAAAATCTACTGCCAGAAGGAATAAATTACCAACAGCAAGGAGTGTGGTGGTGTATGTGCATCAAATATTCCTTTCGTCTATGCAGACAAGTCAGGACCTTACAGCTTTCTACTGTCTTGCATCTTTCTGGAAGATGTTGGGGTTAGTGGCAGAAAAGAGAATGAGTTGTGCTTTCCAGCGTTACCATGTTGAATGGCAAAGGAAGTCCACTACATAGTAGATGAAGGTGAAGGAAATTGGATGTACTCCACATTAGACTGAGTCACAAAGGTTTTAAGAATACCTGTTCTGCTTCTCCAACCACAAAAGCCCTAACTTTTAGGAGGAGTTAGAAAATATTTGAAGTGATTACCTAGGAGTTCAAAGGGAAATGCTGCTCTGGCATGGATACTGCAAAGTGACATTAGTTGCCCCAGTTTGGCAACGTAGATCTCTAGATGAAACTGAAATCTTCCTACTTGCTATGGGTTCTCTTGAGCTTAGATTTGGAGTGGTCGTTGCTGTAAATAAACTTACAGTGTGGAATGCCATGGTTTTCTGTAAGCAATCTCCCATGCTTTCAGAAAGAGCAGGAGCTGTGAATTGTTCAAATATGTTGTCAAAGCAGAGGTTAAATGACCTGTCCTGTTCTGCAGTTTCTGCAGGAGTGTATTTTTTTTTTTTTACAAGCTGAGCCGTAGCCCATAATCTGGACTGTAAAGAGGACAGTTCTTTAGTTGAGGAAGCTCTACCTCAGGCACAGAGTTCTGTCTAGGCTTAGGAGGATGTAGGGGAAAACATCACTGGCATTCCCAGGTGGAAGTACAAAAGATGGGAGGGGCAGATGCATTTTGTTGCACTGAGTATGCTGGAGAAGCCCCTTTCCTCCTCACAGGTTGTCTGGGAAGGGGCTAGGTTTTGCATGCTCACTTCCATGCCCCAGCATTTCATTTGCGCTGAGTTCATCTCCCTGCAATTCCATCCCTCTCCACCTTGGGTGAGGGCAGAGTTGAAGATCTGCAGTGAAGCAGCCCTCATCCCCTGAGCACTTCCTAATTCCCTGTGGAACTGAGATGTGATGTACGGTCAGAAGTGCATCTGCTGAAGAGGAGCCAGGGTCTGCTTTATACTACTTACGGCTATCATTCTAGGGGGTGGGCATATAAGCTTGAGGCCCCCAGACCAGCAATTCTCTTGAACTTTTCAAAACAAAGCCGTTGGTGCCCCATTCCTCCTATTCCTCTGGGGGCTAAGGTCCCCTTAGGCTGTCTCTTCCATTTCTTTCTCTTGGATGTTGTATGTTGCTGTCTCTTTTGCTACCTTTCCCCTCCTTTGTGTCTCTATGCATGGGCAAAAAATTTACCAAGGCCCTCTGAGTAAGAGCAAGGGACTCTGCTGTATGCAGCATTACAGCCAATTACGCACGTGCAATTTATTTCCTTCCTCTATAAACACAACTGTAATCTCTAGCATGTTGTAGTAATCAACTCATGTACTTTAAACAGTCTCAAAGAAACACAATTCATCACCTTACTGAGTCTGTCTGGTCTGTTAGTGGGTGGGGAAGGGCTGGGATCACAGACTGCTTTTAACACATTTTTAAACACATTGTTTTTATTGTCACTTCAGTACCATATACATAATGAAAGTTCTAACCCTCAAAGCAAGGAGCAGTCTCCTGTTGCTGTGGTGCTGGTTGTCAATGGTACTGGAACTGTATGTGTGGCTGACTCGGTGGTAAGTCTGTAACAAGACATGCGACTAGAAGCTCCTCAAGCCAATTCTACTTCTAGCCACCATGTCCAACCGTGGCAGGCAGGCGATTCCCCAAATGGATGTGTTGCTGGTAGCTCTAACTAACAAAGGCTGTGTTGCCTTTGGGTTTCAGTGACCTACTTGCAGGTCCTTAAATTTGGACAGTAATTTTTCACTGGGGTTGGGATGGCTTTTGGGGTGTATTCAGGATCTGAATGAAGATCCATTGAAGCAGGATGATACTCACATCATATATTGGAGCATGGCTGGAACTAAGGTAAGTATCCCCTTGTTTTGCTTCACTTGTACACTTGAAACTCATTAAGAAGAAATGGGCAGAACTTGCTTTAAAATGAGACACCAGTGCATTTATATGCACTTGCTATTACAATCTTGAAGTTGTAAACAATCCTCCCTGCAGCTTGTGGATCAAAACATTTTGACTGCAATCTTTGTCCAGGCTCAACTTTATTGCAGACCTATCAGAACAATGTATGTCCATTGGTGAAATTGAAGCCGTGCTGCTAGGCTATCTCAAAAATTAAAGCACTCTTGGAAGAGTAGGGATTCTGGACTGGCCAGTGAGTTAAAGTAGCACATACAGTCCAAATGTCAGCACAGATCAGGCCTGCACAACCAAGCAATTAGTTCTGTCCTGTTTTTGCTGTGGGCAGGAAGGATTTTATTCTCAGAACACATGAAGACTCCATTCCATTGATGACATCATCTCAAAGTCCCTAGCCAAACCTGGAGACTTGTGTTTGCTCTCCAAAACTGGTCAGCTGTCCTTTCTTCAAACTTCCCTTTGTCCAGACACAAGAGCTTGTGTTGAAAATTTCCCAGCAACTCCTTCCTGCCCCAGATGTTCCTGTCTTCCTTCTCTTTACCCCTGTCTTTCCTGTGACACGTGTTCATAGTTTCCTGGCTTAGGTCATCACTCCAGCTACTCTCCTCATTCAAATCTCTTTGGGTACTCTGAATACTCCTGTAAGTTTTTACACCTGTGTATGGGACTCCTCTCATTTTGTTTTCCCCTGGTATTGTCTTACACCATCTCCATACCCTCACATTCTCAAAACCTTTTCACTAGAGGGTTGAACTGTTCAACCTCTCCTTCTCATATCACTTTCAATTTCCATGGTCCTATTGCACTCTCATCTTAGTGCTTTTCAGGTCCTCTCATTTGACTGGAGCCATCAAAATAATTAGTGTCCTCAAATTTCTTCCTTTTCTTCCATAGCATGACATCCAAATGCTTTTAACTCTATCAGCTTGTAAATTTTTGCTACTACCACTGTCCCACAGACATTTGGGCCCTTTATACCCTGTCTCAGCTAGTTCTTCCACATCCCAAGAGCTCAAGTCCTTCTTCCTTATATTTTAGCAGCATTCTCACTTCATGCTCCAACTTGTCCACAAAATAATTTCTTCTCCTGCACCTTCCTTCCCCTTTAGGCATTTTTCCCTATATCTGTGGTTTTCCTAGGATGATGTGTTCCCAGTCCAAAAATATAACTTCCCTTTCTTCAGTGTCCTATGACCAGCAGGTGTTCCTTTTGTGTTTTCCATGTCTTCTAAGTAACTGCACTGTACTGTTAATGTAACTAATAACTTTATCCTTTGTACAAATTCATAACTGAAAGTTGAAGGCTTTCCCCTTGTTGTGCAATGAATATCTCTGAATGCATGTGTTCTTCCCTTTTCTCTAGTATTTCATAAACTCAGTGAAACACTCAATTTTCTGCACTCATTCCAGCACTACTGGACTCACCTCTCATCAGCCAGACCAAAATCACTATGCATCTGTTGAGCTGATAATTTATGGCATTGTCTGCTTACAGCAAGCATAGGAATTTTCTTGTGAGGATCACATGATCTCTCACACAATGGCAGTTTTTGCACTAATCCTTTGGGCAGGTACAGCTAATCCAGTTGCCAACCTGTATAGCAACTTCATGTTTGTACAGGCCTTTAGTTCTGGATTTATAGCCATTACTTTGAGTTCATCAGTCAAAGCTCATGTTTTAAATTTCACCACTTCTGCAGAAGAGATAATATGGTGCAAGCTTCCTCTAGGGAATTATCCTTTCTTCTATATCTGAAGAGACCTTAAATATCTTTCAAGTAGCTATTGCCTCTGATTAATCTTTATTTAATCACTAAATTATGTGTGATGCAGTGGGTTGCATCAATGTTATGGTTGTCACAAGGTACTGTATCATGTGAGGACTCATGGTTTAGTTTTCTGATATTCTAAGAAGATCAGACTTGATGTATGAATCATTACACGTTTCTGATGTAGAGACTGCTTTATGTGTTGCACTTGTTACTTCCAATCTTTCTTTTCCTGATTTGGAGGTGGCTCTGTAAAACAACTGGCAGAGTCCAGTGTCACACTTCTGGCTCATTCATGTACCAGTGACTTCCTGAAGCATCAATCAGTAATACTGAATTTATGATCAGGAACTGGGCTGCAGGTGCAGCATTCTAACTTCTTTTTGCTTTTGATCATTCAAGACTGCTTTAATTGTCACTAAAGTTCTTTTTTGTTTGTTTGTTTTAGTCACTAGGTCTAGTGACTTTGCTTCTTAGCCAGCATGTTTTTACAGAAAATAAAAGTTCCCATCCTGAGTCAACTTTTAGGGTGGGTGGTTTAGTGTTTTTCTTTTAAACACTTGTAGAAGTCTGGTTGGTTTTTTTTGGTTGTTTGTTTTTACAATGAAGGCTTCTCAGTACCCATACCTTTAAGTGCCCATGGTTGCAGGGCTCTCTCTCCTGCCAGTCTGAATAACAAGGATGCCAATGACAGCTAATGCCCTTTCACCTCACCCTGCCAATTGCTTGCTTCTATTCCCAGTAGAAAAAACAGTATTTCTTCCCTTATACAGAAAGGATCAGCACAGCACTGGGACAAAGTTTGAAAAACTAAGATTTGAGTTTAGTGTTCGTGCCTGTGAGGAATAAAATCACTCTGCTAGAAAGTGGAAAGTGCACTTCGGTAATCAAGGCAACAGTAGTGCAACAGGCATGTTTAACATATCAAATGGGAGAATTAGGCAACAATACATACTTGTAAAATTCTGCAGGTTTTCAAGTGTGGGGCACCTACCTTAAATTTTTAAAGTATTTTAAGTTTTTCTTTGACTAATTTCTGAGTTCAAAAGAAGAGGCTGTTTGCAGTATGATTATGTACGTGGATCTGTCTAAACTATATGCTTTAATTCTGGTATCTGTGTCCAGTGAAGTGGATATTCCTGTCTGTTAAGGACACCACCCTAGCTGTTTTTGACATCATGTAAAGTGCTGTGTAAACACCACTGCCAACAGATACAGCAGACTTTTTTTTTTTTTTAAGAAAAGAAGGCAAGCTTTCTGCAAAAGATAATGTGTATGCTGAGATCTCCAAATTGTTCTTCAAACTGAGGAGAGGGTCCTCTTCTAGAGGTAACTGTCTATTATCTTTTGATCAGGCCAAAACTTTCCCTGAAAGCATCTTACATTAAAGGCTGCAGCAATTCTGTTTTATAATCCTTAGCAGAATAAGAGGGTCCACTTCGGGCTGAGTTCAGTTCATCCTGAACCCTCTGGCAAACAAATGGCTGAATGTACGTATGTATGGTGTATCACAGGGAAGGAGATTGTTACACAGCAAAGCTCTAACAGTGTGCTGTGGGCTGCTTTTTGTCCTGGTCTGAGAACAGCTACACACTTCAGCAACCTCCCTTGACTATTGTGAATCACCTGATTGAGATTGCCAGTAGCTTCTCCTCTGGGAGAAGAGAGGGTGTGCAGTTTGGTCTAGAGATCAGAGCTGGCTGTTAAGAAGTAGGGAAGAGCAACCAGTTTCCAGCCCTAGGGGAAGTTTAAGGCTCAGCCTGCTGAGAGACTTACATCCCTGCAGAGACTCCATTTTGGTCCCTTGTCATACTACAGAGAAGGCCAGTCACACCTGCCAAACCTCTTTAATTAATAACAGATGAGAACTGTAGCAGCATCTTTGTTGCAGAGGAAAAAAAAAAGTGTGTGCACGTGTAAAGACTATAAGGAAACTGAGTTGACGTCTCCCCTTTGCAAACACTAGATTGACTCTCATCCCTGGTGATCCCAAGAGCAATAGCGTTTTACAAGACTGAAGGATTCACATATGATAGTAAAAGCGATTAACCACAATACAGTCTTCTGCTATGATCGAGGCAGAGCATCCCAAAAAGAATGAAAGGTAGGCCCCACAGAGAAAGTATACAGCTTCTGGTCCAACTGCTGTCTAACTGAATTATGAAATAAATCTCTGCCTTACTCGTGCCCTATCTCACCATCCTTGCTTGGTCCGCATGGTTCCAGGCTGTTGTAAGATGGCAGCGTGGTCACTACAGCCTCAACAGTGAAGCGGTGTGGAGCACCAAGTCCTGATCCCTCATCTTGGAAGGCAGTGTTATCGTGGCTATTTGGAGGGGGCCTTGGGGAGGAGTGCCACCGCTTGGAGCGGAACCAGCGGAAGGTCAGGATGAAAGTGATTACAATGAAATCCAGAATCAGCTCTGCAAGCTCCATCACAGATAGCACAGAGGATCCAAACCAGAGACTCCACTGATTCCCAAGTTGGGACAAGAGAGTCACTACCTGCAAGAGAAAGAAATAGGGAGTGATGACAGCATATGTTGGAGACTTTTGCTTCTCTGTCTGCTCTCATTGCTAGTACCATTATGGCACTGGGGAGTTTTTCCCCATCTTTCACATGAAGAGACTTGAGAGTCAGCAGTGCTGCTGGAATGAACACCTGCCATGCAGACGGACATTGTGGTGTAACGGGTGGATGTGGTAAAGTACGTACTGTGAAGGCTGGTGACTCCCCGTTGGTCTTGTAGTTCCATTCCTCAAAAAAGATATTCACTTTTGCAACTCCATTCCTGTTAACGAGAAATGGGTATGAGCAATGCTAAATCTGTAGTCCTTGCATTTCTTCACTAAGCTTAGCCATCTTCTCTGTCTCCTTCCACTTCCTGTGCTCCTTACACATATACCACCTAGTAGCTTTTCTCCATTTCCAGAGTTCCCTCAGTTTTTATGAAAATCTGAGGGACCAACTGTGCACTTCTGAGACTGCACTGTGAACTCCAGCATTTGTGTCATAAGTTGGTAAGCGCCAACTCCTGCATTGCTCTCCCTTCCCACTCTTTCACTAGCCCTTACTGTGACTGAACCATATTGCAGGAGCCTTTGAATTATTCTTTTCAGACTAGCAGCTAATCCTGTAAGAGTCTTCACTTGCATTCCCAGTCTTTGTTGAAGTCACAGTTTCTGTCTGCTGGCTCAAGTCCACTGTCCTTGCCTCGAGTCCATGCACCATCACTGATTTAATCTGAACTCTGACCACTCCATTCACCCTTTTTCCACCTGGACTACTTCTGGTTTTGATAAAATCTCTGTAAATGGTCTCTCACCTCTTGGATGTTATATTGTATTTGTTCTGTTGTGAAAGCATGTAAAAAACCCAATCCTGAAATGAAAGTGCAATAAATTATGTGACTGCAGTCACCTCTTGTAGATTTGGAACCAGTTGAGGGGGAGGATTAAACCACAGTTCAGAGCAGTGCTGTGAAGCCAGGACGCTACCCTCTTACCTCTGAGACAGCAGAAGGCCAGCGAGAGTATCCAGCAGAGAGCTGGTATTCTGTCATTCTGTAAGATAAGAGAGTGTGTTAGCTGCTGAAGTGATCAGAGCCACAAGACTAGATCTCAGTCCCCAGGCACACCTGGGAACTCCCTCCCATGATGAAGTTCTGCCCACTTCCCACTGAGCTTCTGCACAATCTTCAGGAGCTCACCCCAGAGCCGACACTGATGCTCCTCAGCCATTCTGTCTTCCTGATGGGAGAAATATCATTTAGGTCTGCACTTCAGCTAGTGGCTCAAGCTTTTGCCCTGGTCAGTGAATGCTTTCCAACATCCCTAGGAATAGAGAGTTCCCAGTATAACTTACAAACTTACTTGCAAGGTTTCCGACATTTGTGGAAGCAGCCCAGCACATCAGCTTTGAACTCAGCAAGGAGTTTGTAATAGCAGTAGCCTGAGCAGCAAAGAAAGTAAATCCAGATAAGCTCACAGTATCTATATGAAAAGAAAGTAATGTACAACAGCAGAGGGAATCCGAAGAGTTCCTTCCACGCATTCAGAGGGACTAACTATCGAAGAGAAGAGTGTCTTTTGGCTGTCCCATATCAGAAAGCCTCATTTAAAACAATTAAGAGTTACTGGGACATGAGGTGGGCCAAACAGGTTCAGATGGGCATGAGGTTTACTTTGTAATATTTATCATATAAATCCTCTCCTGTAAGTACATACCCCAAGCTATGTGCTTTGTGTAGTCACAATACTCTGCTCCATCAGGTAAGGGATAAAAGTAATAGGCACAGGAGCAGCGCTCTACCATGTTGAGCTGAAAGCAGGAACGAATGCAGACCTGCGAGCACATAATATGGAAATGTTTGAACAGGGGAACCAAAGCTGTTATGCCCCGTATCACATTATCCTATTAACACTGCCCATGAACAAGTACGACTATTAGGGGACTGAAGCATTCCAGGAAAGCTGGGAAGGGAGCTGGCATGCAACCAGCGATCACAGGTTACCTGTTCAGTGTAACGAGATGAGTACAAATTTTGCACTGGCACATCACTGCCATCCTCTGTACAGTCGCTGTAACTGCCCCCAAGACGCTCAGTCATCTCCTAGAATATCAAAGTCGTTTCACAAAACAGCTAGCACTTTGTTGTCCCATCTCTACACTTCTGTGCCACCCACTGACCCACTGCTTTCATCACTACCTGCTCCTTATGCTTACCACTGGATGCCAGCTCCCCCTGCTTACCCCTGTTTCATTGTTCTC
>JAOWBP010000001.1:64475660-64494883 GCA_028571105.1 Tragopan temminckii | reverse complement strand
ATGATTATGTATGCCATGGTAGTTTGTTTTGTAGATTTGGCACTCCTTAGCTCAATAGTCCTAGTCAGAACAGACTTCATTAACTCTCATTTCAGATTTTACATACCTCATAATAGTGTGGAAGGATTCTTCATCTACGCCGCAGTCAGGATCTGAGAGACGACTGATTATGTCTGGAAGCAGGTTATAGATGGCATTATCCTGCGTGGGACACAAGGTTCTACTTGAGATACAAAATTATGAATGACAGCTGGAGCCAAGACAAATAAGCTGTTCACTTAAGTTACCTTTTTTCCCCACACAAAGCTACTAACTGAAAGCATCAGCTTCTTGAAAGAAGCTGTACACAGCCAGCCAATCCTATTGGGGCTACTTGACTAAACTAAGAAGCTAACAACTGCAACTCTCTTTGGCAGCCTTGGATGCAGTTTCTTTACAACTTTGTCACCTCCCAGCACAAAAACATTCTGGAAGGAAGCATACAGAACACTTCAGCTCAAGGAACTGCCTCTCACTTTGATGGAAAAGACCCAACCCAAATTCCCTTTCCCAATGCTTATAGGCAGTTTAGTTACAGACAATGCAGAGATAGAAAACCAGTACAGCAGGGCTTATCTTTTAACAGAGAAAGACAAGAGGGTAAAGCTCCAGCATCACTACCATCTCTTAGGCAGTAAATCTCAAACTCTGAAGGGCCTTCAGCTGCCTTCATGATGAACAAACAGCGCATAGGGGGTAATACTGCTATGGCTCCTACCTGCTTGGACAGTAACTAGTGCAATTTAAGTATCTCAATGTCACACAGCCAGGAATAACCTTGAAAGGTCTCAGATGATGCACTGCCTGAGCCTGAAGTCAGGGAACTCTTACAAGGCTTGTTCCCAAGCCCATACTAGGTGTGCACAAGTAAGCAGGTAGACAAAGCACTGGTTTGGAGCCTGCCTTCTGATGTGAATGGATGAGCACTAATTTGACAACATCAAAACCCATTTTGCAAGATTCCCTTTTTCTACCTTCATTTAGGCAACACAGAGGAACCAGCAGATAGATCCCCTACAACACACCTTCTCCAGGACTCCAAATTCTTGTGTCATTGACCCAACCCTTACCAGCTCCTTGCCATTCTTATGAACTAAGAAACCTGAGCATTCACTTGCCTTGTTGGACAGTTCATTGAAAAAGTTTTGAGCCACTCCCACGATTGCTTCCTCTGGGTCTATAAGCAGAGCTGCCATCTCACTCACTTGGCCTTTCACCTTTACCATGTCTTTGAGAATGAGGTGAGTCATCACCACTCCAGCCGTCTGCCTCACACTTTGGCAGGGATCTCGCAATCTGGCAGTAGCAAATAGTTAATACAGAAAACAGCTGAGCATCTCTACGTTACCAGTACCCATGACATCCTACTTACTCCACAAGCCAGTTCTGTTGTCTCCCCCCACTGATGCCTTAAAATTTGGTTTCTTCCAACAGGCTCACCTTCCAGAAGCCCGGTGCCAGCCTCCCATCGAGCTCTTACCACCTGTCCTCTGCTAGCAATAAGCATGGCAGTACCTGGCATACAGATGTGGTGTCCATGGCTCCACCTGATTGGGAAAACGGATGGCCAGATCTCCTGCTGCAATAATGAGGTTGGATCTCACAACAGGCAGAGGGGACTTCTCCATCATAGTGAAGAGCAGGCGCAAGTGGGAGTCACAGAATTCAGAGCTGGCAGGACAAAGTACCGAAAAGAAGGCCAAAATTAGTAACCGAAATCCAGTCTCTGATATTAGTGAGACAATAAGTGTATGCTCTTTTATCTATTTTTTTTCCTCTTCCCCACAAAGGAGTTGAAACATTTATTGTACTTAAGTGCCAGCGAAGCTGATAAGAGAACATCAGCATTACCTGATCATGCAGACTTTGCCAAGAGTCAGGGCTGCAGCAGCTCTAAGTGCCGGATCACTGTAGAGCCCAGGGTTGTTGCAGATCTTGAGCACCAGTGGAACAAAGGCAGAAAACAGGTGCTTCTCTAGATAGCGGGGATGAAAGCAGTTGATATACTAGCATTGTTCAAGCAGCGTTCCAAGAAAAATCATTGAATTTATAGCAGAACTCCTGCAGACTATACGAGCTGGATAACTCACTTTTGCTACCCTCAGAGAAGCAGAATAAAGAAAGAGCCTATAATGAAACTGAAGAAAAATGTTTGTTTACGAAGGAAACAGGCTCCCTTCCTCTAGATGCATTACCCACTTCTCCCATTCTCTCACACGTGGCAGATGGAACCTGTGCTGCTCTTCAGCGGAGTCATACTTACCATCTAGAAGTTCTATCTCGCAAATACTGCGGATGAGTTCAGCCTCAGTATCATCAGCAGATGCTCCAATGAGGCCCAGCTCCTCCTCCATAGTGGTATCATTTCCTGTGCTCTGTGTCGAAAAAAATCATTGTCAAAAGAGATGATGGGCAATGATAATCCTTTCCTTCACAAAGCACTTCTCTCTTCGGAAAGAAGTGTAATGCATATCCCCAGCAGCATGACAAGAGTCTGGAAGAATAGACTGACAGAGAATTCTGTAACTTGCTTTTCTGTAAGAATTAAATGAAGCTGTGAAATGTAGTCCATGCACCACAGTACACCAAAGAAAGTCTAAGTTACTGAAGCTACCAAACTGTGACAGAAATAAGATACTAGCATCAGTGCCCAAGTCAAACACAACTCGAGGGACATGCAAATCCCAAAAGCAAAGAAAATCAAAGCAGCCTTTGAATTTCTGGTCTTGTGAGCAACACTATGGGAACCTTATCACAAAGGAAAAACAAAAACACAAGGGAAGAAAAGAGACAAAAGCACTGCATAGGGGATCAGATCTGTACCCAATTGCTACTTCTGGGAAAATCCCATAATATCTTTCCCCTCTCTGTGAGAAATGATAGCGACTCCTAAGCAGAGCAGATGAGAAAATGTATAAAGTTCTCTGGACACAGCAGTGTATCCATCTAATAAAGACCAAAAGTCTAGAGAGATTTTTTCTTCTATTCTTACCCAAAGAAGTCAACTTCACTGGAAGACACCCTGTAGTAGAACTGGGTGCGAATTAAACTTCTGGAAACTGTTTTTACAAAACTCAGTGCACAAATGGGTGCTCATTCTTCACCACTAATAGCAATTGCAAAAAGACTGCAATGTTAATAAGGGAGGTGATGGTTAGAGAGGAAACTAATAAAGAAGATAAACCTAGTTAGGCTATTAACCTTTGCTTCTTCCCCCTGCCTGTTCCACACCCAAGAATGGCTGGAGTTTCACTTAATAGGATCTCCCTGTTAATCCTTGACAAATTCATGTCCACTACAAGTTTGCTGTGGCAGTAGCTGAGACATTAGAAGAGCTCACAGGAAAACAAACAAACAATCATCAAGTTCTCACCCGAGATCTCTGCTTTATTGTGCTGCTGTCAGAACGCTCTTTATGCTTCTTGGTCTTCTCCTCCTCTCTGAGGATGCGGCGCCTGCGGAGCTCCGCACTCACAGACACTTCCAAATGCGCTACCTGCTGCAGTGCCACCTGTCCCACAAGGGACACCAGGTGCAGCAGCAGGAACGTAGGGAGACTGCTAGCACCGTCAGAGACTCTGCTGGGAGAAGCCCCTGACTCTAGTGGAGGAAAAATTATTGTAGTTCAGTGTTGATTTGGAATCTACACATATCAGTTACTGCCCAACCTCAGTAACTGTATAACCCACCTCCAAGTTCCACAGACCCGTTCACAGCACTTGCATTCCTCCATGCCACCATCTCTACTAGCCCCAACTCTTCTCTTCTCCTCCCGCAGTTATCCCAGACCACCCAATCATAGCACCAGAAACCACGGGTACAGATTTGCTTCACCAGTTTTTTTTTCCCCTCACCCTCTTTCTGCCCGTCAGCCTCTTGCAGATTCTCCAGAGCTTTCTGGCTGCACACCTGCAGGATGTGAGCACATATCTTCTCTGGCCCTTCTGCTAGCTGGTAGATGAGCGTTACTGCTGCCTCCATGAAGGGGATCCAGTGACTGCTTGGCTGGGCAAAGCCTGATGAGAAAAAGGAGCTACGTACCACACGGAACAGCTGCGACACAAACTGCCTCACAGCCCAGCTTCACCTCCTCCAAACCTGCTACTGACTTGAGCTCACCATTACTCACAGCCTCGCTCAGGCACACAAACAGCACTTGTTCCTGTGGCAGTCGAAATGGGACATTGTTCTTCCCCCCTGCTGGCTGCAGAGAGAGATGAGTTACTCCCACCACACAAAAGAACACCTCCATGCCCTCACTGGCTCTTCATCTTGCTGTGTGCACAATCTAAACCAAAAGTCTTGTTATGCCCATGGCACTGCTCTGCAACTCAACGCACAATGGAGACATTACTGTCACTTCTTTAGACATGTAGCACTGGGCAGATTTGAAGCTTGTCCAAACCATGATCCCAAGCCAAGCTAGATAGTTCCACTACTTTATCTTAAATTGAAACAACCCTTAAAATCTTAAAATGACTCTAAATCTGATGTTATTTGCTCTGTACTGCTCCCACTACATATAAGCTTGGTGTAAGACAACCAAGAATGACAATGCCTGGGATATCCCAGCACATCTGTGAGTTCCTGATCAAGATATACTTGATTAAAACAAGCTACTGCTTGAGATTTGTCAGCTTTCAGTAGCTGGAAGTAAAATTTCTCAGCATAATCTTACTCTCCGTTATGAACTTCTTGTTTGGGGCAGGAGCAGAAGAGCTTCCACACTTATTCAAATATCAGTCCCTTCTCATATAAGTAACAACAGCATTAAATCAACCTAAAATTTAAATATTCTGAAGATAGCTGTATTCAGAGTGCCATAACGTACATTAATTCAGAGGTCCTGCAGTCATATCCCCAGTGAAAGGGGCAAAACCAGACTGACTGTGATGTGTGAAGGAAGGCAGCTTTCATGCTGCAGCTCCTGAATTAAAATACCCTAAACGCTTGAGCTAAAAAACAAAGCAACAACAACAACAAAAAAAGAAACAAAGAGTTTTTTTCCCTAAGTGCATTAAAAACTATAAATTGCTCTTCAACAAAGAAACCATCTGATAGGCCACCAGTTATAACATGAATGGATTTGAAAACCTGTCATGTTTTATATTCAGCCATACAGTCAACAACTCCCAAATATCAATTAACAGAGAGGGCAAAGGAATCACAACACCAGAAAATATCAGTAGAGGAAAGTGCTTCATGGTTGAGGAGACATAAATCAGCTTAGAATGGGGAGTATGAGCAAGAGAATTGGAAGGAAAACAGATTTTCTTGTGCACTGAACTCTTTTCTAATTTGAATTCAGCAGTTGCCTAATGAAAATATTCTTATTGCATGTTCACTGATGTGTGATAAGCTTTCCAGACAGCGCCACTGAATGGTCTCAACCTACCTCATTTAGAAAAAACAAAAAATCCCATACAAACAAAAACAAAACAAAAGCCTTAAACAATACAAATTCTCTTTTCTCAGAGTAAACTCCGTGCTTCTCTTTTACTAGGTAACTATTTCTGTGACTACAAAGACAAAGTGAGAGCTTTACCTTAGAATTACTGGCAAGTTTGGAGATTGCATTGCATACTTCTTCCGCCAAGCGATAGTCTTCACACACCCTCTCAGCCAGCCCTACTGTCACCAACACATCCAGGTTGCTGCCTATGATCTCTGGCTTCCCTCTATGGAATGGAAGGGACAGAGGTATTACAGGAAGCGCTGACGAAACTTTACAGTAAATATCCATAACCAAGAGGAATAATCCTTGTGGCTTGCAGAAGGCAGTCATTCAAATAGAGAAAAAAGATAAATCAATTGACTCAAAATACAGCTATAGGGGCAGTACACGCTCCACAGAAGACAAGATAACCTGTACTCCAGAGTGTATATGTGGTTATCCAAAATGAGAAAAATTGGGCATAATGACTATTTGTAAAGAAAACTAATGCTTTGTTTCTTCCTTGTCAGAAAGGAGTATAACTTAAAAGCATAAGTCAAAAACGTTGCAGAGCAGGAAAGAGTCCAGCAGTTCAGGACTGGTAGAAGGCAGCACTTTCAACACTGATGGGGCAGGGTGAAGGAAGCTGCAGTTAGCATAAAAAAATCCCCGACCAATCCGACCAATCAGTCAACCCACCCTCAATCCCACCTCCCTCTCATCCTGCAATACTAGACCTGGTCTGAGGTCAGTTAATTGGCTGGAGAGGGTAAGAGGAGTATCTAGTGTGTTTAAAAAGGGAATCTAATAAGAAACATAATTGGCATCTCTGCAACAAAAGCAAAATCACTCCTTTCAGCAAATTTCTGGAGAAGGAATTATTATTTTACACACATACCCATGGATTTGACACAGGATGCCTTACAAATCTACAGTTTTGTGGATATCCCATGATTTTAGGAATTTTGAATTTATGCTTACAATTATACTGCAAGCACATAGGATGGAGTGGTAGAAATATCATGGAAGGAATAACTAATACACAAATTGTGGAATTGCCTATAGGCTCCTGAAATGGCTCTTACTGTAGTGCCAAGATCTTTCAGACCATTATTATCCAGGCCTATCTTTAACTGATGAAAGACTGAAATAGGAAGAACAAGAAATTAGCAGTTAAGCTTAACACCCCAGGGTTACTAGGTTGGGAAATGAAGGAAATTAAGTTATAAATTATTTAAGCTAAACAAATTATAGTGTAATTATAATCTCTTTGTCCACAGAAAGGGAAGCAGATTAATTTCCCTTCATGCTAAGGCTCTAGGCATCTCTATTCAGCAGCTTCTCGCAGTTCTTATCGAAACACAAAGTGCTGAACTGTAGCATGGTAAAGCTTGAAGTGGATGTTTAGAACACAAGGAAGGTACTGTGATCACACTTATTCAGAGACTGCTGTTCAAACACAACAAAACTGTGTTTAATTCCAGGCTTTATCACCCCATGGTCTGGTTACTATTTTTGAGGCTACAGAACCAAGGGTCAGCTGATCCTGCACCCACAATTGTTCACTGAAGAGTAACTCCCTCTGCATCCTCCCACTCACAGGATCACAATGGGCCCTGAGCTTACCGTGCCATCATCCCCAGCAGCATCACAGCTGCACGGCGCTCCAGTGGTGAGCACTGGGTTTTTTCTGTGAACCGCTCCCAAAGCAGCTGGATCACAGCAGGTTTTATTTCGTCTTTCTGCACAAACTCTGAGATCTGGAAAAGAAATGCAATATAACAAGCAGGGAAAGCCAGGGGAGGGTGGACTTCAGATTAGTGAAGACATTATATGCACTGACTGCTGTTTTCATGTAACATATAACAAAGATCTGTAAACAACACATACAATCCAAACTCAGACAAAACAAATACTCACTATTTCTTCTAAGCATTGTATTGTTCCTAACGATGCATCCACCATGATGAGAGAGAGAGAACACACCAGATTCTGGGCCCTGGCCCTTTGAAAAGTTAAACAAAAAAAAAAAGAAAAAAAGAAGAATAAAAAGGAACTGTCATGATTACTTGTCCTCAGCTCTCTGAATAGGCAACTATTAGACAACAGATCTGTTCCTTGAACACAAGAAAACTTCCCCCTCTACCATCTAGAGTTCTCAGAGTCACCCAGCTCAAGTTTCAGTGCAGATAGCATGAGACAAAAAAGTCAATTGCAGCCTCTGATGCTCTGCACAAATGTCTGGCAACAGGCTCACACCAGCCCCTTCCTAGTTCCCTCTCAAACACAAGTCACAGTATAAACACAATTCTATTCACTTGAGCATACGAAACAAACATACAAACAAATAAGGCTAGAGTTCAAACTGCAGGACAGCCATATCCAGACAATACTATCAAGCAGCAGCAAGAAGCAAGGGTGCTGTCTGTTGCCTTAAAAGTATAAACAAAGGGCAAGAGTTGGAAAAAGAAGCAAGTGCCGTGCTACAGAAAAGATACAGCTCCTCTTTGCTGTGGAACAAGCAAGCATGCAAGAGCACCTCAACATCCCATTCTAGATCCTCATAAGAGTCAGCAAATAAAGATCCCATCACCATCCTTTCATCCTCCATGTGTAGAGTTTTGTTACAGAAAAATTTAAGATTATTCTGAATGAAATACCAACTGAAGTGCGTGTGAAAGCACTCAAATCATAATTTAAAAACACCTGGTGTAGTGTCAGGGATAAAGAAACAGCATACAGTGAAAAAAACAAGGACAGAAGAGACAGCAAGAAAACCAGTAAACACTGAGGAACGTGTTGTTTAGATGAGGAACAAAACTCCTACGATTCAGATAAGACCACAGCATGCACAACTTGGCAGCAAAAACTGAGGTTTCGTATCAGAAAGATAGCTCTAAGTCTAGACAACATTGTATGCCATTCCTCTTATTCCCATGAAAGGAGAGACTATAGCTAAAAAAAAAAAAATAAAGGAACATATATTGGAATAAAACCTTGCCCAAACAGGGTGGAGCATTTCATTTCCAAGACATGGGATCTGTCCCTAACAGCTGGCTTCCTAATGGGTTGAAATACTTGTCAAAAAGATAAAAATCAGTTAATTGATGCCATCAAGAACCAAACTGATGTGACAAATATTCAGTAGCTGACTCCTTGACCCCACCACACTGACCCTCCTCAGACCATTTGAGCAGAATTCTTCTTGGTGCAGTGCTTTATGTGAGAGTGAAATTTATGAAAAAGTTCAGCATGAGTGCCTGATACCAGTTTCATTTAAATTAATTCACAGCATTGCCTTCTGTGAGTTCTCATATGGGGTTCCGCTGCATTAATTTTCACTAGACATGAATACATATAGGACATATAGGAGCTGTTTCTTTGGGGAGCTGTTGGAACAAAAAGAAAAAAAAAAAAGACTTCTGTTAAGGACAACCCATACCTCTCTGAATCCCCGCTGGGGCTCAGATAGAGCTGCCTGTAGGCGTTCAGCACAGCCTCCTTGATACCAGACTCTTTTGACCACACAAGGGGAAGCATCCTGCGGACTCCAAGCAGTGCCTGGGGCACACCAAACTGCGAGACTGTCACAAAGAACTCAATCGCTTCTTGAACAACTGCAGAGGAAAGAACAGCTGCATTAGTGCAGTTCCTTCCTTCTCATTATTAAAGAGGCCATTAAGACAAATTCCTAGGCATACTGCTCTCATAGCTAGCCCTAGAAGTACCCAAGATCACTGCTACTGTCTGCAAATGGCTTAAGCCAGAATAGAGTCACTATTACAAATAGATGTCCTGGAGGAAATGGGGTAAGTTAGCAATATTAGAGCTAAATGTGATATGATAGATCTAGGAGAAGAGCACAGAGGCCATTACTGAGAAAGAAAAAATAAAATAAAATCTATTCTAAAAAACAGCAGCTTTGGAAAAAAAAGAGATCCTATGGTCACAACAAATATAAAGAAGCTATCCCTGCGCAATGCTGTAACTAAGCTAGTTGCTGTATTGATGGTGTACCATGCGTTTGCTGCATATAAGAAATAATGTATTTGATTTTAATTTGGCTACTCCTGAAAATATACTCCCCAGTCTTCTGTTCTTAAGGGGAGAAAAAAAAGGAAAAAAAAAAAGCCCATTAATTTAGAGCATATTCACAAGAAAGGCATAGCAACGATTAGAGAGTCTGATCAACAGTTTATTGATAGAGTTCGATCTTTGCGTAAGTGCTCCTACCAGACATGAAAGTATTTGTATCTAAACAACTGGTATGCTTCCATTGCCCCAGTCACACCAGCAGGCACACTTGAAAAGAAATATAAACTTGCATCTTTAAATCTTAAACCTTTAATTAAAAAAAATAAAACCCGAGTGCACACATCGTTTAGTCTCACTCAACACAGCAGAATACTCTCTCCAAATGGAGACAAGGTCTCACAATATGCTTCAGTTGTCTGGATGTCTAACTCACCTTCCTCACGCAACAGAACAGGACAGAAGCTAGTAAGATCTGTACAACCATAAAAGACCCCACAAATCAACCAAAATCAGGCACTAAAATGCCAGGTGAGGGGGCATGCATTTAGCCTTAAACCACAAATGACCTACAGAGATGCTGATTCAAGAGTTCATTCTTGCGTGTAATCACCTAACAGCATCCAAACCTTGCTAAGGAAACCTGCTTTCTTAGTATGGGTAAAACATGAGTAGTTAGTACAGACAATGCCATCATAGGCAAAGCCTCAGAAACATCTGCACAATGCTGTGGTGTGCAGACCTACCTGCACCCCAGAACTACATGAGTGGTTAGCAAGTGCAAGGAGGGTGTGAGAGGAGGGAGTTGTACCCAGTCTCTACCTCATGGATGCTGATTCACAACAACCACCTTAAGATTAAATATTAGTAGCTGAAGTGACCTAAAGGACTGCTCATCACTTCACATTTTTGTAGTGAAGGTACCGACTGAAGAGGACCAGGCAATAGGACCTGTTGAAAAGTAACACTTTTAGCTATGGAATAAAGTTTAGGGAAAGGTGAAGTTAATTAGACATGCTGCTCAGTTCCTCTCTTCACCCCATTGTAACACCTGAAGTTGCATCAAGGCACCAAGAAACAGAATGCAGTTTCCTCGGAAACACTTACTTTGGAAGAACAGCAGTTGAGATTCTCTCCCACAAGAGAGGAGAGCCTACATAAATGTAGTCATCTTTGTCACATTTTTTTTTGCTTGTTTGGTCTTGTTTTGTTTTTTTTTTCTCTCCTAATCTTGATATTTAAAAATTTGGCTCCTACACATGTCTAAAAAGCCCACTCATGCCCTAATGCAAATCTCTCACAACATCCATGTAGATGGTGCTTGCTGTTCCAGTATTCCAACTGGAACATGTTCCTGCAACGTCTGCTCAGTGAACAGCAGCTCTTCCAACCTTTCCCTTAGAGCTCCACCACTTCAGTATCTCCTCTCCAGCAAAAAGGGACAAACCTGAAACTACAAACAGAGCAAAAAAGGCCTTGTGGCTATTTCACACACCTGAAACAGAGTTTTCATACATCAGCTTGCTGATCAGGCTCAGGGCTTCAGTGATTTTCACTGAGAAGTTGTAGGCATCTTGTAAATACTGCACCAACATCTCCTGTTTGACCAGCTCCATTTGAGGCTGCTCTTGAGGCTGCTCTTCCAGCACAGCTTCTTCAATTGTAAGACTGCCATTGTCACGTGGAGAATCCCCACTATTCTCACCTGGGCAGAAACGTGCACAGCATGAACACTTGTTTGTTAGCAGTATTGAAGGTATAAGACAAACAGGTACAGTTCAGGGCATTTCAATTCTTCTCACTCCACCTCTTACTGACACTAAAAATCAGGAGACTTCCATTAAAAAAAAAAAAAAAAAACACCAAAAAACCAAAACCAAAAAAACCAACTCAGCCAAAAAAAAAAAAAAGAGACACACACTGCCAACAGACTTAGCTACAAAGACAACATCTCAGCATATCATAGCGCAAACTCCAGCACTACAACACAGCACATCATGTAAGTATCACTAAGCCAAGTGGAAAAAGGCATGGTCCAGTTTACCTAAATACTATAAAAAAAACACAGGAGAGGTTAATCTGATCTTGACACCTCCCCAAAGATGGATGAGGATCTAAAAGAGAATCAGGACAGAGTACAGAGAAGGAAAAAACTGCTACTCTGTAGCAGTTTGTACAAGCGTGGGGAGCTGACAAAGATGAGAAGATTATTTAGATAGTAGCTTTTTAAAAAAAAAAACAACACAGAAATTAGCGCAGGAGACTAAGCTAAGAGACCTTATTCTAAAACAAATACAAAAGATAAAGTATGCACAGTCATAAAATACAGCAAGAAGCATGAGCCTAAAGGAGCAAGACTTTGCTTGAATCTGATACTTGGTGAAGACCTTTAAAAGTGAGCATTATGTGCCACCACCTGTTCAAGAAGCAGAACTTCACACAAATCCAGACAGGACAGAAGTGCATGATTAACACTGGCTTCACTCCCTTCAGCAGTTACAATACAAGTTGAAGCATTAGAAGTGCACTTATAATGGGAATATGAATTTGTTCTCACCAGCACTGAAATACTAGGATTAGTGTGATCCAGACAAGAGACCAGGCCACTACATGGGGAAATGATCCACAGATGGTGCAACTCTGAACTGCTGAGTACATGCATACTGGGATGTATACTGAGGCCCACAGTTTGAAAGAAGAGATGCAGCATTCTGGACAGTTTTGGACTAACTCTAGCAACAGCTTAAATGCAGGGAAGGGACAGACCAATCTGCTGTAGTTACCTGTGTAAAGTCTCTTCAGAATGCCCAGGATTGTTGTCTCCTCATTTTCCTCCTTGGAGCTACTGAAGGGCTCTTGCCCATGGAACTGGCACAGCGCTTTCTGTGTGAGGCGAACTGCACTCCTGGTCAATAACAGAGCCCAACAGAACACCAGCAACCCATTACTGCAGAATATAAGGAAAACCATCCAACTTTGCCCAGAACTCCCGGAAAAGCCAGGTGTTCCTGCCAGCACATTGTACCAGGTGCCCATGTCAATGCCTTCCCATAGAGTAGTTACTGGAAATCATGCATTTACTCCGGAGCTCAAACCTTCCTTGAATAGAGAATGAGAGATTGCAGAGCCTTCTTACTTGTAATTCAGCTTCCTCAGCATCCCAGTGATTTGCTCTGATGTACCCTCTGCTGTTTCTTCAACTTCCAGCACCTCCTCATCTTCCTCTTCCTGCAGTGGTTGAAGGATCTGCCTTGCAGCAGCCCTAATTTCTGGCAGCATTGCTTCCCACTCTTCTTCTGGGGTAATTGTTGGAGCTATAAAGAAAGTAGGTAAGAACTCTTGGAATTAAAAATAAAAATAAAAATCACTAAGGAGAAAAATGACAGAGAACCATCATTTGCTATTTATTGGTCTTTAGGCAGCAGAAAGTTCAAGGCTAATCAAGTTGAAATTCATATCTGACCAAACTGCTGGCAGAAGCTGTCCTTGAATGGCTGACAATGGAAGCCTGAGAGGATGTTTGTACTTAAGTTCAGTTCTTGCCCTGAGAATAACACGGTTGACCTAAGTATGGACATTCATATGGTCCTTTTACTACATCATGGCACAAAGACTTTTGTGAGTTTATTCCCCAGTTATCTGGCCTCACTGTCTCACATGAGTAAGATCCGAGATAAAAGCCACTGAAACTTGGGAGAAAGTGTAAGATGAGGAAAAATAAGCCCAGAGTGAAATTCCTACTGGACAGAGTACAAGTTACACCCTGAGAATGGGAAAGAAATTACCTGCTTCTCTGCAACAGTCCCTCATTTCTTGCAGCTTCTGCACCTCTTTCTTGAGCGGCTCAGCCAAGTCACTACAGCTCAACTGAAAATGCCAAGATGAAAAGAAGATGTATGTTCTTTATCCAGTTTTTCTAGAATTCTCCTTTCTCTATTTCCTTAGTGTTATCAATCACCTCAGAAAACTCTGATTTTGGAAACTGAAGTAGCAAACTTTGGCCACCATCCTAGACACTGTAAAATGCCAGTCTGAGGCTCAGAAACTCAAGAGGAGGTGCAGGTGAGCATAAAGACTGCAGCTCTGCATAGAATGTTCTAAAGCCTAATTCTGATCCTAAGGAAAAAAAACCCACAGTGAATTCATATCAAACCGCTGTAAGTTTTTCCATTATCAAGACCAGAACCATTTTGGCCCTGCACACCTACCAATTACAGTGAGTGAAGACCCAGAGAACATGAGATCTGAACAACAGAAAATTCAGAAAGCTCCCATTTGCATAGTCAAAACTTGCGTCTTGTTGAAAGGCCAACATGGAAAGACCACTGCCTTGCCCACACCATACTGCAGATACTCAGCCTGCAAACACACTTCTAGCATATCCACCATGTTAATGGGAATTACCTTGCAAGAATAGGGATTATTGGACAAAAATGCAGCCAGGAGCTGGATGGCATTTTTAACTACCACCACAGATTTGTCTTTGAGACGCCCAACAGCCAGGGATACGACAGACAGGAACTGAGTCAAAGGCAGGACCTAGTACACAATGAAAGCATAAACAAAGTTATTAAGAAGCCCTAGAAATTCCTGACAATTTGTTTTCCTGCAGACAAATTAATATACACACATGCTCTTCTACTTGTGGCTTGCATATGAGAAGGCACAGATTACAGATTCCTAGAAAAATCTAGGTCAGCAGGGACCTCCACACATCTTCTAGTCCAAGATTTGTTGAAAGCAAGGACTTACAAAGAGTTACCAAGGAGTCTATTGAGAAGAGTCTTAATATTTCTGAGAAGAGAGATGTTTTCCCATAGTAACGTCCAGAAAGAGCTTGCGCAATGAGCTCTTCCTTCTAATCAGTACTGGTAAGATCTAAAATCATGCAATTTCTGTTCCCTGCTTGCATTAACCTTAGGATCTTTGGTCTCTTGGGAAAAAAGAATGACAGATTCTTTACTACTCAAAGACACTGTCTTTCTCGGTTCCACTTCAGTCTCTGCAAACAAATATCAGTGACAGAAATTCACTTAGAAAACATATGAAGGGAGGAGAGGACAAAGGCAGAGCCATTTTCCCAACACATTTACCTTGCCTTGAACAATTCGAGTGAAAAGTTGCAGCACCCGACTACGCACAAATCCATTGACATCACAGATGTGGGCTTGCAGTGTGTTTAGGAAATGGTCCCGAGTACCACGAGCAGCTTCTTCCAGCTGGTCACCATTCAGCACCTGTAGCAGCACTTCTGCCATAGCTGACAAAATGGCATTTCGCATCATGTAATTCTGCAAAAAGACCAGGAACAGAGAATAAAACACAACTTGGTATTTCAAGGGGGAAGGACAGGCCAGAATCTGGGCCTTCTAACTCTTAAGCTCCAGCCTTAACTGAATTTCTCCAGAGTTTGTATCAACCTTGGCTGAACATGGCTGTGCCTGCAAGACTGAGCAATCCAGCCCTCCTATCCAGCTAGGTCCAATATGAAAGCAACGACTAACATCAAAACACAAGGTTTTTAAGGGCACTTTACTAAAAAGTAACATGATGAAAGCCATTAAAGTAACTTGGTACTGAAGAATAAAGGACAGCAGACTGATCCAACAGCAGTCAGATCCCTATGGTTCTCAGATGCCCGGAAGCAGCAGCTAGAAAGTAGGTGTCATGGTGAGTATTTTCTCTGCATATTTTAGGGAAGGGCATGACCTGTTCCATATGGCAGGTTTTGGCTACTTGATCTCTGTGAAAGACGTTCTGTTCTCAAAAAGAAAAATCAGATAGCAGTACTTCTACTGCTTGTCTTTTCTGGACAGGTAATATTTTGCAAATGTACCTCGCCATCCAAGTGACGCAACAGAACACTCATGTTGGATAGCACCAGTGCAGGAATTTGTTCAGCCAGTTCAGTTATGAAGACAGCATAACCCTTGATTCCTGAAGTATCACGAGCCAGCTCTTGTGGACATTTCTGTCCAATTTCTCTGCACAGAAAAATAAAATAAGGAAAAGAGCTTCTCAGGTTTCTAGGGATAGAAGAATACATATTGGGGTATTTTTCTCACCTCAGCAGTTCACCTACTATGCTTTTCAGTCCATACTCTTTAGCCCAGAGAGTCACAGCCTGAGCAAACACTGGGGCTACATGTTCAAAGTGCTGCAGCATCTGTGTGATCTTCAGAGTAGCACCTTTTGACAAGAGAAGGGAGAAAAAGAGGTTAAGGAAACTACCTAGGAACAGCTTCCAGAAAAAGAGAAAAGCATGGACTCACTGAACATGTGATCATAGTGAGTCAAAGCTGTAGCAAGCAGATGTGTTGCTGCTTCTCGTGTGGCGCGATACCTCTGAAGACCAATATTTGAATTCTCCAGTATACGATAACAGCATCCTGTCAGTAAGCTAAAACCATAGACAAGAGACAGACAACTTCACTACTGCGGTTTGCACTGACACTATTCTAGCAAACTGCACTAAATATACACTAGGTACATCTTTCTCTTGAACCAGGCAAATGATCCAGTATCCTTAAGAAACTGTGCAAAAAATATCTGAATTTTACATGAGGAAAAGAAGTGATTCTTCAACAGCCCACTTTTGCTTCAGCTTACCCTGCGTCCAACAATACGTACCCTACAGAGGGCTGTAATACCACCTCACTTGCAGATTTACAATTTAACCCCTTCTTCCCACGCCTACACTGACACTATTTCTAAGACCTGCCTTACCTGACAAGCTCTTCTTCCACCACCAAACCACTCCAAAGTTGACGGAGATCAAGCTGTAGCAACTGTGTGAGCAGCCGTAAAAGCGGTTCCCTCTCATCTTCCCATGAGAATCCAGAGACCTTGGTGCGGCTCTTCTTGTTCTGAAAGGAAAGTTATGCAATGCAGTTCATCGATATCCTGAACACAGGAAAAAAAACCAAACACCATCACCATCCCATTTGCCTTGAAATGAAAATAGCTGTTAAACTCTAAAGCATCGAGAGGGGTACCATTAGATGTACAAGAAATTTATATGCCCACATCAAATGACCACTGTTATTTGAGCACAAAATGAAACTTGAGAAAATACTAACAGCCAGGTAGCCACTTAAGGACCAAATCGAGGCCTGGGCATGTTAATCTCTTCTGATGTTTAGACACACATCTGACAGTCTTCCAGAAAGGATTTCACAGAACTCCACATTAAGCACTGCTTTTCCCAGCATCATGCTTAAACAAACCCAGCTATACTCTTTGACACAGCGTTCAGCAAGCTTATAGACTTTCTACACTTCTCATCTCATTTTCTCCCCAGTTTTCTCACCTACCTTTCCAGCAGGATCCACCTCCGCCAAACCACTTTTGAAGGCTTCCATTTCAAAGGCTTCCAACAAGCCAGACAGCAAATAGCAGTTCATCTTAAGAGCACTGAGGTGAGCATCTCGGTCTGTATGATTCAGCCCAGAATCACTCAAGATGGTAGAAAGCTCATTGGAATGATGGGTCACCACTGGAGAAAGATAGAAAAAGATGAACATTCTTGGCCAGGTTCCTCAGCCATCCTCTCCGTTGAAGACTTAGAGCAGTCATCAGATTACCAAAGATGTGTGCTCACATCTCACCAGCTGTGACACGGGCTGCCCCCTGCAACCAAAACCTCAGAGGCACTTTCCCATCCTGTTCCCCAGTCATCAGTCAGCTCCTAGAAGCACTTGCTCAGAGCTGACACATCCCAAGGATTTATTTCCCAGGGACACAGGGAAGGGGATTTTCTGTCGGCCTGCCCTTACAGCGAACATGCACAGCTCTGCATTGTCCACCAAGATTACAGACCCGTATACTGGAATGGGCTGAAGGAGCAACCCTGCTGGTTGAGTCACATTAGCCTTTATATCATCATCAAACTGCTGCCCAGGAGCAACCTCCCCGAGACTCCAGTTTTGCCTGGAGATAGCAAACACCTACCTTGCATCATCAGCTCCAGGGCATCCTCTTTGGCAGCGGTACCCAGGGCTCGGAAGTGGCTGTGGGGCAAGCACAGCTTATCATGGCAGCAAGCAAACGCCACAGGGAAGGGGCGGCAGCTCCCGGCCCCCCTCCAGCCTCCAGGTCCCTCCGTTCCCTACTTACCGCAGCAGGCTGTAAACGGTGTCGAAATGCTGCAGCACAGCCAACGCACCCCGGCTCCGGAAGGCAGCCCGGAAGGCTACGGGGAGACGAGGAGAGGGTGAGCGAAGGGCGGTGCGGGGACAGCTGCGAACCGCCGGCGGGGCCGGGTCTGACGGCGCCTGCTCTGCCCGGGCGTAGGCCGGCCGGGCCTCGGAGGGCCTAGCCCAGCAGGGGAAGGGCTCGGGCCTTACCTGCGATGGCGGGCGGCAGCTCGCGGACTGACAGTACCTCCTGCACGACGTAGTGACGCGAGCTGTCGCCCCGCAGCAGATCGTCAGCGGCGAGGGGCAACTGGAATTCGCACGGTACCGCCGCCATAACCCCGCACGGCGCCGCCGCCACAGGCACTCGAAACCGCGCGCGCGGATCACGCTCGCCCCACCCAACTTCCTCTCCCGGCCTATCAGCGACCGGCAGCGCCGCGGCCCTGCAGGGCCTCGACCAATCGTCGATTCCCCTCCCTCAGCGACCGTTAGCGAGGCACCGCCCGCCTCCTTCCGCTTCATCCGGGTCGCCGCCAAGATGGCGGCGCTGGTGCGGGGTCTGGTGCGCCGGGCCGCGGCCCTGCCCCAGGCGGTGCGGAGCGTCAGCGGTGGGGGGCAGCGCCCCGAGCCCTGCCGCCCTCTGCCCATCACCTCCCCGCTGGCCGGGCTGCCGCGCAACTTTCGCGTTAGGGAGCCCCCGAAGCCTCAGAAGGTGGATCGGTGGACGGAGAAGCGGGCCTTGTTCGGGGTCTACGACAACGTGGGGATCCTGGGTGAGGTGTCCCCCTGGCGGCTGCGGCCCCTGGGCGGGAGGGGACGGCGCCCGGGGGCAGCTGCGAGTGAGCAGCTCCTCCTGTGAGTGATCGGGGCCTTTCCCGGGTTCTGCCTTCAGCCTTGACCCTTTTATTCTCAGGCGGTTTTCAGATCCACCCGAAGCACCTCATCGTGGGGCCCAGGTGGCTGCGAGGCTGGCGGGGGAATGAGCTGCAGCGGTGCATTCGCAAGAAGCAGATGGTGGGAGATCGGATGTTCCTGGATGATTACCACAATCTCAAAAAGAGGATCCGGTTCTTGTACAAACGCTTCAACCGCACTGGGAAGCACCGCTAGGAGAGACTATGGGTCTGGCGTGGGGTTTTGCGGTGTCGCAGTCGGAATAAAGCCATCTTTCTTGCGGCTTTGTTCCTAGTGCTTTCTGCAACCTCTGCTGTGTATTTCTGGCCCAGCCCCAAGGTTCTGCTGCTGCACCAGGCCTGAGCTCTTTGGAAGTTCGGTAGCCTTAGTCATGTCTGACGTACTTCTCACAGTGCCAACCTGCATCTTTTAGCTATTATCTGAGAGTCTTCCAGTTTTTGGCCAGGCTTCTAGCTTCCTTTCAGTCTTTATTAGCTCCAGATTTTCAATATCCTACTCAGCAATTTCAGTACATGTCATCTTAGATTTTTCCTCATAAGCCAAATTACCAAGTTAATGATGAGCATGTCTCTCAATAATACCTCTCAGTGCTCACTATGTGCCCCCTGATCTCTGCCTATCTGTGATTGCTATCAAGTCTAAATGAAACAAACATTAGCTGAAAT
>JAOWBP010000001.1:64460798-64471018 GCA_028571105.1 Tragopan temminckii | reverse complement strand
AAGTCTGTTCTGACTAGGACTATTGAGCTAAGGAGTGCCAAATCTACAAAACAAACTACCATGGCATACATAATCATCCCAAGGGGGGTAAACAATCTAAAGCCACCTCGTTGAAGGTGAAGGGAAGGTTCCATAAAGAGTTTTCACTAGCTCATTCAAAATGACTTTCTGTCTAGAGATATAAAAACAGTTATGTTTATGCATGGGAACCTAGCCAACTATAGGAGGAGTGAACAGATTTTTCCTTGTTATTTTGGTGACCTACCGGGTTTTTGTAAGCAGTTTTAATGTTTAATAAATCTATAGACAAAGCAACAGATTTGGGTGTTGGTTGTTGGGGTGGGGTGGTTTTTTTGCTTTACTTTTTTCCTAGAAACCCTTACTCTCCATAGCATTTGCTGATGGCTTCAGTTGCTCGTAGACAGCATAAAGAATCTTTGGTTTCCATTATTTATTTTCTTTGTAAGACTTAACCCATCTCCTATCAAATGTCTTTAGTGGTACATTACAAAAATTTTCTGTTCGTATATGAAACTTGGCCACATGAGAGTTTTTCTGAACTGTTTCTGGTTCTGTTGCTCAGATCCATGTGGATCGAATCATAGAATCATAGAATGGCCTGGGTTGAAAAGGACCACAATGATCATCTAGTTTCAACCCCCCTGCCCTGTGCAAGGTCGCCAGGACCAGACCAGACTACCCAGAGCCACATCCAGCCTGGCCTTGAATGCCTCCAGGGATGGGGCATCCACAGCCTCCCTGTACAACCTGTTCCAGTGCGTGACCACCCTCTGTGTGAAGATCTTCCTCCTAATATCTAACCTAAACCTCCTCTGTCTCAGTTTAAAACCATTCCACCTTGTCCTATCACTATCCAACCTTGTAAACAGCTGTTTCCCCTCCTGTTTATACGCTCCCTTCAAGTACGGGAAGGCCACAACGAGGTCTCCCCAGAGTCTTCTCTTCTCCAAGCTAAACAACCCCAGTTCCCTCAACCCTTCCTCATAGGAGAGGTGCTCCAGCCCTCTGATCATCTTAGTGGCCCTCCTCTGGACCCACTCCAAGAGCTCCACGTCCTTCCTGTACTGGGGGCCCCAGGCCTGGACTCAGTACTGCAGATGGGGCCTCACAAGAGCCGAGTAGAGGGGGACAATCACCTCCCTCTCCCTGCTGGCCACCCCTTTTTTAATGCAGCCCAGAACACAGTTGGCCTTCTGGGCTGCTATGCACACTGCTGGCTCATGTCCAGATTCTCATCCACCAGGACCCCCAAGTCCTTCTCCGCAGGGCTGCTCTCAAGGAGTTCTTCCCCCAGTCTGTATAAATACCTGGGATTGCCCCAACCCAACTGCAGCACCTTGCACTTGGCCTTATTGAACCTCATTAAGTTTTCATGGGCCCAATTCTCCAGCCTGTTCAGGTCCCTCTGGATGGCTTCCCTTCCTTCCAGTGTATCAACCGCACCATTTAACCAAGATCATCCAATCCAATTGTCCGTCTGTCATCAGTATTTCCCACTAAACTATGGCCTTCAGTACAACATCTAAACATTTCTTGAACACTTACAGAGACAATGACCCCCCCAGGGGCAGCAGCCCATTCCAGCACCTGACCACTCTCTGGGAGAAGAAGCATTTCCTAACGTCCAACGTGAATCTCTCCTGGTGCAACTTGACGCCATTCCCTCTAGTCCTATTACTAGTTACATGGGAGAAGAGGCCAGCCCCCACCTCACCACAACCTCCCTTCAGGTAGTTGTAGACAGCCTCCTCTTCTCCAGATGGAACATTCCCAGTTCCCTTAGCCACTCCCCATAAGACTCATGCTCCAGATCCCTCATAAGCTTTACTGTCCTTCTCTGGACACACTCCAGGGCCTCAATGTCTTTCTTGCAGTGAGGGGTCCAAAACTGAACACAGTAGTCGAGGTGCAGCCTCACCAGGGTTGAGTACAGAGGGAGTTTCCACACCAATCTTTTAAACCACAGGTGACTGGTAGGTAATCAGGATGTGCTGCTTATGTGGGCATTCAGAGTACTGGCATGGTGTGCATGATACACACGCACAGCCCCTCCACATGCCAGAGCTTTGCAGTGAGGAGATGTGAAAGTTTCAGAGGGGTGAGAAAAAGGGGAGGGAGAAACTGGGAAGTGCACATGTATTCATCCCACATTTCAATCTCTGAGGATATTGGTTCTGTACTTCCTATTCACATCCTACCATCTCGAAATAGCTGAGGCAGTCTGCTAGAACTTTCATGCTGCTATTAAGACAGCGACAGGCAGATTCATTTCACATTGAATGCAACAGTTCAATCAACCCTTTCCTGAGTCAAAGGTAAGAAAAAACAACAAAAAATGACAATGCTTTGTTTCTGATACAAAACGTAGCGGAAGATTGGTCTGGCACCCCTTTAACGTGGTAGCCCCTATAAAGCAGGAATGCCAGAAATGCTTGCAGGTGCTCCAGACTGTAGCCCAGCTGCATGCACACTGAGCTGCAGGGATGGAACTCCCAATTGACTGGTTCTATACCATGCAAGAAGCTTAGGAAACTGTAGAAAATTTGGAAAATTTTATTGCAAATTTGCAAGTCCTACAAAACCTGGATAAATTTGCAGGCACGACCCAACTCAGGTGCAATGAAGTTGCAGCTGCTTTGCATCCCAGATCCTTGCTGAGAGTGCAGTAGGACTGAATAGTTACTGTCATGTCCTGGCAACGACTGAGAAGTAAAAAGGCTCTGGCAGGCAATGAGTCCCTGATTGCCCCAGTTTTTGCAGCCTGAAATAGGTTATTGTCCTTTCGTCTCTGGTGCTAACAAGCTGCCTCTGTAAAAAATCCTTTTCCCTATGATGCTGGGACAGTGATTCCAGAGCTTGCAAGACCATTAAAAAAATAGTCTCCTGCTGAATTGCAATCAGTCTTTTACAGGCAAATGGAAAGGAGCTGTACAGAGGGTGGGAGGACTATGAACTGGATGAAGTCTTTTGTGGATATCCCTTGGCAGTGCAGAAGGCTGGGGGGCTGCTGCAGGCTCCAAGGAATGGCCAACGTTCATGTCATTTCAATTAGGACCATGCAAATAGGCCAGCTATGGAATGGAGCCCCTTGGGGAACACAGATTCACTGACCATCATGCTACTGTCTCCCTCACTGCAATGTAGTCAACATATTATCTCATTCTCATGCATACACTAGATTTATTGTACAAACTTGCAGTGCCCTGAGCTTGGGAGCCCATAGATGCTGTTTCTGTGAGTGGGTGGTGGTGGAGCAATCATGCACACTATGCATGACTGTTGTATTTACTGTTAATACTGTAGCTGCTTCCCCTGTTGCTTGTAGCCTTTACTGAATATAAGGGAAGGTGGGAGAGTAGGACAGTAGTGCTGTAGCTTTCTGATCTTCCTATTTCATGCAATTGTTCTGTTCTTACAGGTGTGCTGGATTTGTGTGTGCAGGGGGGTATATTGGTATCTGGCTCTATGACACAGCAGTGGCTGCAAGGGGACTTAATCTATGCATCCCATCCCCATAAGTAGAGCTGTCAGCCCATGATTTCCCCATCTGCTCATTTCTACAAGCTTCTAATGTGTTTATGTCCATTCAGGTATTAGCATAAAAACACATTCCCAGGCTACTGCAAAGCTATGCAATTTCTAACACTTCCTTTATATAGGGATCAAAATAAACTACTGCAGTCTTTTGTCACTACTTACTTTCATAGCCAGACCAGAGAACCAAACAGCAGGCTCTCCTTGCTGGTGGACTGAAGATAACTACAGTGACTGCAGGAACAGCGAGACACTCAGTGGAAGAACAGTGAAAGATACACAGGAACCTGCTGAGAACAGGACCCTTCTGGTTCCCATCCAGCAAGTCACTAGCCTGAGAAGTGTTTGTTTTCTAGGCAACCGCCAGGTAAGAGGAAATAATTCTGTGCTATAGCTCTGGGACAAATGCCAATTTGCCTGCGAGACAGGAGGTTAAAGGCTGTTTGTATGATTAACATTCACACTTAAGGCACTTCATGTTCACATGGCTTGTCTAAGTGCTAGGCCTGACCTGAGCACTGGTGTTGCTTAAGTGCAGCGAGACCAGCAATGTTACCTGCATAACAAGAGCTAAAGTTATCTTGTGTAACTTTGACAAAAGTAATTCTGCACTTAAAAAAAAATAAATTGATTTGTATTTTCTTTCCTACTCAGGTTGCTTAGCAGAAGGCAGAAGCTAATGTAGACTATTTCTCACCTTTTCTTTGAGATCTGTTCAAGAAAAGGTGCAGGTAACTTCTCCTCAAAGTCCTGCTGGTCTCTGCAGAGCAAGAGCCCCCAAAACAATCAAACATAAAAGGGCCTAAACCCAGCAAAATTACTGGGCCTGTGTCAAGAGAAGCTGAATGGTGTACTTATACCCTGGTACAAAATGGGGAAGGAATAAGCATACTCAGTGATTACATTTGGCTATTTTCTTTTTTTCCCAGAGAACAGACTTTTTTGTTTGTTTGTTTAAATCAGGGCAGTGTGTTTTCCATCTGCAAAAGTCAGGGCAAACAGGCAAAGCAGCAGCCATGTTAATCACTGCCTTTCATTGTGGAGATATCAGACAGGTTTGGAATCTTTTCAGCCTGTTGCATGACTTTCCATTTTGTCTTCATTTGAAGCACTGTGAAATTATGTGGTAATTCAGATGAGAAGACGACTGCTGCAAAAATCAAGCTTTATTTTTAAAGACAGTGGCAGACGGTTCCTTCAGCGCAGCCGTCGGGTTGAAGACCTGGTGATGGGAGTTGTTTTGGTGGGGGTTTCTTCCTCTCTTAATTCTGCCAGTAGCTCTAAAAGAGTAAAGTGTGTCAACAACCAGCACTCCACTGCCTTGAAGAGAGAAATCTGCACGCAGCTCTTGCTCCCCATGTGCACTCTCCCCCTTCCAGAGGAATTGTAGGATGTCCTGGGTTAGAGGGAACCTTAATGATCATACAGCTCCAACCCTTTGCCATAGGCAGGGTTGCCATCCACTAGACCAAGTGTAACAAGACTAGAAGAGTAAGTTTTTTCATGCATTTTAGGAGAAAGATACAAAGGAATTTAGGATTTTAACTCATCTGGCAGTCCAAAATCCCTGACAAAGTTTCTCCACCAAGCTCTCACCCTTGATACAGCAAACCGCCAGTCCTTCTCCGTCTCTCTGCTTTTACTTTTGAACATACATGTCTAACGCCTTACCATTCTCAGAGCTGTTCTCTTCATCACTGGAGAAGGTGATAACAGCTTTTTTGCGCCGATGGGACTTCTGGGCACGTTTATTGTTTCGGAGTGCTTGTGGCCGGGGTGTGACAAAATCATCATCATCATCTCTGTTAGCTGTGCTCAGGGGCTGGCGGCAGCAGCCTGCTAAGAAAAAAGGAAAGGTAGCAGCCTTCTGTCTGTAAGGGTGATGAAAATTCCCTAGGTGCCTCTGCTGGGCTGCAAGGTTGGGGGAAGACTGCAGTCCCACAAATGGAAGATACCTGCTGTTGGTTTTCGCTTGGCTGGCTCTGGCACTGGAGTTCTATCACCTTCCTGGCACATCTCTGCTGAATCCAGTCCTTGGTTATGGCAGGCAGACAGCTTCTGCTCCAGCTCTTCAGCCAAAGCCTGGTATAGTTGTAACACAGCAGCAAAAAAAAAAAAAAAAAAAAAAAAAAGAAATAAAAATAAAAAACAGAGAGAAGCATTACATCCATGGCGTAGCCATCTCCTGCTCCAGAATTTCCATCAGGATCTCCATTAAGTCGTTCAGGTGAAACAGCCTGTTTAACATGGAGAACTGCAAAGCTTTCCAATCACTGTGTTTATAAAACACTTGTTTTCCACACCTGGATGCTTCCCACCAACCATTCTTACTTTAGTCTCAGGTTTGCCGACTGCTCTGCGGAATCGAACCAGCACAGCTTGGAAACAGCTGTAGACAGCTGGGTCTTGGAGCTTGTCTGCAAAGCAGTCAAAGTTGTCCTGCAGCTTGTGAAGGCCCCGCTCTGAGATGGGAAGCAGAGAAAGGCAGTGGGACAGATCCCGATATTGACGTTCATTTCTGGGAAAGACAAAGATTGCCCATAGTTCACATGAAAAGGAGTGTGTAAAGATGAGCACATCCTACCTCGAACTGCAGCATGTGGGGATAAGGCATTTCCCACAGGTGTTTTCTCCTTTTGGAACATGAGATTTAATGATGTTCTGCTACAGACCTGTTACAGGGTGCCACACCGTACAACCACTGTATCCCACAAAAAATACTTAGTGTCTGTCAGAAACACAAAGGCTTCACTATTAAAGAACACAGTCACTTGTTAGAAAGTGTCAGAAGTTATTGCTGGCTAGGAGGAGAAACACACAGTGATATAAGGGCTCTTTTTGAAGGGCCTCATTTCAACTAAAAAGCATAAATAAATAAATAAAAAAAACCCTGGCTGCTCTTGAAAGTGTCTCTGCTGGTCAGTTACAGGCATAAAGGACATTTTCATTACTATACAAAGCAGACAAATAGCAACTGCTGTGTCAAAGGACAGCTAGGTCCAGATTCTAGTGAAAGCTACAAATAATAAAAAAAAAATCCAAACTAATGTCTTTAATATAGCTCACTGAGACAAAATGGGAGTAAAAACACTAGGTCAAAGTCCCTCTTACACGTGTACAAAACAGAGGGCTTACATATACACTCAAAATTTACTGTCCAAACAGTCAGACAGAGAAAAAAAGCTGCAGCATCCAGGTGTTAAATGTGGAGACATCTCAGTCGTACTTGGCACGTTGCTAATTAGAACTCCAGAAATCCTAAGGGCAGTGGCTGCATAATCTTTCCTGATAAGCTCCTGTATTAGCTTTGAATAAGAGTCTTGCTCTAGCATTACCTCTAGTGTGCACTAAACCGATCATCTCTGTGGTACAGTGGTGACATTAGGACAGCATAGCAAAAGCTAGATGTGTTACAGCCAGAAGGATCTTTACAAGTGTGGTCTGAAGACCTCACCACTGTTCCTAGGATAAAATTCTGAGCAAGGGGCCACTTTCTACTCTGGCTCAGGAAACAAAATCCAAATATTTCTCAGGAATATGCAACTCCCCGAAGCAGCTGAGTTGGTCACATGCCCAGGCACTGTGTACAAACAGCCAAGATAAGCAGACACAGCTTTAAACCTCAAGGGCAAAGTCACAACTGTGGAGATGGAACACCATAGGAATGAAGGAATGTTGGGTGCACCAAATCCAGTAGAAGATAACAAATAAAATATTTGACAGAGGCAGGTTCATTTCTTCTTTTTTTCTTGAGGAAAAATACAAGTCAGTGAAGTTACACCTTGAGGTGCAAAGGGAAAGAAGCATCAACAACAACAAAAAAGTTTCCAGAAGGCAAAAAGATACCTCAGATGCATGGGATGGACTATTATACTCTTTAATCAGCACCATAAACAAGTCACGTCTTGCAGACAGTAGAATAATACACATCATGTGGCACAAGCACTCAAACAAGAAAACAGTCTGCAGCATAGTCAGAACTGAGCAACCCGTCCACACAGAACAAGACTGGGACAGGTAAGGAGATCCCAGCACCTCAGTTTAACACATTCATTTTTTTATTTTTATTTTTTATTTTTTTAACTGAGGTGCCTGTGGAGAAGGACCAGAGAGGTGAATAAAAGCCACCCTGAGGTTGTGTCTCCTTGCCTACCTGTAAGTAATGCAGATTCAGGTTCTCACAAAACCTTTACCATTCAGAAAGATGAGAAGGGGAGAGGAACCCAAAGAGTCTTAGAATGTCCTGGGTTGGAAGAGATCTTAATGATCATCCTGTTCCAACCCTTTTCCATGGACAGAGTTGCCACCTACTAGATCACAGTGTAATGTGATCTACATTTTTTTTCATGCGTTTTAGGAAAAAGATAGGAAATCTAGGATTTAAACTCACCTGGCAGTCCGGAATCGCTGACAAAGTTTCTCCACCAAGCTCTCAGTCTGTTTGTCTTTTGTGATATATGAGAAGAGATGTCTGCAAAGGAAAAATGTAGTAAAGCTGAAAGCCCAGAGACGAAATCCCATTTCTACCTTCACCACGGCTTGCTTGCAGATCTCCTGCCCAGCGATCAGCTAGGTGATTCTCCAAATGTGAAGACTAGAAAGCTCTGCACACCTCAGACTCTGTTCAGGAGAAGCTATTAGCATATAATATGTTTTAAGTAGTAATCACAGTTCCTGTTGGAGGACAGCTGCTACAATAATTATAACTGTGTGTTAGTTAAGAAGCACCTGCCTAAGATAAAATACAGCTAGCAATACAGCTAAAGCAAGGACTCTTGCAGGTCTGGAGTGAGAATTGCTTATGTCTGTGTGAGGTAGGTGGGTTGCTGAAAAGGCTGTGTTACCTATTTCTGCTCAGCTCCTTCCATCCAATTTTAAGAGAAGCAACACCTCCAGATGATCTCCACACTTCAGAGCTGTGGTAAAGACCAGTATGTCTGAAAAGGCAGACTGTACTGGGTGTGGGATGGCATGCAGACTTTCTTTTTTCAAAAATCATTATTTTGCTGAAGGTACATTGCTATACGTTTTCAACAATACAAAAGTGACCATTATTTTACAGTAAAGTGGGAACAAAGCTGAACAGAACTGAAATATCAACTTGATCCCACATTTTTCTCAGCTTTTTGAGGAATAAGACAATGTCGACTTTAAGACAGCTAAGTACTCCTATGTTTCACACAATGTCCTCATAGAAGCTACTGAATAACTGAATTCTCTGCATTAAAAAGCTATAGCACATAGTCCTCCTTTTTCTTCTACCAAAACATTTCTGTTAACTTATTCTCAGTCAAGTTGCTGCTGCCTTTTATGTAGCTGCTACAAGTACATCCTTGTTCAGTCTTTGTCATGCCTACAACCACCACCAAATCAGGCTTCCTTTCTTTTAAGCTATGGAACTGACACTTTATCCTCAACACTTCCCCCACTGCATTTGTTTCAATTTCAATTCATCTTTCCTTAATTTAAGCAACCCAAATTGTGACAGCATTCCAGCCAAGGTCTAACCAGCACTATCAACATTTCCTATACAGAAAGCAGAAATAAAGTGTCTGTTAAAATAGTGAGCAGAATGAATCTCTTACTAACTTTAGCCATACCTTTACAGCAGGGGTTAAACCATTTCTAAACACTCATTGTTATATTCTGTTCTACTAGTTTTCGGATCAGTTATTATTGCAATCCTCATTCTCAATTAATTAGTCCTTTAACAGCGATACTTCCCTTGCTACTTATCAATCAGCAGACATCACTGGTCCTTTCTTTTCTACACATCCACAATCTCCGTTTTGGCAAGTATCCTTGGATTATAAGCCACCCCTCCTCCCAGCTTGTGCCTTTGAGTTTAACTAGATCCTCTCCATAATACAAGCACTTCATATAATACTATTACATGGAGAAGTAGTTCAGTTTCAACTAATTCCTTCTTTCCCATCTGAAGAATTCAAAGCGGTACGCTAGCTGATGTAGGTCTGCCACAATTCTCTTCTGCATTAATTAGCTTTAGAATAATTTGACTTCTGCCTACTTTGTTAATACATTTTCTCTTGCTATGCACTTCTGTTTCTCTCCCTGTATACTGTGGAAGGCAGAAAAATCAATCTGTATGTGTCTTGATCACATGAACCCTGTCCATCCTCAATGCAAGTGCTAAACTTACTAGTTTCTATGTCTTGAGAACACCTCCAGTTTGACATTTATTAAAAACTGTTCTGAGAATTCCACAAGTACATCCCATTCTTCTCATGTATGCCATCTATTTCATATATAATGGTGTTTGATAATTTGCTTCTACCTCTGACACTAAATTCTTCTATGTGTACTATCAGTAGTTACATGCTATGTTTCCCATTACCTCCCATTGAAAACTGAAGCAAAATGTTCATGTACCTTTGGAGTCATAAATTAATCTTAGCCACACTGGTAGTCTTTTTCTGAGCTCTGCAATTCCTGCCCGTTCAAAATTCCATCCCTTTTCCTAAATGAAGTGAAATCTCTCAGAAAGACTCCAGTCAAAAATCACTAGAAGTTTTTTTTCCTACAGCAACAGCAATACCTGTCCAGTTGGGGCAATCCCAGGTATTTATGCAGACTGGGGGAAGAACTCCTTGAGAGCAGCCCTGCGGAGAAGGACTTGGGGGTCCTGGTGGATGAGAATCTGGACA
>JAOWBP010000001.1:64437476-64454524 GCA_028571105.1 Tragopan temminckii | reverse complement strand
GACCACGCTGGTGCAGGGGCCGGGGGTCTCGTGGATCCACCCGGACGGGGTGGGCGTGCAGATCGACACCATCACCCCCGAGATCCGCGCCCTCTACAACGTGCTGGCCAAGGTGAAGCGGGAGCGCGACGAGTACAAGCGCAGGTGAGCGGGGGACGGGCCGCGGGCTCCGGATGGGGAAGCGCTGGCGGCGGGACCTCGGGCCTCGCCTCGCCAGCGCGGACCCCGGAAAGCGTGAGAGGCAGCGTGCTCCACAGAGAGCAGCCCTCTGCGTTTGGGTCTCCTCAAGTTCGCGCAGTCAGCGGTTGGGGTCGGGAGGGACCTCTGGCGAGCGTCTGGTCCGGTCCTGTGCTAGTCGGGCCGTTGCTCGCCTTCTGCTTCTTGAGACCTCTTGGGATGCTGACCTGGTGCTTTCTGGCTTCTCAGCCTGGCACGAGGACCAGGAGTGCTTTTCCAGGCCGGGGCTCGGAGTGTGAAGAAATTGCAGGATGCCGGGAGCCAGGGTTCTGAAAGGGAGGGCATCTGGAAGCGTTGGGGAAGGAGGAGCAGCTGGAAAGTGGGTGCGGAAGGTGAGAGTGCAGCGGTGAGGAAGTGGAACGGGTCTGGGCACCAGGAGGTCTCTGGGTGCGTGCCATTGTGCTGAGGAGCTGGGGGCATGCGGGGGACTGGCTCCCCGGGCCCTCTCCTTCTTCCCTCACTTTCACAACCCAGAAATCTCTGCCAGGGCTCTGCCACAGGTGGCAATGGGTACAGGAGCACCCTGTTCTTCAGGGTTCTGCACCACCATAGCTGCAGCACGGCACGCTCCTGGAGCGGGGCACAGTGCGGGCGTGCTGATCTTGTGGCTGAGCATCCTCCGTGCCATGCCTGGAGCGCTCTGCTCCAAACTGGATGGTGAGGCTGTCTGAAGAGCGGCACACAAGATGGGACCAGGCAGCAGCTGGAGCAAGGCCTGGGGCAGTGCGGGTGGGTTGCTGGCTGCTCACCGACTTGAGATGAGAGATCACTCTGTGATGTTGTAGGACATTTGTAAAGTACGCTGTTAAATAGCCGAAAATGTTGCGCTAGAAGCATACTAGTGCCCTGTGCCTTGGAGCTGTGAGATCTGGTGCCAAAGTTGGGGCTTGGGACCCAATATGACACCTTGCATTTCTGGCTTGGTAAGGCTTTGTCTGGGCAGATGTTCCTGCTGCACAGCTGGTGCTCTGAAGCACTGAGGCATATGAGAAGGGAGTTGACATCTCATTTTTTTCCTAATTGCCACTGTTTTTCTGTGCACCTAAGGGCTTTTCACTGAGCATGGGTTGGGTTCCTTCCGCAGGGCAGGCAGCTCTCCTTTCTCAGTGTTTTTAGATCAGATAGCACGGAGCTAGTGCCGTGTCAGGGCAACCTGAGCAGGGAGTGGGGCCGCCTTTTGGGAGGGGAAAAGCAGAGAGCTCTGAAGAAGGATGGAGGGACAGTGGTCAGATACCCAGCTGGGATGCCAGCATCTCATGGGTTTGTGAGCGTGTGAGCTGCGGGGCCTGGGGTGCCTGACTGCAGTTTGCTGGTACTGCTGAAGCCTGGGCAGAAGAGAGAGTGGGTCGTGGTGCATCCTGCTGGCTAGGGACAGGCATTGAGGAAGGGCACGGGCCAATGTTACTGGAGGGGATCTATTTTTAGACAGTGTTACTAGGGGCAGGAGAAAGCAGACCCCACCCCCAGACCCCCTCCTACACCAGGTCCCAAATGGGGGATGGCAGAGGAGGATCCCATTTCCGTGCTGTTCCCACACCATGGGCCAGCTCTGATGTCTCCCTTGCTGTGTGAGAGCAGAGGTGGCTCTGGCAAAGGAACTTGTCACGTCCCCAACTTTGGTGGCCTGAGGTTAGTGGGGGGTGGCTGGCTCTGCCTGCTGCTGGAACGTACTCTCTGCCCTCTTCCTCTGGACAGACTGGTGGCATGGGAGGGACAGGCATCCCTGTGATGATGGGGTGGGGTGGCTGCAAGCTGGGGCCAAACAGCAAAGCTTTGGTCCAGGTGGCAGCAGCCTGGCAGACTGCTGGCTTCTCCAGGCTGGGTGCAGTGATGCAGCCGGGTTATAATTAGGAGTGGTGCATTGCAGGATGGAGCAGGGAAACGGAGCCAGGCAGGAGATGAGCCTGAGAGAGTGAGGTTTGTAAGGGATGGACATGCATATTTGTCTCTTACAGTGTGAATCCTTCTTACTTCTTGCCATTAAGTCAGTATTTATATGATCTCTACTGATCTTTTATAGCATGAATTCTCCCAAAGCTTTGGCAGATTGGGCAGTACAGTGGCCAGAGGAAGGTGGAGACCAACAGAGCGAGTAAGCTCCATGCTGAAAGACGCTTACCATTTTTTTCAGTGGTGGAATGCATCTTCTCCCCAGGGACAAAGGCCTTTTTTGAGAGGTTCCCATATAAGGAAAATCCCACCTTTTAACTTTCTCCTTCCCTCTCTTTGTCTTTTTCTTCCCACAAAGGGATGCAAAACCCCTTTGCTTCTCCCTCTGAAGCTGTGGGATGAAACCCACAATGACAGGACTGCACACTTTCTCCTTGTCTGAATAAGGAGAAGCATTGCCAGCTGTAAGAGCTTAAAAATGCCTAATTCAGGACTCTCCAAATCGTGGCATCATCTTCATACCCTAAGATGATGAGAGTGAGGGCTTTTCAGGAGCTCTCCGGTTTCCTAGTCATTGGGATTTATTTTTCATGCTTGTAAGCAAGAGTAGTTTTGCATGTCCTTGTACAACCTTAAAAGCTAGAGTCAGTGGTGCTTGCAAGCATTAAGCAGAAACCAGGGATCCCAGCACAGGCAGGGTCTGACTCTTGTTGCTTTTCCAGATAACTTTTATTCTATCAGAGAAATTCTACTTTTCCAAGGAGCCTGAAGCAGCACCACAGTGGTCCTGCAGTGTCCTGCACTGTGTGGGACAGTCACGGTTGCAGGGCACGTACCAACCCATTTGCTCTCTGTGATCATCGTTTAGCAAATGGCTGTGCAGCTGGTGGCCTTTCAGCCAAACAGGGGCTGGGCCAACACCGCAGCATAACCCAAAGTGATGAGCTCATGGCTGAGAAATATGGTGTGGTCCACTGCGGGGTGACGTGTCTGGACAGCAGACGCACAGGCAGACTGGCATGGGCTTGATGCGGAGCTGCATAGCCTATTGCAGCATCCACCATGCAGCCCAATCCATCTGTGGGCTAATGTGCTGCAAGCTGGCATACAAAGGCATGATCTGTCACACTTCCTTGCAGAACAAAACAATATTTTTCATTCTGACCTTCACATTGAAGTGTACAGCACGGCCATGTAACATGATATTAGATAGAGTTCTGTGCTTCTGGGCAACCTGAACAGCACAAATACAATGTAGATGGGTGCAGCACTGCTGTATGCAGAGAAACCCAAAGCCCATTCCTACGTGTTGTGGCTGAACATAACCCAAGACCAAGGGGCTGTGGGTGGCCAAAGCAGCTGATGGGCTGCAGGGCACGCAGAGCAGCTGCTGTGCAGGGCCTGTGTTGGTGTCCCCAGCTCTCCCTGCCACAAAGCAGGGAGCCATGGCTGGCCCCAAGCAAGGTTGGTGGAGAGCATTGTGGGACTGCGTTTGTGATGAGGTGGGCTGATGGCTGTTTAGCAGTTGTGGCCAACTGGAAACAAATGGCAGTATATTCCCAGTCACATTCTGCCTTCCACACCGCTGCCATCCTTGCTCCCTCTGGGATTGCTGTGGGGTGAGCAGCTGCTGGTCTGTTCTCTCCAGCAGCCTGTGGCACAAGATATGAGCAGTGCATTTCTCTCCCTAGGTGGGAAGAGGAGTACACAGTTCGTGTCCAGCTTCAGGACCGAGTCACAGAGCTGCAGGAGGTGAGCACTCCTGCCCCCTTGCCCTGCTCCCTGCTGCCCCTTGCTGGGGCTAATGTGTGTCCCTTCCTCTGCCCTGGAGCAGGAAGCCCAGGAGGCTGAAGCATGCCAGGAGGAACTGGCCATGAAGGTGGAACAACTCAAGGCAGAACTTGTTGTCTTTAAGGGACTGATGAGCAATGTGAGTCTATAGCCCTGGGAGGCAATTATTTTACCAAGCGAACATGGGGGCTTTGATGCCATGTGCCTTGCCTAATCCTCCTCCTTTATCCGCATTCTCTGGTGCCGTGCTGGTCACTGTGGGTTCAGAACATCACAGAGCTGGACACCAAGATCCAGGAGAAGGCCATGAAGGTGGACATGGACATCTGCCGGCGCATTGATATCACTGCCAAGCTATGTGACGTGGCACAGCAGCGGAACTGCGAGGACATGATCAAGATGTTTCAGGTGAGATGCACCCATCCCAGGCTCAGCAGCTAGCTCTGGGGAGGAGAGTTCCCAAAGGAGGTAGAAGAGGCAGCAACAGAACCCCGCTAGGAGAGGCTATTTATCACCTGCCCTGTGCTCCTTGTGGTCCCTTGCTCTCTGTCTCCTCTTGGATGATGCACTTTGGAAGCATCAGGTGAAAAGGCAGAGTGGAAAGCTCCAAGTGTTGCTTTGGGCATCACGTCCCCTCAGCCTCTTGCTGATGCGTAGTATTGGGTCCTGGGATGCCACAGCGGTAGGGCAGCAGCTGCAGGAGGGAGACAAGTGGCTCCAGTGTCTGTCTCTAACTCCATCTCTCTCCTTCCCCTCCCCTCTCCATCATCTTCTCTGTCACTCTTCTCTGTCTCTGTCTCTTTCCTCTTTCTGAATGTTGCTGCATTTCTGTCTTTCTTTGTTTCCTACAGAAGCAACTGGTTAGTTTCATTCAGTTGAGAAACTGTACAAATTATAAACTTTCTAAGAGGCTGGACTGTAAATATTGACATACTTCACTTTTTTTAGACTGTCTCTTTTTTCCTGTCTCTGTGTTTCCCTCTGTCTCTGGTCTGGGTGGTGGGTGATTTGAGTTCTTCTGCAATAAAATCACATTGTTTTTTTCATCAGATTCATAGAGTCCATCTTTAGTTGCTTAGTTTTAATTTTAGAAAACGCTAAAACCATATTTTATCCATTGCACCATCTTTAACCTGATCATAATAAGCCCGTCTCTCTCTCTCTCTCTCTCGCTTTTCTTTCTTTCTTCCTTTCTTTCTTTCTCTCATTCCCCGTCCATCTGTCCCCCGCCATTCCTTCTCCCTCCATCTCCTCTCAACTGCCTACTCCTGTCCTCGGACCCGGCCTCGTTTCTGTAGTCTCTGCACTTGTCTCCCGTTAAGGTCCCAGCCTCGATGGGGCGGAAGCGGGAGCGGAAGCAGGTCAGCGATGAAGATACTTCACTGTCAGAGAGCGATGCCTCCAGAAAGCCTGATGAGGAAGAAGAGGACGAGACCACAGCCATGAGTATCAATGAGGAAATGCAGAGGATGCTGAACCAGCTGTGAGTGTGGCCTGGCCTCACTCCAGCCAACCCCTTGCAGCCCCATACCACCTCAAGCAGCACAGCGCTGAGCCCCCAGCTCTGCTACACAAGATGCGTGGCCAGCTTGGCTGCAGGCTGTGGCTTTGTGCTGTTAGCTATAAAACAATCCACATCTGTGGGCTGTGCTCCTGAGCAGGCCTTCTGATGGTGTGGGTCATTCTGGCTTTCTCCACCCTGCCAGGCACCAGCCTTCTCCCTGGTTGCCCTAGATGTGCAGGCTGGTGGATAGGGAGTAGAGGATGGGAGCAGTCTGCTGCTTTTCCTTTCTGGGCAGTGCTGAGGTGGCAGCTCCTTCAGGGCTGCTCCTTATGCCCTGTGCTCTGTGGCTACACCGAGGAGGGACTGACCAGGACCTGAGCCCTCCCTGGCCACAGGGAGGATGCTGCTTTGGTGCTTGAGTGCTGCCTGTAGCCCTGCCCTCTTGTCCTGGGGTATTCCCAATCTGCTCCCCACTCCATGGCCTCCCAAGGACAATAAGGATGATGTATTTTTCCAGAGGGCTTGTTTCAGTTCCACTGTGCCTTCACTTTCATGGTAATGCCCTCCCAGGTGGCTTGTGCCACTGAGAGCAGTGCTGAGCCATCTTCCCTCTGCCATGCTCCTCTTCTTACCACTGCTCCTGGATTCTGTGAGTCACTACCTCAGTTTGGGGCTTCTGACCATAAAGCTGGCCCCTTCCCCATCAGCTGTTGGTTTGGGGCATGCCTGAGCTCATCCAGGAACAGACATCTGAGAACTGTAGCCCTGCAAGCCAGGGCGAGGTCTTTGGCAGGGCTCTGCCTGTCCTCATGGCAAGAGTTTTTCTGCACTGTGCTGACATGCTGTCCCCTTGCCCCTAGGAGGGAATATGATTTTGAAGATGACTGTGACAGCCTCACGTGGGAGGAAACGGAAGAGACACTGCTCCTCTGGGAGGATTTCTCTGGATACGCCATTGCAGCTGCAGAGGTGCAGGGGGAGGTAACAGTGGAGCCATGCTCTCTCTGGTTTCAGCCCGGGACTTGTGCTTGATGTTTGGGGTGCTCAGTTCTGCTTGAGCCCTGGGAGGTGTTCGTTCAGTGGCTGAACTTCAGAGTCCTTTCCTCCCTCATGGGCCCACTCTCATGTGTTCCCCAGACCCAGCGGACTCTTCTGGCCACAATGGGCTCTCATGGCCCTTGCCCACTGCTGGGGCAGCAACTCTGCCCAAACTGAGGCCACTAAGTCTGGCCAAAGACTCTGCTGTCTTCACCTTTGGACCTTGTTGGTTCTCTGGGGAGGTGTGCTTGAACACAGTCTATGTGCAGGATATTTGCTGTGCTCTCTGAAGTTACTGGGTTTTTCTGGGATTTTTCTGGGCTATAGTGCTTACTGTCCAGTACGGTACATCTCAGATCTCTCTGCTTCGTGTTTGCAGGGCTGACTCACGTCTGTCACCTGGCCATACTGCTCATGAGCTTTTTCCTCTTTGTTCAGTGCTGCCAGTTCTCTGATTTGTCTCTCTTTCCTCTGGCTCCACATGTCGGATACCTCTCTGCCTCTAAACATGCTGTCTGTTCTCCTCAGCAGCAGGATGACAGCCTGGAGAAGGTGATCAAAGACACAGAGTCGTTGTTCAAGAGCCGTGAGAAGGAGTACCAGGAAACCATCGACCAAATAGAGGTGCAGGGAGGAGGAAGGGTGGGAAATGGGGGAGTGGGTTCCTGAAGGAGGGAAAAATCAACTTTTAGTGCAATTGTTTGGTAAGCAGTGGGATGGCAGCCTCAGATCTGGCTGTGCCACATGCTCCACATTGCAATGTGCTTTAGGCTCATCTCTACATTGCTTTCCTTTGGCAGCTGGAGCTGGCCACGGCCAAGAATGATATGAACCGGCACCTGCACGAGTACATGGAGATGTGCAGCATGAAACGAGGTCTGGATGTGCAGATGGAGACTTGCCGGCGGCTCATCACCCAGTCTGGGGACAGGTGAGCCTGGAGGACCAGGACTCCTGTGTGCTGAGCAGGGTGTGGAGCCAGTGTAGTGATGAGTGGGAGCTGAAGCAGTACTCCCTGTCGTGGTGTGGTGTGGGGAGGAGACAGATCACAGACCTCACAGGGCGGGTATTTTAGCTTCTCCTTGCTCCTGCCCACCAGAGGTGCTCGGTCCTTCCCCTCAGCAGTGCCGTGACTGCTGCCTTTATTTTTCTCTACAGGAAGTCTCCTGCCTTCACCCCAGCCTCCACCAGCGAATCAGCCCCCAATGAGGAGAGTGAGGAGTCGGATCGTGACCCCCCCAGCGATGCTTCCATTAGATAATGAGGGGAGGCCCTTTTCCCTCAGCCCCCCACTCCTGGCTGAGAGGTGTCTGAGCTGCGGCTGGGAGAGACTGTCAGGGACGTGGAGCTGCTGGTAAACATTTGTTGCCCAGGCCCACCCCCATCTTGGGGCATCTGGCAGATCCCCTGCTACCAGGTGTCTTGCAAATGGCTAGGTAAACCTGTCCGGGCTGCTCACTTCCGGCCCCTTCTCTGGTCCTCTCCCCTGCTTTGGTTTAACCATGGTTCAGGCAGGATGGTCCCAAACTTGCCACAGCAGTGTTCTCCAGGGGCTGTTCCTAGGTCCTCCAAACACACCTCCTCCAGACTCTGTCCTGGCATATCCGACCTGCCCCTGGCCTCCTCGCGCCGTGCAGAAGCCGAACTCAAGCTGTACCTCCCTGCAAACTGGACCTGACCCTGGTGCCAACTGGACCAAGCCTGGGGCTCTTCCCATCCTTGCTGCTCCCCGGGCACTGGGGTGGCCCTGGAGCTGCGCCAGGCCACAGCCACTCTCCCCTCCTTCGGAGCAGGGACCAAGTCCCGCTCACCATGCACTTTGCTTTGCTGCGCGTCAGCAGCACATTTGTTACGGAGACCAGGAATCATTAAACGGGACAGATGCCTTTTCTACAGCTCCTACAGGTGTGGGCTCTCACTGGGCTGCAGCAGGTGTTGGGCTATACTGCTGGAAGCAGGGCTCCATTGCCCATCCCCACACCAGGCCCGCTTCAGCGTGGCCTTCCTAGGGTGCTCCATCCCTCAGAAGGTGCTGGTGGTGAGATCCCTCTTCTGGCAGCTACAAGCCCTCAAAGGGCTGCATGTAATGCTGGTACTGCGTGGGCCAAGCTCCGGGCTAAAAATAAATGTGAACCCAATTGTTTTATCTGCACTGACGCTACGGCACTCTCCTCCAATGTGTCTGCACCCCTTCACTGCAGGCCAGCATTCTCGCTCCAGCTTTCTCCTGCTTTGCATTTTAAAATATCAAAAAAAACCCAACTACACCAAAATTTTGGTTAACAGGCTGAGATTAGTTGATGGGGGAATGACTGAGCAGCGCTGAGATATTGGGATGATTTCAGTTCCTAGAGGAAACTAAGCTGAACGTGGCCTAGCAGACCTTCCTGTAAGAGCTTGGTTTCTGCCAGGTCAGCTTTTTGCCAAGGTGTCCGGAACATCTCCGTACTCATCCTCAGTTCTGTATCCAACCTAGGTATCACCACAGTATCTCTGCCCTATTATCTCTTGTAGCCTGTGTGGGCCTTGCCCTTCCCCCTTGTTATTGGGATCTTTGGGTCCAGTAGGATGGGAGAGGTGTCCTGGAGAGAGACTGTTTTGTAGGGTTGTCTGCAGACCAGCAGACACAGGCTGCTCAGCAAAGGGAGGTGAAGCTCCAGAGAAAAACACTTCTTGCAAAAGGTCCTGGAGGGAAGGTGAAAGTAGATCACAGTATAAGTTTTTTGGATCACTTGTAAGATTAGGTAAGGTAGATAAGAATGGGGGCTGTGGGATGCAACAATTTACCTAGATTGGTTTGTGTAATTAACTGCTGCTGTGCTAAGCAGAGCACCTGCACATCTGTGTGTTGTGATGCACTGTCGGCATTTAAGCAGGGTGAGGTCCTCTGCATGTGCTTGCAAGACACATTGCAGTGTGTGTTGGTGTTTCAGTGTAGGTAAACTGGTTAGATACACCTTTCCTGGTTCTTTCTTTTCCATTTGAATTTTGCTTTCTAGAAGAACAAAAAACAGAGCAAATATTTTCATCTGATATTTTTTTGAGCGATGTTGCCTCACACACAGTAGCTCAGGGATCACTTTCCTTCCCCTTTCCCATATGTTTCCTTGCAGCATTTTCTGCCCTTTCTCTTACATGGAGATCTCTGCCTGGCTGGAGAAAATATCTCTCCCCATGCATAATCTATGGCATGCATATCTTGGTTTCTGATCTGTCCATGCTTCTTAAGAAAACCACAGGGCTGTAGAGTATGTGTGCTGAAAGATTTCAAGCATGAAGTGCAGACAGACCAACAGCTCTATCTCTAAAAGTAATTGCTCAGATGATCACCTGGTGCTGTCAGATACCTATGTGCCAGGGCACATGGGGATCCCAGTCCCACACTGTGGATCAGAATTCCTTTTGCTGTGAAGCTGAGATCTCATCTACATTTTTCTGCAAGGTGGTGAATTGTATTGGTAGTAATAGGCTCTGTTCTCCACCAGGATGAAAGCCTGTGAGATCTTACTGGTGGCATGTGCAATGCTGATTCTTTGCCTCAGCCATTTCTCAGCATGGGAATGATAGCTCAAAGCCTCCAGTGGTAGCTGGACCATCTCCCTGTATCAGCCTATCCCCCAGTGCTGACCCCACATATTTGATACTGGATGTGAGATGTGTCCTTCTATTTATTAGAACTCTATTTATTTATTAGAACTCTAGTTCTATTAACTCTACTCTGTGGGTTCTTCTCTGTTCCTTGAGGAATATTTAGCTTGTTTTTCTTTGGCATGAGCTCTACTGGGAACCATGGTGTCTCGGAACTGTTCAGCACCATGTTGATTCTTGATGCCCCAACCTTATCCCTCTTCCAGGAAACCTTGCAGCAGCACTGGCTCAGGAAGCAGTATCAGAAGAAAATGTCTGGTGGAGACACAGATCTTGGCTGATTGGTCTTTGTAGTCATCTCCCAGTGGATGATCACATGTCCTATTTACCCTCAGACTACAACTCATTCAAAACCTTTGGTTGGCCTTATCTTTCTCTAAGTCTTGGTTTCAGGGGCATCTTGTCAGTGGATGGGGAGGGGACCTTTTCCTATCCTGGAGCTGGCAGGTAAGTTGAAATGAATATTGGAGGAGTAGGTCAGCTGCTCTTTCCAACTGACCTGGGAATATGTTGCTGCTGAGCCTAGTCTGGTCCTTACTGCACCAGAGCAGACCTTGGAAAGCAAGGAATGAAGTTCTGTTGCAGCATCCATGCATTAATGTGAATGTTTATTGCCCAAGTGCAGTCCAAGCAGGATGTGTCTTGATGAATGAAGTCCCATGGCACAAGGTATCTGGCAGTCCCTCTGTCAGCATCTATCTCAGGACCCTACAGATGTGACCACTGTCTGGTCAGCTGTGTGACTGCCTGTTGAAGACCATCCTTTTTGGAGTCTCATCTCTGAATGTATGTCAAGGTCCTCCCTCTTGATGCAACAGCTGGGATGTATTCATTTGTCAGCATCCTGCCTCCATCAGGCACCAGGGGACACTGCCAGTCTTTGGGCTGGAGTGAGAGGCAGTTGTCTGCCTTGGCTGCTGTACTGTATGAGATCAGCCTCTTGGCAAGGGCCTTCAGCAGATAATGCCCAGCATTTTGCTGTAAGGCTGAAATGAATGCCCCCTGCTGAAGGTGTTTCTGATCCTGTGGCATGCAGAGTAGCCTCTTCCCCCTTTCCTATTTTGTCTGAAAGGTGAATTCTCACCTCAAAGAATCCTGGCTGCCAAGATGGGCCACTGAGAGGTCAGGGAGCATCACCTTCTTCGTGCCTCATCGCACGAGGCTCTAAAAAGGGCTCAATCACCCAACCACTACTTAGCCTGGATAATTTTTCCTGAGTTTTCTCCCTCCCTTTACTTGTTGCTGAGTCCCACCCATTTTAGATCAATCTCAGAACAGAAAGAATCTGATTTTGTCGGTTCGACTGCAGTCCCGCACCTCCCCTCTAGCATCACTCTGAAGGCTCTTTGTTCCTGCCCCACATGAGCTTTGTGTGAGTTAGCTTTTTGCTACTTCAGAATTCCTTAGATGGACCTGAATGAGATGCTAACAACCATCACTAGAGCACCTTGTGTGATTCCCTGGTAACCTCTTCAGTACTCTGTTTATCTTGTTTCTAAGCCAGGAGGATGGGAGTGATGAAAGCTGTACGGAAGTTTACTCTTATTTCTAGATTCAAACCAGGAGACTGTCTTTCCTAAGCTTTATACCTCTGCTACAAAAGCTTGAAGGCCTCTTTCTGTGTTTAGGTGGTTGTAGGTTATTTTCTAAGGAGAGATCTGTGAGAAAGCTCTGCAGAAGAGCAGAGAGTAAATGGCAGGCCACCTTTAAATTCCTACTGAGTCAGCCTAGGTAGAGGTGGACTAAAAGCTGAGACTCCTCCACTGGAGCACTAGCTGTGTCAGTAGCTTTGTGATTTCTAGCTGCAGGTTTGAGTCACCCAGCTGGCACAGGTGCTGCAGACTCGTGCTGAGGTCTTCTACATGAGGAGTTCTACTCCTATGTGAAGAGAGGTCAGAATTAATGTAGAAGACAGTGTGGTGCTGGAAATGCATCTCTATGATGCATGGATGGACTCATTAAACCAGCTGGCAAACCTCTACTGGTGGGAATTAAAGCTGGCAAAAATGGTAAGGCAGCAAGAAGGGCTGAATGGGCTGGAGGCAGCTTTAGGGAGGTCCAATCACCAATGAAAACCTGAAGGATGTATGAGACTATGAGAAATGTTTCAGACGTGAATTTTCTAAACTACTGAGACATTTTGTCTCAGAATGGCAATAAGGAGAAAACACTTTAGGTCCTCTGGCAGAGGAGGTATAGATTTCATAGCTTGGAGAGCAGTCAAAAGAGCTGAGAGGATGCTAAGGTAACACTAGGAGAGGAGTCTGAGCAACCACTAAAAGTTGCAGTGACCAATCTGAACAAATGTCACAGCAAATGAGGAGGCGGCAGCAGTTTCAGCTTATGCAAAAGACTGTACATCTGGGCAATGCACAAAAGGAACTGGAAGCTCTCAGGACAGGAAGAAATGTGATTAACTGGCATTTCTGAAGTTCACCATTGCACTGTAGAAATCCCAGCTCACCAGTGTAACCCATTGGTAAAGGAAGAATAGGAAAGTGTAAACATGAATTGGGGTTGCAAGCTGTGCTAAAAATCACGTTCCCTCTAGAGCTAATAGCAAAACAGTATGATCTGACACACATATTCGTTAAGGCATTGAAGGGTCTTTTATGTAATCCTGAATCATGGAACAAAACACAGTGATTTATTTCTTCAGTACCTCTGCTTCATGTGAAAAGGAAAATTATGTTGTCATGGGAGACTTTGGCTGGGATTACTGAGGAATATGCTATGCCATGGGGAGCCTCTCATTAAGTTACAGACAATGGCATGTCCAAGTAAGGCAAGGATTTTAGATGGCTTTATGATAGATGAAGAGTAAGTTAGAATTGGTGGTTTCCTAAAGACAAGGGATTGACAAACAAATAAAGCCATTGCCCAGGACAAACATATTGTAATACAGAAGTGCATGATATTATATAGCCTTTTCTTAGGAATTCCCCTAAGGGAAGTATTAGGAAAGTTATTTAAATGGGATACCCTTGGAAAGATGAGAGTTTTTCCAGTTATCCAAAAAGCAGTCATTTAGTATGCATGAGAAGATAGCTTCCAGTAAGACATTTCCCTGAGTAACTGGCCATGTGATAGTAGTACATCATAGAAAAAAATACTATTAGAAGCAAATTTTAAAGGATCTTAATAAAAAATAAAATCAGTTTTGTAACAGCTGCAGAAGCTGTGTGTGAAGGAAGGGGAATACAGGGATGACGAAATAATTAAGATGTATAAAAAATAGTTATGTGAGTGGCTGATGATCTCAAGAATAAATATTCATAGGTGGATCGCTAATGAGATTAACAAGTTGTTCTAGCTACATCTAAAGGAAAATCAATCCTAGCAGTAATATGAGCCATTTACTTGAATGCGATTTTAAAAAAAAAAAAAAAAAAAAAAAAGTAGTACTCATCAACTGTGTCTGTTCTGTATTTGGAAAGAGCAGAATGTAGTCACAGGGGAATGATGAAGCACTTTCCGGGCCATCAGCAATCACGGAGGATCCTTGCCGGGACTGTCTCAGAGGAGCACTCTCCATTTCCAGGCATGGGTGTCCTGGAGTACTCTGCTACTGTGAGCAGGCCACAGCGCCGGGGGATGCTTGGGGCAATGGAAGGAATGATCCTGGGAAAAAACACAGCGTTCTAGCTGCTTTTTTTGCAAACGCTGTTTTACAAAGCACCCTGATCTTGTTGCTAATGGAAAAGTGCTGGCTGCTGAATCCACAGTTTGCTGATGTCGACTAGGTGAATTGGGGAAGGGTTCTTTAAAAAAGACAGAGTGGACAGGTGAACAAATGACACAAATGATGAGTCTGCCAACCCGTATATGGAAACCAGAGAGAAATCAGTGGGAGGAGATGGAAAATCAGGAAAGGGAGAACAGTCTGCACAGACATGGGGGGACGAGGAGCTAACAGCCAAGTCTTTTAGCATTTTTTATAGGTAGGGATGGTAGCCCAAAAGTCTTATAAAGGGTAAATGTCTGAATCAAAATGCTGAGATGTATTGAAATATAATTTTATAATTTATTTTTTTAAATCGAGTTAGAGCATCGGCTTTGTTTAAGCTACGCTATAAATCTAAGAGCAAGAAATAATAGTGTGCAACCATATCTGGGACAACAGGAGCTCTGGAAAGTCAGAGCAGTCTCGGTGAGTGCTCAGCCAGACACTGAAGCCAGTGAGATCTTTACGAATCTTTATTTATGTGTGGCATTGGTGTCTTTTGTCCTTGTTTATATCAGATTTTGGAGCAGGGGGAGAAAAAGTCCTAACTCTGATTCCAGGCTGAGGAAAAATTTGAGAGTGAAAAGTTCAGTCTGTTTCGTTCCTCAGAGCAGGTGAAGGAAACTTACTGCTCACAAGGATGATGTAGATGGCCATTTAAGCAGGCTAAGAAAGGCATATGGGGACTATGAGGAGATGGGGAGGCTGGAGACCACATGCGTTCAGTGAGATTTTTGGGTGTGCTCAAGGTCCAGCACCAGCACTCAGCCTGGTAACTAAAATCTGGAGACTGCAGACTGCTTTTGGAGGGTTTGGCCGGTCTGTCTTTTTCAAATCCAGTTGCTCCACAGCTCCACAGCTTACCCTTATTGGCCATCACATTGATGAATTCATCCAAGGGTGCAAACAGATCTCTGAGGCATGATTTCTTGCCATGGAAACAGCACAGATCCTCGCCCACTGGCTCATCGCCAACCAGGTGCTGACTGACTCTTCGTGCTGGCTTTCAGCTCTCTGATACAGAGATCAAATCGATGGTTATTGTTGGTTTCTGAACTCCTTGGAGATCCTTTCTAAAATCTACATCACATCTGTAAATTCCTACTCCTTGGTGTTGGGGCTGACGTGTGTGATGAATTACAAGCATCATTAACTCTTCATCTAGTCTGTGCCCAAGACCGTCTGAAACTGACACATGACACTGAGAGACTGCTGCTCCTCATGGCACTGACATGTCCACAAGTCCCAACATTCAGTCTGCAATGGTGTCTTTGCCTCACTTCTGCTGGGAAAAAATTTCCTATCTGGGAATACCCCTACTGCTGACAGAAGCATTGCTTTTACTTTTCTACTGTGGCCTTCTTCATCTGATGCCACTCCGTCTGAGATGCATTTGAAAAAGATTTTAATAATACTTTTCTTTTGTCATATTGTGTCCTAAAAACCTGCCTTCTTAGGCTCTTTTAAATTTAATTTGCTACTGTTTATGAATTCTTCTATTTTCATTTGACCACAGCTATTGCTTATTGGAGGCTGTCTATTCAAGTCTTATGCAGTAAAGTATAACGCATTACTTATTGTTTCTTCTAGGAGATGTACATATAATTGAAAATAATTTCCTCAAGAAGATGACACTGCTATAGTAAGATAATACACAGAGGTAAGTTAGCTGTCCTGCAGTAAGGGATTATATTCAGCTCACAGAGCAAGCAACAAACAATTTGTTTCTGTGGTATAGATGCAGTAAAACTGCCAAAATGTGGGCAGGTTGGTTCTGCCAAAATGTCTGCTTTTGTGAGTGGCCATGTGTGCAGTGCTGTTTGCATACTGTGACTTTGGGTTGTGAAGCCGTGCTTTGTGAAAGGCGTCTGTTACAATGAGTTTGGAACACTGTCACTGGAGGTGTTTGTCTTGTACAAATGTCCAATACATGCCTCGCAGTCTTTTCTCTCTGAGCCCTGTATCTTTCTTGCACACACCATTTGAAGTGATGTGCTCAGCAAATGGTTTATTTTACAAGTAGACAGTATGTGTGGGTGTCCAACATTTTTTTCTGTGCTTGTGTGTAGTGGCTGTTTTGTTCCATTTTGGTGTGGTGTTCCAGTAGCATTAGTTAGTTTGAATGTCTGCTCAAGATGGTTTTCACTACATAACGTTCCGCTTAAGCTAAAGGAGTTTCATGCTGACATCTTGAGAAGGTCTGAGAACAACCCCAGCCATTTCTTAGGAGGCAATGCATGTACGGTAAGGTGTGCAAATGCTGATGAGATTCTCTCTTGAAATTTGAAACTGCCAAAAACAAACAGTGCTTTTTCTCTAAAAGCACTGCTAATTACCATACCACTGCTTCATTCTGAATTTTCTCTGCCTTCAAAAAGACAAAAAGGTGCAGCTGAGCACCCCTGGATGTAGTTGGCTGCCACTCTGAGGTATGACCTTGTGCTGGACCAGCACAGCCCCGAGCAGCACTGAGTGCTGCCTTGGGCGCTCATAGAGTGGCATGGATTCTGGCTGACTGCAGCTGCTCTCGCAGCTGGTTTGGCCTGGGGGGACAGCACCATTGCTTCCAGCTCCTCTGCTGGACAGAGCCTCCTTATGCCAGCCCGAGGGCCTGCTCGCCCAGTGATCTTATCTGCAAGTTTTCCTTCAAATGCGCGAAGAGCAAACCCAGAACTTCTCTGCCGAGTCGAGAACTACAGGGAGAAGAGTCAACTGCAACAGCAGCACTCCCCTCTTTATCCCAGTGACGAGCTTTCAAAATGATAGAATATATTTTTATTATTGTTAGATCAATTCTTAGAGCAGGGCTGCAGCTCCTGGACAGGCTGGCACAGCGGTGGCACAGCTCTGCTGCCCGTCTCCTTGCTGTGGTGCCATCTGCAGGCGTAGCGACTGGGTGCAAACTGATCGGAACTCACGGGAAGGTGCTGGGGGCTGATGGGGAGAGGGAGGGCACCGAGCCCCCAGCGGGCTGCGCAGCTTGTTTGGCCAAGCGCCCTCTCACTGCTTTCATACCTGAGCTACCGCTCTGTAAGCTGTGCGGCTGCCCGCATCCTTCTTACAGGAGCATACAGCAAGAGTGTGAACGGGTTGGAACAGTGTTTTAATGAAAACAGAATCAACCGTTATACCCAAAACATACACAGCAATTGTTTCTCAGAGCAATGGGTACTCTGCCTCCCCTCCCTGCCCCCCCCGGTTGTATAAATTTGCCCC
>JAOWBP010000001.1:64420391-64432264 GCA_028571105.1 Tragopan temminckii | reverse complement strand
GCCCGCAGCCAATGGTGGGCCGGGGGCGGGCCGGCGGCCGTGCGCGTGCGCGGAGGGCAGGCCGGCACGTGGGGCCGCGGCTGTCCCGGCGGTACCGGAGCCATGGGGCGGAAGCTGGACCCGAGCAGGAAAGAGAAGCGCGGCCCCGGGCGCAAGGCCCGCAAGCAGCGGGGAGCCGAGGTGGAGCTGGCCCGCTTCCTGCCGCCAGGTAAGCGCGGCCCGTGCCGGCGCGGGGCCTTGGCGGCGCCTCGGAGCGCGGCGCCTGAGTGCCGCTTCTGTTTCCGCAGAGGCGGAGAGCGGCCGGAAGAAGCTGTCCAGCCACGCGCGGAGGAGGTGAGGGCTGCCCGGCCCGGTGCGGGGGTCCCGACCGGGGCGGGTCTGAGGTCTCACGGCCGCTTCCCTCCGCTGTAGGGCCGCCAAGAGACGACTGAGGGTGGTGGGGCGGACGGCGCCGGGAGGAGGTCGGCGGCCCGCGGGTGAGTGTCGGGGCACCGCGCCCTGCGGTGCGTCCCGCGGCAGCGCGTTCTCGGCTGCTCCCGTCGGCTCTTCCTTCAGCCGGGGCTCGGGGCCGGGCCGGGGCCTGTGGTGCGCACGGAGCTGACGGCATGGGGCAGCTGCTCTTGGGAACGCTGCCTATCTTCTAACCTTTTGTTCCCCTGCAGTTAAAGAGCAGGGGGATTCTCAGAAGGAGGATGGTCCTATAAAGGCAGTGGGACAGGCCCCTCAGCGCCAGTCTGGCTTCAAAGACGATAACGCAAAATGGCTGACCCCAGTCAAAGGCAAGCAGAGCCTCTCCAGGAGAACCGGCGTGGAGTTATCCAGCAATGGCGAGGTGGAAGAGGACAGCTGGGAGATGGAGGAGGAGGAAGAGGATGGGAGCAGCGAGGAGCTGATGGATGATTATGGTGCTTCATCCTCTGATGAGGAAGAAGTAAGAGCTTTTTGGCTTTAATTTTGCAAGGAATCTTTGGCTTTTCTGGCTGCAGGGGCCCAGCAGGCTTGGGGGAAAAGGGCAACCTGACCATAGGAGCTGGGGGTGAAGGTGCTGGACGACCTTCCTCACCCCACCAGAGTGAATTCAGGTTTGGCAGCTGGACCCAGTACAATACTGAGTGTCTTTCCTCATTACCCATTTTAAACAGAGCAGAAAAAATTTTGTAGGGGGTAGAGGGTAAGGGGGGCATCCAATGATATTGCTTCATTTAACCTTTTCTTTCTCTGTTTAGTTGTTGCCCATTGAGAAAGCTGCCCTGAAGCAAAAGGCTGATGAGTAAGTATTTCTCTACATTATAAGTTAGTAGAGCCTTTCCTGGATGGTTAAGGAGCCCAACTTGCTTTTATTCTTTTTCATTCTCTTCTACCAACAAAACAATAATTGTGAAGCATTTGTACAGCGCTGGTTTGTGTGAAACGTTCCTTCTTTTCTTTATGCTTAGTAGAGATCTCAGCGAAGACGATAGTGAGGAGGATGAGGTGGCCGAGGAGACCAGCAGGCCGAAAACGGGACAGAAGGAAAAAGAAGATGCAGATCTGCAGCTCAACATGGAGATAGATGAAGAATTCAAATTACCAACTGATGAACAGATTGAGAAAGAGAATATCCTTTTCATCTGTAACGTTCATAAGCTATACGTAGGCAGCAGTACTGAGCCTGGATACAATTGAAGAGATTTGTTTTATTTTATCATGAGTATCATTTTAGCACAAGTGCTCCGTGCCTAATGAGGTGTTTTTAGGTGAACTATTGTAACAGTGTACAGCACAGTTAATAAGTATGTTACAACCTGTACAGAGTCCAGAGCCTCCCCCAGTCTTCCTGGTCTTAAAGCGTATGGATATCTGCTGCATAGTTTATCCTCCTCTGCCCTAATTTTCCTAGCAGGCCTTTATCCAGCCAGTTTGTAGGGTCTTTGCCTAACAGAGATTCCAGCATACACAGTGATTTTCATTTACTGTTCTCCATGCAATTTAATCTTGTCTCTTTCTCCTCTGTTCCCCAGTTGCCTCTGGGAAACTTCTGGGCTCCTTTTTGATATAAATGGTGTTTTCAGTATTGAAAGACCTTTTTCATTGTCACCTTTTTCCATATTTTTTTTATACTTATCTAAAGTAATTAAGGTTGTTTTGTTTTTTTTTGCTTCTGCTTTGTGAGCTTTTCTGCCCCGTTCTATCCTTTGAATCCTGCTTCTGCTGAGCTCTGTCAGAAGTATAAATACTGAGCTTTGTATGTGTGTGTGCTCTAGTATGGCCTTTCTTGTGATGTGGTGATTCAGGACTTGTGCACAACTGGCTGTGTGTATGAAGGACTTAATGTGCAAGTTCATGTATTGCTTATGATCCCTTAATGGCCTTTCTACCTGCTGAGCCACCAGACCTGCATGTCATTCACCAACGCATCAAGAGCAACATGGAGGTGCTGCAGGACTTTGGGGTGAAGCGGGAGGAAGGACGCACGCGACAAGAGTACCTTGCGCTGTTGCGCCGAGATATGGCTGCTTACTATTCCTACAGTGACTTCTTGCTCAAGATGCTCATGGATATCTTCCCACTCCCTGAGGTAGGGTCCTGCCCGCTCCATGTCTTGGCTAACTGATGAGGATTTGGCAGCCTCCCTACTTTATTTTTAACCTCCTTCCTTTTGCCTTTTATCTAGCTAATCAACTTTCTGGAAGCCAACGAGGTTCCCCGTCCCGTGACCATTCGCACCAACACACTCAAGACACGGCGACGGGACCTAGCGCAGGTGAGCAGAAACCTGTGGCAGTCTCCTGTGCTGCCCATCACGCTTGAACTGTGACTCAGCCCCATCTCCTTGTCTTGTAGGCACTCATCAACCGTGGTGTGAATCTCGACCCCTTGGGGAAGTGGTCAAAAACTGGTCTTGTTATTTATGACTCCTCCGTGCCCATTGGTGAGATCACCCTTCCTGTTACAAGGCTTAGCTGATCTTTCCTCTGCTCCCTTTATTTCATTTGTTTGTTGTTGTTTTTTTCTTTGTTTTGCCATCCCTGCGCAGGTGCTACCCCTGAATACCTGGCTGGACACTACATGCTGCAAGGAGCTTCCAGTCTCCTCCCTGTTATGGCTCTGGCTCCACAAGAGAATGAGCGCATCCTGGATATGTGCTGTGCCCCGGGTGGCAAAACCAGCTACATAGGTACCACCCTGTAGCTGTGGTGGGAAGCTCGGGAGGGATGCTCTTAGAACTGATCTGTGTAGAAGGAGAAAATGGAATGGGAATGAATTCAGGGAAGGGTGTCTGTCTGGGTAAAAGCATAGGAGATTTTTAGTCCCTTGCTGATGTGTTTTGCCTTCTGGCAGCTCAACTTATGAAGAATACAGGGATGATCTTGGCCAATGACAGCAATGCTGAGCGGCTGCGTAGTGTGGTGGGGAATTTGCATCGGCTGGGTGTCACCAATGCAGTAGTGAGTAACTGCGATGGACGCCAGTTTCCCAAGGTGCGTTCCTGTCTGCTCTGGGATGTTCTTACCTTCCTTACCTAGTGCTGTCCCTTTAGCAAGATATGTTCTGTGAAGTCATCTGTCATAAGAAGATAAGTAGAGCTACTGGGAATTATGCTTGTTACTTGGTGTGAAAACAGGAAGGTAGATGGGAAAGAATGAGCTATCTCCTGCCTTACCAGTCACGTTTCCATTTTTAGTCTTGGTCTTGTTCTCAATCCCTGACTATGAGCATAACTTTAAATTCATGTCTGTCTGTAGGTACTTGGAGGGTTTGACCGTGTCTTGCTTGATGCTCCCTGTAGCGGAACAGGTGTCATTTCTAAAGATCCCGCTATCAAAACTAATAAGGTGAGTGATGAGTATAGATGCCAGATGGGGGATCAGGTGTGAGTTATGAAAGGATGGATGATTCTGTGACTTCAAGGCAACTGCATTTTTGATAAACCTCTGTAGAGGGGAAATGGATTTTCGTGCGCTTGCCTATTTTCTGTGTTATGCTAAAACTAGTTTTTTATGTTAGTTCTGCAGAAAAATCCAGTCCCATATCTTGTCCCTTGTTCTGTTATCTCTCCATTTGCAACAGTTTCAGAGGCCTGGGGCGTTCCCTGCGTCTCTGACCCCTTCACCTGTCTTTTACTAACAGGATGAGAAAGACATCCTGCGCTGCGCTCACTTGCAGAAGGAGCTGCTTCTCAGTGCTATAGACTCAGTCAATGCCACCTCAGAGACAGGGGGCTATGTTGTCTACTGCACATGCTCCATTACAGTAAGTCTGTGCTCTACCGTGGTTATCTCTTTAGGAATGGTGAGTTTGGATCCTAACGTTAAATCTCTGGTAGGTGGAAGAGAACGAGTGGGTTGTGGATTACGCCCTGAAGAAACGCAATGTCCGTTTGGTGGCCACAGGACTGGACTTTGGCAAGGAAGGCTTTACCAGGTGTGTGCTAAGCCACAGGTTGCATAGGTGGCTCTGTTCCTTGCTGCCAGGGTTTCAGCAGAGGCATTTTTCACCCCACTTCCTCTTCCAGGTTCAAGGACCGTCGTTTCCATCCCTCTCTTAAGTCTACACGGCGTTTCTATCCCCACACCCATAATATGGATGGGTTCTTTATTGCCAAGTTGAAGAAATTCTCTAATGCCATCCCCAAGACGCAGAAAGGTAACCTAGTACGGAAGCTCTGCTGAGCTGCTTGAACCTGTTCCCACAGGCTGCTTCCCATGCAGAAACCACATGGGTTTCTCCTACAGCACTTTTCTCTTTTGTTTCAGATGAAGAGCCTGCTGCGGAAGCAGCAAATCCGTCCACTGGCCCTGAGACAGTCATGGAGCCGCAGGCAAAAAAGAAGAAACTTGAGTCATCAAAAATTGCCCAAGAACAGAAGAAGCCACAGCCTGCTTTGAAGAATAGACGTTCAATGCAGGATCAGAGGAGGCCCTTGAAGGCTGTCCGGCCTTCTCCCCATAAGTCACATGCTCAGGTCCCTAACAGAAAGAAGCATAAGGTGAAACAGAACGGACAGTGAGAGGAACTGCTTTTCCAGGTGCTGTTTCCCTCTTTAGGGAGCAAAGGCTAGGGCTGTCCTGGCTGTGTCGTGTATTGTGCTGTCTTTCCTGCTCTTTGCATATAATCACTGCAGTACTGAGCACCCAGGACAGCCATAGCCCCTTTTACTCCTTTTCTTTAAGGACTGCATCAAGGACTGACACACAACTTATTAAAAGTTTTATATTTTTGCTCAAACCTTGTCTTTTACACTTGAGTATTGAATACAGAATTTTGCCAATGTCCCCTTACTGCTTTGCAACTGAACCCCCTTCCACTCTCTTCTGATGTCCTGACATTTTCAGTGTTCATTCTTACTGCTGTTGTCACTTTCTGTAAGTGTGTGATTGTCCTCTGTTCTTCCATGTACTTGTCACAGAACAACAGCATGGCTCAGTTGCCATGGACCTCTGGGTTCATCTGGTCCTATTCCTGTGCTCAAGCAGGGACATGTCCAGGTGGGTTTTGAAGATTCCTAAAGAGGAGACTGCATAAACTCTCTGGGCAGCCTTTTCTGATGCTCTGTTAATTGGCCTGCATTCATCTCCTGTTTCTTGGCCTTCCAGACTGCAGCTGCAATTCCTGGTGGTCCTGGTGCTATACAGTCATACTCTTTTTGCTCGCTCAGATGTGGTTACTTTTTCTTGTGACAAAGCAAGCAGTAATTTCTATTTCTGTGGCAGCCCAGAACATGACCTGGTGTTCTCTTCTTTGGTTCTGCTCCCCAGTGAACAAATATTTTTTCTAGAGACTATAAGTAAACTTTCTAATAAGACTGTTCTCAAATGTCCACTCCACCAGTGTTTTGGTGTTGGGTATGTGCAGACTTGAGGTCTCATTCTCGTGTCTACGCTTGTCTTGCTAGCTCACCTCACAGGGGCTTTGCCTTGGTTTTTTCTCCCCATGCTTTGAGTTTGTGGGAGAACTTGATGTACTATTAGCTTGTTGTACTACAAGTTTTAAGAAGGGATAGGCAGGGCAGGAGGGATTGGGGAGTTGCCATCTTGTTAGGAAGTGAATAGATGGTGAAGAGCTGCCTACGAGAGACACAGTCGGGTTGAGAGCTTGTGTGTTAAAATTAGGGACCAGACCAATGAAGGACATCTGGAGGTAGGGTCTACTACAGGCTGCCTGATAAGGGGAACAGGCTGACGAGGTGTTCTTGCTTTAGTTACAAAAACCATTGCATTTGCAGGTTTTCATTCTGATGGGGGGATTCCCAGCAGACATTTGGGTGGTTGAAAAGCAACATGGCAAGTTTGTAGGCAATCCAGGAGACCCCTGGAGTCTGTGGAGGATAATGTCAGGTATTGGACAAACCAACCAGAGACAGAGTTACTGGACCTGGTACTCACCTGTGCAGAGGAAATCATTTAAAGAAATTAAGATTAGAGGTAGTCTGGACTGTAGTGCCCGTACCCTGGTTGAGTTTGTGATCTTGTGGAGTATGGGCCTGGCAAAGAGCAGTCAGGACTGGTGGCCTTCTACAATGGAGTGATGGCATTGGAGGACAAAGGAAATCAAGTGATCACATCTACCTGGACTTCTGTAACGCCGCTGATATGGTCCCACACCACATCCTTATCTCTAAGTTGGAGATACGGATTTGAAGGATGGAGTATTCAGTGGATAAGGAATTGGTTGGAATGTCACAGCCAGAAGGTTGTGGTCAATGGCTCCAGGTGGAGGTCAGTGATGAGTGGTGTTCCTCAGGGGTCTGTCTTGGGACCGGTGGTCTTCAAATCTTTGTCAATGATATAGACAGTGGGATTGAGTGCACTCTCAGCAAGTTTGCTGAAGACACCAAGGTGAGTGGTGCAGTTGACACAAAATGCTCAAAAAGTGAGCACTTAAGAACCTAACGAGGTTTAACAAGGCCAAGTGCAAGGTGTTGCACTCGGGTTAAGGCAATCCCAGATATGTGTATAAACTGGGAGAAGAACTCATTGAGAACAGCCCCGTGGAGAAGGACTTGGGGGGATTCTAGGAAAGGAAAAGCTTGTTGTGAGCCAACAGTGTACATGTGCAGTCTAGAAGGCCGTCTGCATCTTGGGCTACACCCCAAAAGAGGGGTGGCTAGAAGGGAGAGGGAGGTGATTGTTCCCCTCTGCTCTGCCCTTGTGAGGCCCCATCTGGAATACTGCATCCAGGCCTGGAGCCCCCAGTACAAGAAGAAGATGGGGCTGTTGGTGTGGGTCCAGAGGAGGTCACAGAGATTATCAAAGGCCCCTCCTGTGAAGAAAGACTGAGGGAGATGTGCTTGTTCAGCCTGGAAGAATGCTCCAGGGAGACCTCATTGCAGCCTTCCAGTGATTAAAAGGAGCTTATAAGCAAGATGGAGACTGACTTACACTGTTTAATGTGCTAGGACAAGGTAAAACAGTTTTTAACTAAAAGAGGGAAGATTTATGTTAGATGTTAGGGTGAAATTCTTTACTCAGAGGGTGGTGAGGTACTGACACAGGCTGCCCAGAGAAGTTGTGGATGCCCCCTCCTTGGAGGTGTTCAAGGCCAGGGTAGATGCAGCCCTGGACAGCCTGATTGGGTGGGTGGCAACCCTGCCCATGGTGGGGGTTCAACTGGGTGATTTTTAAGGCCCATTTCAATCCAAGCCATTCTATGATTCTATAATTCCATTATTCTATTACAGTGTTTTGTGCATGGTGTTAAGGACAGCTGAATGCAGCAAGCTAAAGGAACTAGGGATTGTTACCACATTCAGCAAGCAGTGAGGCTGGGCATGAACTTCAGAAATACACACACAAATGGTAGATATGACCAACCATGGAGAAATCAGCAGAAATAGGAAACAAGTGCTGTGGCAGGTGCTCAGGAAAATACAAAGAGCGCTCAAAATGGAAATGGCAAATATGGCCCAATCCTGTTTTTACAGGCTTATCAATCCTTGAGCATGCTAGTGGACCTTGTATATGCACGCTTTCATGGATCTCTGGTTGCTGGTCATCAGACTTGTGGTCTGCCAATATCTGGCCTTCAGGCCCTTGATCCTACTTACTGGTTATTCCAGCTTGAAGTTAGACTTTTTTTCAAACACACATGCTTGCCAAGGTAGCACAAATAGCTTACTATGGAGATAGCTCTGCTGGTGGTAATTGGGTGCAGCGCTCAGCTGGACAGGCATACTAAACAGAGAGTTTCCTTGAGACTAGTCTCTGGTACTTATTCCACTTCTCCATTTTCTCCTGTTCATTTCTCCCTGGTTTCTCTTGATACGCCCTTTTCCCCACATTTAATCCTTCCCATCAAAATTCCATAGCAAGTTTTGCTGCTTAACATCATGCAATCATTTTTATGAAGTGCGACGGTTCTCAAACATCCCATAATAAATTTTCTTCTAAAACCTCATGATCTTAGTTTTCTTATCAGTTATGAAGTTTCTGGCTGAACCTTTTCAAGGTTGCACTTGTGTGACACCTGCAGTGGTTCAGTCTGTCAGTGTCTTGGGATTTCTGATCTTTGTTATAGCCTGTTATCTTCTGCTTTTAGTTCATTACATCTCTGCTTCTTCTAGGTTTTTTTTTTTCTTGGACATTTTGTGCTGACTCGTTGTTAGCCAGATATCCTTACAGCTGGAAGTTACTTTGCCCTGTGTTTCACAGCAAATTATGAAGCCTCTGAACGCACCTGTCTCACTTCAAGCTTACGTGGTGAAGTCTCTGCATTGTCTGACATACAGGACCCTAGGCTTTCACAAGGCCTTTCAGAAAAATTAATCAATGCTAGGCACTGATATGAAAAGAATTATTAGATTGCAAAGCAGAGAAAATTACCTCCTTGTATAAAATAACACTTCTTCAGTTCTGCATTTCAAGTGTCCTCTGTCAAGGGAAGGGGGGGAAAAAAAAAAAAAGGATTGTTGAACTAAAATATGTCAGAGGAGAACAAATACATCTAAAGCTATGGAATGGCTCCTGCAAGAGGGGCAGTGGGAAAGTGGTTGTTTTTTTTTAAGCTTGGAGAAGAGACTATGGGGAAATAAATGATACAATGGTGCATAAAATTGTGAGCAACACTGAGAAAATGAACAGGAAACAGATGTTTGCTGTTTTCCAGCAATAATAAGATCCTAGGACCTATCTAAGTCACCCAAGGTGTAGAGAGCTGTGGAAGCTTATAAAGATTTAAAACAACTCAGATATAGGATGGCTTTTGTTTAGTGAGGTTGAGAATCCTACTAGGAAGAAATTCTTTACTCAGAGGCACTGGCACAGGCTGCCCTGTGGAGCTGTGGGTGCCCCATCCCTGGAGGTGTTCAAGGCTCAGTTGGATGGGGTCCTATGCAGCCTGCTCTGATGGGTGGCAGACCTGCCTATGGGTTGGAACTAGATGGACTTTAAGGTCCCTTCCAATCCAAGCCAGTTTATGATCCTATGAAGCAGTGCATGTCCTTCTGGCAGTGATGCTAACCTGTTCTGATGTGTTGCTGTGTGCTGCAGTCCCTACACTAGCACGTAACATCCTGGGTTGACAGCCCCTCTGTCTTGATAACCCCAGTGGCAGGGGTAGAAAGTGCTTGGTTTGGATCCCAGCATAACAGTGAATCTCCAAGTCACGTCAGGTTCCTCTGAAAGATCAGAATAGTTGTTGTCTTCATTTCTTAAGTAAAACCGGTCTCTTAGTAAGTGTAATTTCCCCTGTTTTGCTTGCCTGTGAGCTTTTTGCTGTAGCTGGGGGGAGATGGAAGAAACTTGCACTTTTCTTAGGTGGTTTGCTCCCATTCTGATCTTTACATAAGCCATTGCAGTTATCACTGCTCAGATGGATAACATGAGGTGGCACTGAAATACCAGTACTAAGCTATGGAAAAACCACCCTGAATTCAGCTAGCTGGGGATAGAGGCAGGGTTTTTGCCCCTGTGCCCTGCTGTAAGGCTGTCTGAGCAGGGCTGTAGCTGATCACTTGGTTTACATTTTCTTGTTACACTGGGAATTATGACCATAAAGCTAAGAATTTTGGAAAACGTGATTGCTAGATCACCTTTTGGTACCCTCTGTTAGTGTATCTGAATGTCTGAAAGCTGCTGGTAACACAACTTGCCAAAGCAAGAGCTGGGGCAGAGCAAAGCAAGAATCATAGAATTGTAGAATAATAGAATGGCTTGAGTTGGAAGGGACCTCAAGGATCATCAAGTTCCAACCACCCTGCCACAGAACTGAGAAACTGAACTGAGGGTTGGAAACGGAGCTGGGTATAAAAACACTGTCATAAATTAAAAGCTGAATGAGAGAAACTGGTGCAATGTATCTTGGTATCCATTCCACTGTTACACGCAAATCTTACTGGGTGGTATTTAACAGCTTGAAGAGAAAGAAAAAAAAAAAAAGGAGTAAGCAGTTCTGTAACACAGCTGACACATGCTGTAAAGTCATTTAGGCTATAAACAAGGCCAGAAGTTGCAAAACAAACCTGGAAAATAGAAGAGGTGAGCTGGTGTGTGACCACCAGTGTGACAGGAGCAGTGTCATGCTTGCTGTAAGATCTTAAATTAAGTGGAGATGCAGTACTGCTTACTGTGGCAAAATAAGGAAAACAGACTTCTGGGGAGGTGGCTGGGGTCAACACTGAAGAAGTAATGGAAAAAGAAGAGAATCTTACAGCAATATAGGCTGTCGCTGCTGGCAGTGATGTGTGCTGCAGAGCTGGGGATGGGCAGGCTACATCCAGAGGAAGGGACTGAAATACTGCATTGTACATTTCAGAAATACGGGTACAAAATTTAGGTCCTGGAGTATTAGATTTCATTGCATATAACTACACAGATGCATACACTTGCAGGGGCTGAATCCAGAAGTATTTCAGTGCCTCCCCATTTGCACCCAGATCTGGACAGCTAACTCTGGGCTGCTGGCTTTGCTGGTATGAATGGTGCCCATAGCAGCACCCAACTTTGGGTGTGGATAGGAGCAATTAATTCTGGGAGCAGGCTACAGTAACATGTCCTGGAAGCGGCAAGACTTGGAGAGTTTATGCTGAATTGTTCCAGCAGAGCATGATGCAAAGGAGAGTGTTATGCTAGGGAAGGAGGACTGGATTGTATGGGGTATTACAGACACTGGTGTTTACCTGTGCCTTGAAATAGCAGCCTTTAGGAAAGCCATGGAGCCAATCTGAATAACTGAGTGATGGGTTTCATCTATGAAGTGCCTGCGTAGGAGCATAAGCCAGTAAAAGGCTCTGTGAGCTGGGAGAATGGGAGCATCTCAAACGGGTAGTGAAAGCTAAAGCAAGGCAGGGCACATGACTTCAATTTGTGATTATCCACCTGGAGAATCCACCTCAATTTGCCTATGATGGATTATAGTAGAGCACTGATCTCTTTTTATCTTGCTGCCAGCAACTACAGACATAGTCACCCACCAGCACCTGAGCGAGCAACAGAAATTTGCACTGAGTGTTTTGCACGGGGTCAGAAAATGCAGTGGTCCTCTCTTGGCCTTAGAGGGTGTAAGAGAAACATCAGCACATCTGTCAATAAGTGCCTATTCTCAAGTTGGTTCTAGCTGTAAGGGGAGCCCTGCACATGCAGGCAGCTGAAGTCCGGCAGGAGAAATCAGTCCTGTGAAGAGAAGCACTGAAGGAAGCTGATGGCAGGTGATGGGACACAAGCAGCAGTCCCATCTTTGGTGCCTCTGGGAGGGACTGCCAGCTAGGCCTGGCTGTGCTAGCACAGCTGGCCATCCTCGGGGGTGCAAGGACCCCAAATCACAGAGCGTTGAGGCACTGAGCAGTGTGCGTTCCTCCTGCTCCCGCTGCTACTGGGATGATTTCAAGGCCAGATTGGATGGGGCCCTGGGCAGCCTGGTCTAGTATTAACTAGCCTAGGATTAAATGGCGAGGCTGG
>JAOWBP010000001.1:64399685-64420314 GCA_028571105.1 Tragopan temminckii | reverse complement strand
GGCGCTCAGGTGCTGCGCGCACGGCGGCGCTCAGGTGCTGCGCGCACAGGGCGCTGCGCTGCACGGCCGCCGGGCTGCCCCTGCTGGACTCGCTGCTGCCCGCGCTGCTGTGCCAACTGCGGCGCCGCTGGAACGCGGCGGAGGAGGAGGACGGCGGGGGACGAGGATCGCGCCGGGGCCCCGCGGTGCCTGCGGGCCGTAAATAAACGCCGACGTGGGGCCGGCCTCGACCCCCGTCGAGCTTCCCGACCTCGAGCCGCCGCGTTTCTGTGCGTGACGGAGCGCCGGGCGGCTCAAGGTCCCCGTGGGAAGGCCGGCTCCCCTCCCCGCCTTCTTCCAGGCGAAGGTAGAAATAACCTAGGGCGCTCATTCCGGTCTGGCACCGGCTGCGGGAGCCGGGAGGATCTTCCTATAGGACAGCTGTTTTGGCTCCCTGTGAGGAATGAGTTGCTGACTCAGTTTAACGTCTGCTGTCTTAAAGCCTGCTTCATCACAACTCTGTTGCGATACCTGCTGCTGGAGTGCCTGTTGTCCGTCAGCTCCCAGTGCAATGAAATCGCCGTCTAAGCTTTTTCTCGAGAATCCTCTTGGTTGCACTATTGCTTGGGAAACCGGGTTTTGCGTCTGCTATAACTTTCTCTTGATTCTTTTCAATGAAGTACCGGCTTCACTGGCAGGAAGGCAGCACTTCTGTGAGCCCGGGCCTCCCCTGGTTCAGAGGATATGGCATCGGGCATCGGATCTCCGTCGCCGTGCTCGGGGGGCAGTGATGATGACGAGATGGAGATTCTGCTAAACAGTGCTATCCCCCAGCATCAAGGTATTGAGGGCCTGCAGGGCACATGTGTGAGGTGGGGCAATGCTGTCCTTGGGTTGGATATGTGAAATAAATGCTCCACGGAGGAATGTCCTCCCGACTAGGGTTGGCATATGTTTTTGATTTTTACTATTGGAATCCTAGTTCCAAGTGGAGCAAACTTTGTTGCAGGACATCACAGGTTGTCAGGGGCTCATGCTTTGGGGGAGTGAGCAGTCAGTGGTATGTCCAATTTTCACCAAAATGTCTGTGAGTTTCACATTCACTGAATGGGGAGGGAGAAAGGGGGGCTGCGTATGTGAAAGGGGAGGATGTCTGGCTGCTTCATCTGGGATCTCAGGCTTGCTGCTGTCCAGAGCAAACTGCCCTGGGCTCTTGCATGACCCACTTTTTCTTTGCCACACCCAATTATTGAGGCTTCTGGTGGCTCGTTTTCTGTACTGCCTACTCACCTTTGCTTTTCAGGTAGTCTTTGTACCTTGCCTTGTCCACTTTGCATGCATCCTCATCTACATGAGACTGGAGTTAGAGACCTGGGTACTCTTCTGTTTTGAATGTTATGATGTGTGTACAAAGCAAGCCATCAACATTTGGCTTCTCTGCTTCCTTGCAAAAAGGGATTGTATGTATCCTGATGTGCTGGGCTGTAAGACAAGTTTGAGTTTTCCCACCACGCCATGCCTGTTGCAGTATCAAATGAGAAAACACTGCAAATGGAGAGGCAAAATATTGTTGAAGGCTTGGCTTTTTTGTTTGCTTGGTTTTTTTCTAGAGTTTTGATTCCAGCTGCATTTGATACCCCATAGGTGGAGGAGAGATGGTCATTAAGCCTTGTGAGGAAAATCTTATTGGGAAAAGTAACTGTTAAAATCACTGCGGACTTGAGAGCTTTAGGGGAAAGCAATGGAAAGGGTGGGATATTTAGGCACTGCATCAGAACTAGCTGGAGAAGATGTGTAATCCCCATAGGAGGTGGTGTTGCAGGACTGTGTGAGCAAAGACTTGCTAATTAGTTGGCACAGTGGCAGGACTGCAAGACCCCAAATTCCAAGAGTTCTACTTCTTCTGCTTCATCTGCCTGCTGCAGCTCCCTGACCTGTGGCTTCCTCCATCCTGCCCAGCTCCTGTGGTCAGGAGGCCATTTTCCCTTGGAGGGAGAAGGAGTGACTCTGGCTGTGTGCAATGGGCGGGGCGGCAGGAGAGAGCGAATGGCTGGGCTGCTCTCAGAGCCTGCCACAAAGGAAAGGGTTGCCTGGCTCTCCCTGGGGTCGGGAGAGGTAGGGGCACAGATGGAAGTGGTGATGATGGGGAGTTGGCTGTTTGTCCTTGCACTGGGAGCTTGCTTGCTAGCTGATGACAAAGAGGGAAGGGGTGGAGACAAGCCTATGTCAAGTCTGGATTAGAATTGAGTTGCTAAGTAGCAGTGTACCTATGGAGGACAAGTAGTGACTTGCTGGACTGTGTTTTGAATGTATTTTAGTATCTGTAAGCTGTAGGATGTTCTATTCTGGTGAAAAGTTAAATACTTTTTTATTCTAGAGGACTGAAACGTTATCTTCAGATTTTCAAACATACTTGCTAAATGTACTCACTGTTTTAATTGCTTTAGACACGATAATCTACTCTGTGCCCCTTCTTGTTTTTCAGCTAGGGCAAACTTCTGGTCCCTAAGAGCTGCTTTGTTTGGAGAAGGAATATTGTGGAAGTGGGCCTTGTTGGAGGGAGGAAAGGGTGTGTGGTAGTAACTTGCCATATGATTGACTTGTAAATGTTGTGAACAGTAACAAGGTATAAACAATGATAGGGTAAGCAAGTACTTCTGTGTTTGTAAGTATGTAGCAAGAAGTAGACAGATTCAGTGATGTCTAGGAGTGGGCTGGGCTGTAGTGTGCAAATGGGCTTTGAGCGAGATGTCACCCCTTCCAGAGCATGAAGAGGAGCCAGAAGAGGAGCTTCTGTCAGAGGCTGAGACACTCAAAATCAAAAAGAAGAAGAAACCCAAGAAGCTGAAGGAACCCAAAGTGCCCAAACTCAGCAAGCGTCAGAAGAAGGAGGTGAGGGAAAGGATGTCTCAAATCATGCTCTAAAATATGGCTGTGGGGTGAGGAGGCTTGCTTTGTTGTTGATTTGTGACAGCAAACCTCTGTATGAATCCTTTAGAGCTTGGATAGTGTGGCATTTAGTGTGGCATTTAGTGGCATACCAAGGTATTTTCTCACAGCTACCTGATCTTCTCTCTCCCTCCTTTCCCAGCTTGGGGACAGTTCTGGTGAGGGCAATGAGTTTGTGGAGGAAGAAGAAGAGGTTCTGCGTTCTGACAGTGAAGGCAGTGACTACACTCCTGGGAAGAAGAAAAAGAAGAAATTAGGACCGAAGAAGGAAAAGAAAAGCAAAGCAAAGCGCAAGGAGGAAGAAGAGGAGGAGGAAGAAGATGATGACTCCAAGGTGAGATGCGACCCATCTGGCTTTCTCCTTATTTCTCAGGTCCATGTGGATTTGGGGGATTAGTCTCTGACAGCATATGGAGTGGGGAACAGTTTAGTCTTTTTTTCTCTAAACAGCCTGACCTGACTATTTCCCTCATTGCATGCCTTCCCCTCTCCTACCTTAAATACTGAATCCAAAGGATTTTCCTACCTCTGATGTTCTAGTGAGGCTGTGTCCTATGGCAGTGACAAGTGGAGAGCGGCTGGTGGAAATCCCCCAGTCTTGACCCAGTGGGTCATCTGTAGATGGAAGATGTATGTATGATGTAGATGTGTGGAAGTACTGTCTTCTGGAATGTGTGCTTTTGCTCAAAGTGGCCATGATTCTCTTTTGACAGGAGCCAAAGTCATCTGCTCAGCTCCTGGAAGACTGGGGCATGGAGGATATTGATCATATCTTCACAGAGGAGGATTACCGCACTCTCACCAACTACAAAGCTTTCAGCCAGTTTGTTAGGTGAATTGCAAGTATTTAGCATTTGGAAGGACTTTTGAAGGAGGAATAAAAAAAAGGAAGGGGACAAGAACTAGGTCTCGGGTTGTTTTTTTTTGTTGTTGTTGTTTGTTTCTTTGGAACCTTGAGACAAGTCAGGGGCACTAGCTCCCCACCTAGAACAAATACTTGAAGCAACACTAAAATATTTGATTCACAAGTCTTGTTTTCATCAGTCAGGATGATGCAAGTCCTTGCTCTCGGTCTGCCCTCTTCCCTAATATGCTTAGTTCCATTTTGCTTCCAAAATCACAGAGCATTTGTGTCTGTGCTGTGTGAAAGATGGAAGTAGACCTTCATTGGCTGTTCAGATTGGAGACTAGAAAGGAATATAGTTTGAGAGAGAAGGACTGATGGGGGTGAGGAGAAGGGAAATGATACAGAAACTGTTTTGGTAACTCTTCTTTTCCTTAACTGTATACAGACCACTTATTGCAGCGAAGAACCCTAAAATAGCTGTGTCGAAGATGATGATGGTACTGGGAGCCAAATGGAGGGAGTTTAGCACAAATAACCCCTTCAAGGGAAGTTCAGGTGCATCTGTGGCTGCTGCTGCAGCTGCAGCTGTTGCAGTAGTGGAGAGTATGGTGACAAATGTGGATGCTGTGCTGCCACAGCCCCCTGTAGATGTGCCACTCAGGAAAGCCAAGACAAAGGAAGGCAAAGGTGAGATTAAAATATTTGACAGGGTGTTAATGAGTGATGTTGAGACAGTAGTCATTCTGACTCACAGGCTTCTCTGTTTCCAGGACCCAATGCCCGGCGGAAGCCAAAGGGCAGTCCTCGTATTCCTGATATCAAGAAACCTAAAACAAAGAAAGTGGCACCTTTGAAAATCAAACTGGGAGGATTTGGTTCCAAGCGTAAAAGGTCATCAGTAAGTGACCCTCCTTCCTTGACATTCTGATGGCATGCTAGAAGTGCTGAGATCTGTGCGTGATTGCTGTCCACAGCATACATGCCTGGACAGCATAGCTTCCTTCTTACCTACCTCAGAGTGAAGATGATGACCTGGATGTGGAGTCAGACTTCGATGATGCCAGCATCAACAGCTACTCTGTTTCAGATGGATCTACAAGTCGCAGCAGCCGCAGTCGTAAAAAACTCAAGGCTGGAAAAAAGAAAAAGAAAGGTATTGCTCCATTGTCAGCTGGAGACAGAATTGCAGTTAATTGTGTGGAGAGATGAGAGGAATGTCTGTAGCATTTGGATGCTTAAGAGCATACTTGGGGGAAGAAAATTAATGGAGAAGGAATCTGATACTATTTTAAGAAGGAGAAAGTGCTCAGAAAATCTTTCATTATCTTGGTAGAGGAACAGGTACAATACTGAGTTTTCCTAGCCTAAGCTACGCCTTTAATTTCATGAGTGGAAGGAGGACCAAAGGGACCTCCTTGCTCCGTTTACTACATGAATGCACTTAGAGTTTTGAATTCTGGATCTCTGTAACTACATAGGCTGTTGCTGTTGAGGGAATACGCTTCCTTGCTGTAGAAAGCCTTTATCTGTGCCTTGCACTGCTCTAACTCTTCTTCACCCTCTACAGGTGAGGAGGACTCCACAGTGGCTGTGGATGGCTATGAGACTGATCACCAGGACTACTGTGAGGTGTGCCAGCAGGGAGGAGAAATCATACTGTGTGACACCTGTCCTCGTGCCTACCACATGGTTTGCCTGGACCCGGACATGGAGAAAGCCCCAGAGGGCAAATGGAGCTGCCCGCACTGCGTGAGTATTGGATTATCCCAAACTGTGCAAACGATTGTGAAGGGGGGAGGTCAAATGACTTAATGCTGTTCTGTACAAATAAAGTGATGAATATGTCAGTGTGACTTTTCTGATCTCTTGTTCCTATAGGAAAAAGAGGGCATTCAGTGGGAAGCAAAGGAGGATAACTCTGAAGGTGAAGAGATCCTGGAAGATGTTGTGGGGGATGCTGAAGAGGAAGATGACCACCATATGGAGTTCTGTAGAGTCTGCAAGGATGGAGGAGAGCTGCTGTGCTGTGATGCATGTCCTTCATCCTATCACATTCACTGTCTGAATCCCCCATTGCCAGAGATTCCCAATGGGGAGTGGCTGTGTCCTCGCTGCACTGTGAGTTTCTGCTACTACTGTTCTTCTGTTGTTAAAAGAAAGGGTGAATCTAATTCTATTTAATCATCACACTTTTCTGGAAATGTTAAGTCCTTAGAGAAGACTACTGTTTTTTTTTGTTATAGTTTACTGAGACCTGGTTGTCTGTGGTTGGATTGTACCTTGCAGCTTAGTTGCTTTTTCTTTCCGCTGGAGAGCGGGGAGGATGGGCTTATAACCATGCTAAAGCTCAATTTTCTTGGACTGTATTTTGTATGTAGAAGCAATGGTACAAGTACAAGAAAACTGAGCACTTAAAATGTTCTAAACTAATGAGCTAAATGGCTTTTGTGCTGCAGTCTCTGTAATGTCAAACCCTCTCAGTTGATGGTTGAGGAAAATTTCACACTTACAAGATGTCATTGAAATGAAGTATTGTAAATTGTTAGATGCATTCATTAGATGATAAGGGCTTCTAAGATAATGAACAGAATGCAGTCTGCTTCAGGGCATGTCCCTGCGCTGGACTGATAGTTTGACAGGAAAACATTTTCTGTATGAACTTTCATTGGAGTTCTGGTTGGGTGGACTGAATTTTTGGGACTCTGGAGAGATGACTAAATTTAGAGATTGAATTCAGCTTGGTATTTGCTAGTCCTGGAAAAAAGACAAACTGGAAGAAGCTCGAAAGTGCTAGAAATTAGAGAATGAAAGTTTCTAAGCCCAAAGAGAAAATCCTACCTGTGTAGTAAAGCTGCTAACTAAAGAAGAGAACTGTAACTCTTTGTACAGTCTCTGCTCCTCAGCACTTGATGTTAGAATACTTGCAGTCTGATGTGACAAGCTCTCTACCTTTTCAGTGCCCAGCTCTGAAAGGAAAGGTTCAGAAGATCTTGATCTGGAAATGGGGTCAGCCCCCAGTTGGCCCTGCACCACCACGTCCACCTGATGCAGATCCTAATGCTCCTCCTCCTAAGCCTCTGGAAGGTCGACCTGAAAGGCAGTTCTTTGTCAAATGGCAGGGCATGTCCTACTGGCACTGCTCTTGGGTGTCAGAGTTGCAGGTGAGTTTAAGGCCCTTAACCCTATCATGAGGGTGATTAGATATTTCTGGGGAGAGATTATTATTACAATCTAACTTTCTGTCCCAATTCCAGCTGGAGCTGCACTGTCAGGTAATGTTTCGAAATTACCAACGCAAGAATGATATGGATGAGCCACCTTCAGGGGACTTTGGAGGGGAAGAGGAGAAAAGTCGTAAGAGGAAAAACAAGGACCCCAAATATGCTGAAATGGAGGAGCGCTTCTATCGATATGGGATCAAACCAGAGTGGATGATGATCCATAGAATCCTTAATCATAGGTAGGGGAAGAAGCAAAGATGGTTTTGTTGTGGGTTTTTTTTCATCAAAATACCTGTCCCAGTGGAAGAGCAGGACAGTTTTTAATGATAGCTATAGACAGGACTGAGAGAGGTGATGGACTAAAGTGTATCGTAACTGAGAGGAAAAAGTGGGAGTTCTGTTTATGAAAAATATTGTTTCTGTAGCTTCTTTAAAGGATCCTTTTCTCCTTTCCTGTTTGAATGGAATGAGTAAATGCTATCTTTTCATTGTGCTTAACACTTATTGTTTTTTTTCCCCCCCTCAGTGTGGATAAGAAGGGGAACGTCCACTATTTGATTAAATGGAGAGACCTACCCTATGACCAGGCATCATGGGAAAGTGAGGATGTGGATATCCAAGACTATGACCTTTACAAGCAAGCCTACTGGAATCACAGGTAGGAGAAATATCAAGGTAACGTTCTTTTCCCTTGAGGAAAGTATTTGAGTGTGTCAGGGCCCAATGTTATCTGGATGTATGGAGATAGAAAGGAAGCATCTTGTTGATTCCTTATTCCTTTGGTTGGAGGCCTTTTCCCCCTGTTCTCTTGAGCATATTTGAATTGCTTGTTTACCCACTGTTCTTTGCAGTAGTTTTCCTTTGGTCTGTTACAAAAGCTGTTCCATTTTTGTATTCATGGAACTGTTTCCTCATAGGGAGCTGATGAGGGGTGAAGAAGGAAGGCCTGGTAAGAAGCTAAAGAAAGTGAAGATGCGGAAACTGGAAAGGCCCCCTGAAACTCCCACAGTAGATGTAAGTTGCTGTTTACTGCTTAGGCACCAGCTAATACTACTGGTTATTTTGAGTTGGGCTGGGACTTGTGGGGGCTATATAGAGAACTTGAAGGGTGAGGAGCACATGGCTTACAATTTCTTCCTGGCCCAAAAAGTGAATAGGTTATAGAACCTTCAGATTAAGACCTATCTTGTCCATTTGGGAATAATCTGGCTGGCTGGCTCTTAATGGAAGATTTGGACACCTTTTGGCCTGTTAGGGATTTGGCACTAAGATTAATCTGATCTCTGTAGAATGCCAATCTACAGTAGGGACTACGAGTGGCTGGGGAAGGAGGTAGTTCCATGGCTAAGGTAAATGGTCTCAACTCTTCCTTCTTTCCAATGTAGCCGACAGTGAAGTATGACCGGCAGCCGGAGTACCTTGATGTAACAGGGGGAACTTTGCATCCTTACCAACTGGAAGGACTGAACTGGCTGCGATTCTCTTGGGCCCAGGGCACAGATACAATTTTAGCTGATGAAATGGGTCTGGGAAAGACTGTGCAGACAGCTGTGTTCCTGTATTCCCTATACAAAGAGGTGAGAGGCAAAATGTTGCTAGGAGAACGCTACCTAAAGAGATTAACGCATCTGCTCACTTAGGCAGCATCTAATGCTCTTACTGATTCTGTTCATAGGGCCACTCAAAGGGACCCTTTTTGGTGAGTGCCCCCCTCTCCACAATCATCAACTGGGAACGAGAATTTGAGATGTGGGCACCAGATATGTATGTAGTGACCTATGTTGGAGACAAAGACAGTCGAGCAATCATCCGTGAGAATGAGTTCACTTTTGAGGATAACGCCATACGTGGAGGCAAAAAAGCATCCAGAATGAAGGTAATGCAAGCCTGAACTGGAAGAAGAGGTACACTAGAATGGCTTTCAGCAGCTGAGATTCAAGTGCTCTAGAGTCTGTGGGAGCTGATAATACTTTTGTTTCCAAGGGGAAATAACTCAAGTTGATGACTAAGTGGGTATTTTGTTAGGCTCTTACTGTATACTGCTTTTAGGCATTCCTGGCACTTTAAATTGTTACAGTACTGGGAAAAAAGGGAATCAACTAAGGCAATACTGACCATAGGCAAGTCCTTTTGTTTTTCTGTTAATCTGTCAAGTTGTGCGTTGTACTTGCTACAGAATTGCTAGCCTCCATAAATATGACCTGATACAGACCTGATGGAGGTATTTTTTTAATAGAACCTCACTCTTCCTAATTTAAAAAAAAAAAAACAAAAACAAACCAGACAGGAACTAAAACTTTCTCAGTAGTGTTAAATGCAACTGCTTGCTTTCCCTTACTTTAACTGCAGGAATTACTGACAGTAACTTATTTGTTCTTGGATAAACTATTAATCCTCTAAGAATTAGCATTTTGATGGGACACTATTCCTGATCTCTTTCCATAACTTGCCTCTATTTGCTGCTGAATTCTGTTATGAGAACTGGCAGCTATGTTGTAGTAGCAGGGGGTTGAGGAGACCTACACATGTAAAACAAGTAATAAGAGATTGAAAAACTAGGGTGTGTTGGGTAGTATTTTGGATCTTGTGACAGAAAACTGTGGGTACGAAAAACTGTTTTGTTGTGCTGTTTGTCTGTGACTTGTTGAGACAACTTGGTGGAGAGAGACTATATCTCCTTTGTCCTGTGACATTCCCTTATGTCATTACTGTGTTTTCCTCTTTCTTTGCAGAAGGAGGCAGCTGTGAAGTTCCATGTCCTCCTCACTTCTTATGAGTTGATCACAATTGATATGGCCATACTGGGATCTATTGACTGGGCATGTCTCATTGTAGATGAAGCTCATCGACTGAAGAACAATCAGTCTAAGGTACAGGAAAGAATAGGTGATAGGGTCTGTAAGCATTACATATGTTGCAGAAGGTCTTCAGAAGATTAGATAGCTGATCCTGAACAAGTAAGTTTGTCTGTCAGCTCTTACTCAAGTGTTCATTAGCAAATTTAATGCATTTTGGGGGGGGGGCTTGAAGAGGAACAACCCTCATTATTTTAAACAGAAGAGAAACTTTCATTTCAATATTAATTATCATTGGTACAGCTTCACTAGTATGTTTCACTAGTAAAAATAACTTCCTCTCTAGGTGAATAGGCAATTGATGTTACTAGAAAACAGAAAAACCTGGGTGTTGCCATTCTCAGAAATGGGCTTCTCTGGAAGTAGAATATACATCTGGATCACCTCTGTTCTGGAAGGGCTAATCATATTGAGTATAAAAAAGCTGCATGGGTTGCAGTTATTCTGCTTCTAGAGGAATATTGCCTTCTGCATTCATCTAGCTCTAGCAGAGCTAATTAGCTGTTATAGAAATGGGAGAAGTGGGCAGGAGTGTTCAACAATGCCTGGGTAGACGTTGAAAGCCATACAGCTGCATTCATATGAGGCTGCACCTTTACCAGGCTTGTTTTAATTCAGTAGAATTGACTGTACTTTCTTAATTCAACTCCTCCCTAAGCTCTTGTGTTTTAAATCTGATTGATTGTCTGTCTTCAGCTAGGTTCTAGGGCTTAGTACACTAAAAGCAATTGCTAATGGAAATCTGGTTTTGTAGTTTCTTGTAGATTGTAAGACTAAGTTGCCCCTCTGTGTAGGGGATGAGAGGGGAGTGGGGAAGAGAAACGTAGCTTTAGCTCTTCAGATTTGAGTGTGGTATCTTGTGATATCTCTCTATCAGCTGAGCTTGCAGTCCAGTTTTGAGATATTTTCACTGTAGGCACTAAGATTGGATGCTGTTCTGTGCTTAGAATTGGAATTATTGGAAACAGTATTGAACACTTGCTATTCATGTTTATATTCGTGAGCTGAAAGAGGATATAAAGGCTCAGTGTTACACTATGGCTAAGTAACAATTGGTTATCCACCAAGATTGTTAAATTTTCCTTTTTCTAAAGGAGTCTTGTATCCCTTAAGGGCAGCTTTAGGTATTTATATGCAAGACAGCTCTTGACAGACAGTGTTGGTTACTTGCCAAATAGTGTTTTTTACAGTTACAATGAGTAATTCCCATATTTTATTCCAAGATGAGAATGTTGTTGGCTATAACTGCATAAAGCAATCCTAATGGAAGGCACTAGAAGAAATCCTTCTGGTATGATTAGCAAAATAAGTAGTGGTATATTTCTTCTAATATTTGTTATCTAGTACGAGAGCTGCTCCAAAAGTAATGTCTCCTATTTTACTATATTGGCCCACAATATCAAATGTGGATCTTGGTGATATGACAGTAGAGGTTCAGTCTTCTACCAGTATTGACAGATTTTGTTGCTGTGCCACAGATGGGAGCAGAGGAGCAGTCTGACAAAATGGCACCTGACATGAAAGTGCATGTGAAGCAAAGGTGTTGCTGAATTTTTCCACATGGACAAAATGGCACCCACTGACATTCATTGATGCTTGCTGAATGTTTATGCAGGCCAGGCAGTGGATGTGAGCGCAGTGAGGCAGTGGCTAGCATGCTTCAGCAGTGGTGACAGTGATGTTGAAGACAAGCCACATTCTGGATAGCCACGTACAGCTAGTGGAATGCAGGCTTTTGTTCATCACTAGTGAAAACGCATAGCTAATGGTGGTGACTGAGTTGAAAAAAGTAGCGTTTTGTAGCTGAGAATTTGCTCTGTAAGATAATACTGTTGTGCTCTTTGTATCTATTGTAGTTTCTGTGGAAGTAAATAGGAGGTGTTACTTCTGGAGCAACCTACATACAAGCTGCTCTCATTCAATTTGACATTGTATCATGTTAAGTATAAAATAAGTCCGTAAATAAATTACTACTTTATTGTCACTTTGTGCTGGTGAACATGGTATACTTGTGCTTTTCAGTTCAGTACTGTAACTGCTTGCTAGCTCTGTCTAGAATGACTTCATTGTTGTGAAAGCTAGCACAAATTACTTTAAAGATATATTGGCAAACCCTTGACTCTTTCTCCTCTGCTTGTTCAGAATTCTGAAATGCTGCCAGGATTGATATGAATAGGAAGAGTGACTTAGTTATTTCTAGAAGTCTTGAGGCAGAGAAGTAAAAGTGTAGAATGCTAATTTAGGAGGAAAAAGTACATAGTATAGCAATCTGGAAATGATTGGTGTTTGAAAGCTTGTAACTTAAAAAAGCAAAGGGAACCTTTTAGTGCCTGATGACTTACAGGACTTGTCACAGTCATGTTTCAATTATGCAGAACAGTGATCCGAATAAGATCAGTCTAGTGATGCTGATTGGAATGGCAACTACTGGGAGTGCTTGTTCAAACAGCTGATGGGAATCTAAATCAAACTGCAGCTTGCTGGTTTTTTTAAGAGTATTTTTTACTAGGACTATGACTGACTTCTAAGCCTCTGTGTTTTTTTCATTTTCATTCCTTCCCTGCTCTCTACTCTACAGTTCTTTCGTGTGCTGAATGGTTATTCCCTCCAGCATAAGCTGCTGCTTACAGGAACTCCCCTGCAGAACAACCTAGAAGAACTGTTTCACCTTCTGAATTTCCTGACACCAGAGAGATTCCAGTAAGTCTTGTTGTGCAAATCCAGGCCAAACTTGCCTGTCTTGTCACTCCTATCCCTCTGTTTTTTTTTTGGTGACGTTTTCTTTAGTGGCTTTTGCTTAGTGTCTGTTTTTCTACAGTAACTTGGAGGGCTTCTTAGAAGAGTTTGCCGATATTGCCAAGGAAGATCAGATCAAGAAGCTACATGACATGCTGGGCCCACACATGCTGAGACGCCTCAAAGCTGATGTTTTCAAGAACATGCCATCTAAGACTGAGCTTATTGTCAGAGTGGAGTTGAGTCCTATGCAGAAGTGAGTGTGAGGATGGAGGGATCACCAGCTGTTGAATTACTGTTTTGTTCTGCAGTTCCAAAGAGGATGTTGAAATAGATTCATCCTCACTGTAAGGCTTTCTGCACAGTGGATAGGAGGAAGATTTTGTGTTGCTGCAGAGTAATTCTGCGCTCTGATGTAGAGGGGTGAAATGGATAGTAACTGCCACTGGCAGAGCAGTCTAGGTAGCTGGCAGGTGATGCCAGGAACTGTTCAGACATGAGCAAGTGTGTGTTAGTCATTCCCACGAGAGATGTTTGAGTTGTGGTTTTTATTTTCTTTGTTATTTTCAGGAAATATTATAAATATATTTTGACAAGGAACTTTGAGGCGCTCAATGCACGTGGTGGTGGTAACCAAGTTTCATTACTCAATGTTGTTATGGATCTGAAGAAGTGCTGTAACCACCCCTACCTCTTTCCTGTGGCTGCTATGGTATGTCCTGTTGCTGACTTATTCTTACATAAATTCCCAGCTGGCTGCTACTGGGGAGCCATTGAGCTCCTTGTGAAGTTTTGGAGGGATTCTCTTTTCTGTTCTCGTGCTTCTGCCTATTTTTGTGTTTTTCTTTGTATTAACCTCGTGAACTGGAAGTCCTCTCCTTTTCCAGTATCTTTATTTTTTGACAAGTTGGAGTTACCTTGTGATTCTTGCAGAATAATGGAGGCAGAGTAGGGACTGAATTAGAAAGAGATCTAGGAAACAAACTGTGGGAAAATGCATGGGGTAACGCTGTTTTGTATGAGCAGTGCTTCGCATTGTGTCCAGTTGACTTGAGTGAGTCAGTTTGTAATGAACAAAAGAAAGAACTAATGTCAAGATGCATTCATAGAATAGAATGGCCTGGGTTGAAAAGGACCACAATGATCATCTAGTTTCAACCCCCTGCTATGTGCAGGATTGCCAACCACTAGACCAGGCTGCCCAGAGCCACATCCAGCCTGGCCTTGAATGCTTCCAGGGATGGGGCACCCACAACCTCCTTGGGCAACCTGTTTCAGTGCATCACCACTCTCTGTGTGGAAAAACTTCCTCCTAATATCAAACCTAAACCTCCTCTGGCTCAATTCTAACAGTTTTCTTTCTCGCACCCACTCTTTCTTTTCAGGAAGCTCCAAAAATGCCAAATGGCATGTATGATGGCAGTGCTCTTATTCGAGCATCTGGAAAGTTGTTGCTGCTCCAGAAGATGTTAAAGAATCTCAAGGAAGGAGGTCACCGAGTGCTCATATTCTCTCAGGTATACAGGAAGTTCTGTCCGTGAGGAAGGGAGCTTGTTGATCTGGTGTCTCCTTGTCCCTCACTTTTTTTCTGGTGATTTTTGATATACAGATGACTAAAATGTTAGACCTTCTGGAAGACTTTCTGGAACATGAAGGGTACAAATATGAGCGAATTGATGGAGGAATCACAGGAAACATGCGTCAAGAGGCTATTGATCGATTTAATGGTAAGGATTCTCCTCCTTCACATGCAAAATGAAAATGGTTGTCTTCTATGTGCTTAGTGGTCAATATAGGATTGAATGTAGCCTGTCCTCCATTGCTGCCCTGGAATCTTAAATTAGTAGTGATTCTTCTGAGGTTATGTGGGTTGAGTAAAAATCCTTGAGTGATGTACTTTTGCTTGATTAATTTTGTTATCTACTTTTATCCAAGCTCCTGGTGCTCAGCAGTTCTGCTTTCTGCTTTCAACTCGAGCTGGGGGTCTTGGTATTAACTTGGCCACAGCAGATACTGTGATTATTTATGATTCAGACTGGAACCCGCACAATGATATCCAGGTGAGTTTGAGTGAGATTACTCGCTATGGAGTCCTTGTGAGGAAGAGGGACATGAACGTGTCAGGAGTAATGAAGGAATATGACTTCCTTCTAGAAACATGCAAAATTAGAGCAGTAAGGATGGGTAGGGGTGGGAAGTAAACAAGTGGAGTGTTCTTTCAAGGCTCATCTTAACTGATGTTCAGAGCAAATATGAAGGCAACTGGGGAACTTCTGTGGAGATAGGTGGGATGTAGCAGACTAGTGCTTATAATAGCTCCAGGCTGTTCTGAATACATCTCTTTTCTAGGCCTTCAGCCGTGCACATAGGATTGGACAGAACAAGAAAGTAATGATATACCGCTTTGTGACGAGAGCATCAGTGGAGGAGCGCATCACTCAGGTGGCCAAGAAGAAAATGATGCTGACTCATCTGGTAGTGAGACCAGGGTTGGGCTCCAAGACAGGTTCCATGTCCAAACAGGAACTTGATGACATTCTCAAGTTTGGCACTGAAGAGCTCTTCAAGGATGAGGCTACTGAGGGGGGTGAGTGCCTGAAAGTGATAATGGAGGAGATGGGGAGGACTGGATCTGTATTTAGCAAGAAACTGTAGTTACAGTGCACATCATAGCTCTACAAAGAGGTCTGGGTGTCATATCCTTTCCTGGTCCCTTAAGATCCGTGTGATTAAATGTCTATGCTTGCTTCCTCAGGGGATAATAAAGAAGGTGAGGATAGCAGTGTTATCCACTATGATGACAAAGCAATTGAGCGTCTGTTGGATCGGAACCAGGATGAAACAGAAGACACAGAACTTCAGGGCATGAATGAGTATCTCAGCTCTTTCAAAGTGGCCCAATATGTGGTTCGTGAAGAGGAGATGGGGGTGAGTATGAGGTGCAGATCAACTAGAGTCTTCTGCTGACTGATGTTCAGTTAAGCGCTGTTGCTTTTAAGGGCAAGTAGACATGTATCTTCTCAAACACTGGGCTTTGGAACATAGGGTTCCTAATTTATTTTTATTTTTTACCTCTGTGTGGCAGGAGGAAGAAGAAGTGGAACGGGAGATTATTAAGCAGGAGGAGTCAGTGGATCCTGATTACTGGGAGAAACTGCTCCGCCACCATTATGAACAGCAGCAGGAGGATCTGGCTAGGAATCTGGGCAAGGGCAAACGTATTCGCAAGCAAGTTAACTACAATGATGGCTCACAGGAGGATAGAGGTACAAACCTGGGGGAACTTGGGGGAAATGGGTGTAAGTATGTGTTACTGGAAGAATAACGGAGTAGTGTCTCAGGCTCACGTGCTGTTTTTCTTTCAGACTGGCAAGATGACCAGTCAGATAATCAGTCAGACTATTCAGTTGCTTCTGAAGAAGGGGATGAGGACTTTGATGAGAGATCTGAAGGTAAGCTTTCGTGAAGCCAGAATTCCTGGTTCACTTTCTATGTGTGAAAACATCTGGGACTTCTTTGGATGCTTGGTGCACTTTGTGGTGCCCTTCTGCAAGGGAAATATTCACACAACAATATATTGTGCATTGTCTGTCCTCCTCAGCTGCGTTTCTCTCTTCAGCAGCTCGTCGGCCCAGCCGCAAAGGCCTGAGAAATGATAAGGATAAGCCCCTGCCTCCTTTACTTGCCCGAGTGGGAGGGAACATTGAGGTAAGTAGTACCAGGATAGACTTTTGCATTCAAGCTACTTCGGTATGGCTCTTCCCATATCTTTCTTTCTCTTACTAACTTACTAGGTCTTGGGTTTCAATGCCCGCCAGAGAAAAGCCTTTCTCAATGCTATCATGCGCTATGGAATGCCACCTCAGGATGCATTCACCACTCAGTGGCTTGTTCGGGACCTCCGTGGCAAGTCAGAGAAGGAGTTCAAGTAAGTACATTAGGTAGGGCTAGAAAATGGACAACATCTAGCCCCTTTAAAACTATAGAATCATTAAGGTTGGAAAAGACTATTAAGATCATCTTGTCCAACTGTTGGCCTGTCATCACCACGCCCATTAACTGTGTTCTGAAGTGCCACGTTGTCCTTGAAAACCTCCAGGGCTGTTCACTTCTTCCCGAGCAGTGTTTTTTTCTTTATTTATCTAACTGCTTGTCTCTCAACTGTGCCAGGGCCTATGTCTCACTGTTCATGCGCCATTTATGTGAACCTGGAGCTGATGGTGCAGAGACGTTTGCAGATGGAGTCCCACGGGAAGGTCTTTCTCGACAGCATGTCCTTACTCGCATTGGGGTCATGTCACTTATACGCAAAAAGGTGAGTGCATGGCAGAGCAGTGTAACCTTTCCTCTCCATACAGCTTCTTTAAGTCGCTGAGGTGATGAAATAGAGAGTACTTTCTTCACGTGTTTCTTTGTGTGTTGAGTGATCTGTAACTTCTGGTTTGAGGATGAGGGTTTATATGACTCCTCCAGTTGACACATCTTTCTCTCCCTCTCATGCAGGTGCAGGAATTTGAGCATGTGAATGGCCGCTGGAGTATGCCAGAACTGGCTGAGATAGAGGAGAACAAGAAACTTTCTCAGCCAAGCTCACCCTCTCCCAAAACACCAACTCCTTCAACACCAGGGGATACTCAGCCAAATACACCTGCCCCTGTCCCTCCTCCTGGTGAGAGCTTCCCCCTGCACAGTCCTGTGTCCTGACCTCATTCTGGTTCTTCCCCTCACCGAAGCTGTGGTGGTGGGGGCTGGGGGTGGACACAGATCAACTTACCCTCTCAAGTTAGGAGGGTTGCTGAAGATATTTGCAAACCCTTAAAGGCAAGAGAGGACATCAGTGAGAATAAACACCCTGCGTTTGTGGTTGGTAGGAAATCTGTGGGTTCATCTAGAGCAATATTGTTCCTGCTTGAATGGCATAATTTCTAGGAGCAGAGGAGTTATCTGCTTGGTTATAGTGGGGGAAACACTTCACTGATGGCTTCTTTCCTTCTCTTATCTGCTGTGCTGCTCTGGGTTGGGGAATACACAGAAGAGGGAATAAAGGCAGAAGAAGGAGCCAGTAACAAGGAACAAGGAGAGTCCGCTGAACCAGAGAAAGAACTTAGTGCCTCTGCTAATGACACAGAGGTCCCTATGGAGGTGGGTATTGGGATGCTAGTTTGCTCATGCAGTTGCAAGTGTCTCTACTTAGAGATGATTCTCCTCATGTTCTCACAATCAGTGTAACAGTTTTGTGCATCTTTGCTTTCCAAACTGATCTGACTGTCTTGTTTGCATATGCTGCTTTGTTTCACTACTCATTGATCTGTCCTCAGCAGTGTGCCCAGCCTGCGGAGACGGCACCACAGGAAGCAAAATCCCCAGTGAACTCCACAGAAGTAGATGAGAAGAAAGAGGAACCAGAGGTGAAGGAAAGAACAGATGAGCCAATGGAAGTGGAAAGCAAAGGTATCTCTGGGGAGGTTGTTTAATACCTTGAACACAAACAACTGGACAAAAAACAAACACCAGTATCTTTCTAAAACTGCATCATCTTTGCCTGAGTTCTTGAAGTGGATAATTGGTGGGGACTGTTCCAGAACTTTGGGCAGGGAGTCAGGAAACACCTAGGTTTCACTGACTGAGGAACAAAACCTTGGACTCACCAGCTGTATCTCATACTCCCTTTCTCTCCTGCAGCTGATGTGGAGAAAGTGGAAGACAGAACACCTACTGAGAATACCTCTGAACCCCCTATAATCACCTTGGATGAGAAAGGTGAGTTGTGATAATTCCATTCCTGATCCCCTTCCTGACTCCCTCTCCTGCAAGGACTTCTTGTGGGTCCAACTTGCTGTGCTATCTGCCATGTTCTTTTGAATGACTTCCTGTGCGTACAGATGAGAAAAAGGATGATGATAAGAGAGATGTGGTGATGCTGCAGAATGGAGAGATGCTGAAAGAGTCAGTAGATGAAAGGCACAAAAAGGCAGTAAAGCAACGGTTCATGTTCAACATAGCTGATGGTGGCTTCACAGGTATGTGAAATCTTTTATATTTTAACTTAGTTATATTCCCCTGTTCTCGTTCATGAGGTAACTTTCAGTTATTTTTGTGTATCTTGCCTTTCCAGAATTACACTCCCTCTGGCAGAATGAAGAGCGGGCTGCAACTGTCACAAAGAAGACATATGAGATCTGGCATCGGCGTCATGACTACTGGCTGCTTGCTGGAATTATCAAGTATCCTTACCCTGAGAAACCAGTTCTCTCCCCTTGTGCTCTAAATCTTGTTGTGAAGGTGACTGTTTTGGGCCTGACTAGAACACTGTCAGTGAGAATGCTTTTATCATTCAGTAGAGTGAACGAAATGGTGGGAGGAGGGTTTTAGTGTTTGTGTAGTCAAGACCTAGCAGGAAATAGTTTTCATTCCTCTTTCTTGGCTCCTGTTTCTCCCCTCTTTGTATCCCCTTTCCCGACCCTTCTCAAAAACTGTCTGCCTGAACTGTGTATTCCCATGTTCTCACTACCTTTGTTTGCCTGAGCTCATCCCATCTCAGTCATGGCTATGCCCGTTGGCAAGATATTCAGAATGATCCGCGTTACGCCATCCTCAATGAACCCTTCAAGGGGGAGATGAACAGGGGTAACTTCCTGGAAATAAAGAACAAATTTTTGGCAAGGAGATTCAAGGTAAGTTGCCTTCAGTGTGACAAGTGCCTTTCAGCAAAACGAGCATTTAAGAACAAGATGGTTGCCTTGCTAAGGTTGCTGTTTTGACACTTCCACTGAAAGTGAAGGCTTCTGCAGTGCTTCCCCCCCAAACTGAATGTTTGTCACAGGCAGCAGTTTCATGATAGTATCCTTTTCTTTAAAAGTAGTGTTGGGGTGCTTGACTGTTTTCTCTCCAAATGTTTCTTCAGCAACTGACATGCAGGAGGCTTCAAGTGCCTGTTTCCCTTACAGCTTTTGCTTGGTGTACTGCAAACTAGGGGGAACTCAGAAACATTGTGTAGTGGTGAACTGGTGAAACAGTAGCTTTTAAACTATCTGATTCTACTTGGGAGAGACCATGATTTAGCTCTGGAAGCTAAAACCAATCCAAGTTAGGCTGTGTAATTCTGAGTCTAATTCTGGAACTAAACATTAATGTAGTTTGGCTGATCAGCTCTGGTGTAATAGAATTCAAATTGATTTCTTCGGCGATCTCTGATATGTTTAACAGTTTTTCTTAAATTCTTCCTATAAGTAGCATTGGATACTTCTCAGATAAGAAAAAAAAAAAGCTTCATCTCCTGTGCTTCATGCAAAAAGACCAAATCAACAAAGATTTACTTCAGAAGGCAAAGGAATAGGATTCTCTTCACAGCACTTATGACCAGTCCAAAATAAGTTGGTTTTGTTGTATACTGAGCCTGGCTTAATGAAACACTTCATTGTTTCTTGATATTTAGACCAAGCTAAACAGGAGCTAGTGAAAGGAGTTTCAGGGTCTTACATTGTGACAGCTGACAATTAGATCAGGAAGAGACTGTGGTGGGGAGTGGAGGGGAATGTGCAAGCAGGCTGCTTTTTCAGGCAACTGCTGGAAGACTTCTCTCATGACTGCTCCCTCTTGCAGCTCCTGGAGCAGGCATTGGTGATTGAGGAGCAGTTGCGGCGAGCTGCCTATCTGAATATGTCAGAAGACCCCTCTCATCCCTCGATGGCTCTGAACACACGTTTTGCAGAGGTGGAGTGCCTGGCTGAGAGTCACCAGCATCTATCCAAGGAGTCAATGGCTGGGAATAAGCCTGCCAATGCTGTGCTGCACAAAGGTGATGCTATGGGCTAAGCAAGAGTGGATGTGTTGAGCATCACTGTCCCCCCTGGTCTTTCCCATGTGTGGTGTCTTTTTTTTTTTTTCCTTCTCTCCCCTACACTCATCCCTTTCTCTTATAGTTCTGAAGCAGCTAGAGGAACTTCTGAGTGACATGAAGGCGGATGTGACACGCTTGCCTGCCACTATTGCCCGTATCCCGCCGGTGGCAGTGCGCCTGCAGATGTCAGAACGCAACATCC
>JAOWBP010000001.1:64372478-64391750 GCA_028571105.1 Tragopan temminckii | reverse complement strand
TAAGGACCTGGGAAAGAGAAAAGAATAAGAAGTTTAACTTGTAATAGAGAATGAAAACAAGGTAAGAAAAGGAAGGGTCTGCGTGGTTCTTTTGGGAAAAGATAGCATGGTTGCCTATATGTGGTGAGAGAAGAACAGGAATGGTGGAAGGAATGGCAAGGAAAGAGGATGAAGAATGAGAGAAGAATGGGCATGATGAAAGGATAAGGACCTGGGAAAGAGAAAAGAATAAGAAGTTTAACTTGTAATAGAGAATGAAAACAAGGTAAGAAAAGGAAGGGGAAGCAAAAACTTGGAGACATGCACTGATGCATAGGATAATCTTGCTGTGGCAGGAATGCAGAATGCATGGGGGGCTGTGCGTTGCTCTCTGTGATCTGTGCAAATGAGTGAAGTTGCAATAATGAGAGTCCATGGTTTTCTATACTCTCCCTTCAGGTTCTGGAATGCCTATATAAGGTCCCCCTCAAACCTTCTCTTCTCCAGGCTGAAGCCCCAACTCTCAGCCTATAGGGGAGGTGCTCCAGCCTTCTGATCATCTTTGTGGCCCTCCTCTGGACCCGCTTAATGTCCTTCTTGTGTTGGGGGCCCCAGCACTGGACACAGTACTCCAGGCACAGTCTCACGAGAGCAGAGTAGAGGGACAGAATTGCCTCTCTTGACCTGCTGGTCATGCTTCTCTTGATGCAGCCTAGGATATGATTGGCCTTCTGGACAGGAAGCACGCATTTCTAGCTCATGTTTAGTCTTTCATCAACCAACACATCCAAATCCTTCTCCTCAGGGCTGCTCTCAAACCGTTTTCCACCCAGCCTGTATCTGTGCTTGGGATTGCCCTTACCCAGGTTCAGGATCTTGCACTTGGCCTTGTTGAATTTAATGAGGTTGGCATGGGCCCACCACTCAAGCCTGTCCTGATCTCTCTGAATGGCATCCCTTCCCTCTAGCATGTCAGCTGTGCTACTCAGCTTGGTGTCATCTGCAAACTTGATGCGGATGCACTTGATCCCACTGTCCATGTTGCCTTCAAAGATATTAAATAGCATTAGACCCAGCACTGATCCCTGAGGAACATCACTTGTCACGTGTCTCACTTGGACACTGAGCCATTGACCGCAACTCTGAGTGTGACCATCCAGCCAATTCCTAATCCAGTGGGTGATCCACCCATCAATTCCATTTATCTCCAGTTTGGTAGCGAGGATGTCACGCAGGACAGTGTCAAATGCTTTGTACAAATCCAGGTAGATGACATCAGTTGCTCTTTCTTTATCCACTGATGTTGTAACTGCATCGTGAAAGGCCACCAAGACATGTATTTTTTATGGGACTGTTAAAGTGTTGTTCTCTGATAGCCGTCACAACATAGGCCAAGCAGTTTCAGTAGGTGTTCAGACCACTGGTAAATACTGCGATGAAGAGTGTTTATTTATTTATTACTAGTATTTTTGTTTGTAAGAATAGATAAGATCTTTTGAGTTAAGCAGCAGAGGGCAGAAAGCTTCCTCATACATAGGAAAACTACCTGCCATAGAAATTGCTCAGTTAAAACTTGTTTAGCTGCAGCTTTATCTTGTAGACATGAAAGGAGAAAGGACGCTTTTCCAGGTAAGGGTGTGTACTGGTGTGTGTGACAGCTGGAGGCACTTTTTTTTTTTTTTTTTTTTGCTGCAATACTTGTAAAAACCAGGGCATGATTCCTTTCAGGTTCTCAAACAGCGGCAAAGTCCTGTCTGAGTTTCTCTTAAGCATCGGCGTGAAATTTAGCCGTAACCTCATTTAGGGTTGTTCTGTCCGGAGAATAGCATCCTACCAGTTTTTGTGCTGAGGTATTCTCTGTATCTGACAGTTTCTAGCCCTGCTGGGGGAAAACAGTATGTGATAGAACGTGTGCTTTTATGAGCTCTTTTTCAGATGGAGAAAAAGGAAATTACATCAGTCTTTTTTTTAAAAACTACCAAGTCAAGAATTCAGATGGCCTAGGATTTGTGCATATTTGACATACTGTGCACAGTACAAGAACGAATGTTGTTCTTCTCTAGAGGATACCTCTCCTGGAAGAGAAGAGTGAAAAATAGCGTGCTGCTGCATGACCATGTTCCATTTGCTGTGTAAATTGAAAGGTTTGCAGTCAGTGAGGCTGGGGATTGCAGAAGAGAAAAGAATGATATTAAGATTCTCAAGCTGAATTTCATCCCTGCCACAAATTCTCTTTGTAAACAATGATGATTTTCAGTTTTATGTGCCCGTTGTTTTCTGAGTCAGTGTTTGGTTTTTTTTGAGCCGTAGGGATGTAATCTGGTAGTGAGCTGTTTGAGCTGCATGTAAAGGCTGTTGTACTGGGCAGACAAGGAACTACAACATTTAGGAATATGCAAACACCCTTAATGTTGCTGCTTCTTAATTTTTTGAGAACTTAATCTTGCAGTATTAACCTTGAATGCAGGGAAGTGATACCTGCGTGCTGTGTGGTCATATATCTGTGTACTTAAGGACCCTCTACTATCTGCACATTTCTTAGATATTTAAAACAGAAATGGCAACAAAAATTGATTTGAAGCAATATTGATTAAGTTACATACAAGATCCTTATAAATAATTATGTTCTGGTTGTGCAGAAACTTACTTGTTAATTTGTTAAAGAAACAGCTTCTAAGCCCAGCGAGGCCCACAGTAGTTCTTACCGTTTGTAGAAATTAATTTTGTGGCATGTGTATGGCACTTGTTTAAAAATAACTAACTAACTAAATTCCTTTGCGTGCAGACCTTCCCTGCTGGGTGATTGCTTTTCACGGAAATGTCTCTGCTATAGAAATGTGTGGCAGTGAAAAATAGAGACTGCTGCTGGGGCTGATGTGTTAGACAGCCTTGATTAAGGGTAGGGATGCCTTCATTTACACAGTGTGTGTTGCAGAGTGGGTTCAGGAAGCAGAAATGCTTCTGTTGTGCTTCTGAAGAGCTTTTCTTCTACAACCCCATACTCCTCCCCACCTTTGTTGTTGTTGTTGTTGTTTTTAATAACAACAGCAGCATCTTGCAAGATATATTTTTTTAGTTATTTGTTAGGTGTAAAGGTGACAACAATCAAGCTTGGACTTCAGGCTAATGTGGTGACAGTAGATCTCAGTTTGATTAGACAGGCATTGCAAAATAAGAATAGTTTTTATCAGCCTTGTCAGCTGAGCATCTGGTGATGACTAGGCGCTGAGTAGCAGAGTGCGTTGGAAATTAATTGGCTATCAGCTTCATGTTGCTTGTTCAAAGCTGTGCAAATGTTTTGTTATGCACAATGTTCAGCATTCTTTCATGTGCGGGACAGGCCATACTGAGTTTTCGGTGTAGAGGGTAGAACCAGGAGCAGGGGGTTAAGGCTGCTGTTTACTGTTCCATCCTCCCTCAGAGTTGTTCTTTGGTTCTGCGAAGTCTCCTATCTCTGTCTGTTAAAATAAATATTAATCCTGACTCGCTTTTCAGTGAATTAGCATTTGATCAGCTTTAGTTTTGCATAGAAATAACTAAATGGCATTACTTACCAACTGTTGTGCTGTTTTTTGTTTTTTTGTTTATTAGTGAAGTGAGTTCTTGGACAGAGTTAGAATGCTGTGTTAGAATTGACTGACTGCACTACAAGTTTTGCTTTTCTGCTTATGTTAAATCATTCCTTTCTGCGTGGCAGTTTTCTGTTAGCTGATCTCGTGCTATAGAATTGAACTCCTGAGTTAAATGCATCAAGTTTTTATAGTCTTTCTCCTTTATGGTTGACAGCAACTAGAGGCATGCTAGTGTGAACTAGGAGAGAGTTCTGGGAATCACTGGTCTGCTGTGGTGTTAGTTAAGTTAAACAGTTAGTACTGTTGAACTTAGCTTTGTTTTGACATTGTGGACAGGGACTTGACTTCTGTATGTATTCTCCTTTCCCTGCAGGTATTGAGAACCTGCCTTTTGAACTGCAGAGAAACTTCCAGCTCATGCGAGATCTGGATCAGAGAACAGAAGGTGAGGATTAGAGATGGTTTCTGTGATGAGACAGGAATCATGCAGCCTGGCTGGCTTTTCTCCCTTTGCCTTCATCTCTGGGACCTTGGGGAAAAGAAGGAAACCTGCAGCTTTCTTAAGAGGACCCTGTAGTGTGTATATATGTACACGTGTTTATGTGTTCAATGGTCAACTTGTTTCAGACCTCAAGTCAGAGATCGATAAGCTGGCCACGGAGTATATCAGCAATGCACGGACTTTGTCGTCAGAGGAAAAACTGGGGCTTCTCAAGCAAATCCAGGAGGCCTACGGGAAATGCAAAGAATTTGGGGATGACAAGGTTCAGCTGGCTATGCAGACCTATGAGATGGTATGAAGGGAAGTGTCTAGTGGTTGTTTTATGAAAGACTGTGCTGAAGACCTTGATCTCTCTCTTTCAAGCCTCACCCACTCTTGCTTTTCTGCTCTTAGTGCAAGCCCTGTACTTTCTCCTCTTTGCTGTCTTGGGCTCTGTTGTGTGGTAACTCCTGGTCACTGTCTTTTTTGCAGGTCGATAAGCACATCCGGCGGCTGGACACAGATCTTGCTCGCTTTGAAGCAGACCTGAAGGAGAAGCAGATAGAATCGAGTGACTATGACAGTTCTTCCAGCAAGGGCAAGAAGAGTGAGTACCACCACTGGGCTGCAGATTGATACAGGAGGCAGCCAAGTGACTGTGGAAGTGGTGGGGATGAAGGCAGGCACTGAAGTGGTACAGACTGTTACGCTGGAATCTGAAGGACAGGTAAAAAGATGGTGACCTGGGCTCTAATTGTGTGAGCATATTCAAGGCCACTAGATAAAATTAAGATGAGATGCGTGGCTCAAAGCCAATGTACATTCCAAAGTAGGATTGCATTTTGGTGCTGAAGAGGTTGTTACTGTCAGTTGTCTATTTTAACAGAATGGAATATGCAATAACTTTTTCTCTTGTTACCAGAGGGCCGAGCCCAAAAAGAGAAGAAAGCTGCACGTGCACGCTCTAAAGGGAAGAATTCTGATGAGGAGGCACCAAAGACTGCCCAAAAGAAACTAAAGCTTGTCCGCACGTAAGCATTTAAGACACTTGGGGGAATGAGGAGCAGCACTACAAGTCAGACCAAGGGAGACTTAACCAGACTTCCCTATGAAGAATTTGATTCCCCACCCAGACCAGATCCTGTGTGTTTCTCCTTGGAAAGAAAGGAAGGAGACCTTTTAGTTTTTTCAAGAGTGTGTGGCATGTATGGGAAGACAGATCAATCCCAGTGAATGTGGATGTATGTGCTTAAAAAAGAGGAGTGGCTGTCTCTGGCAAGCAAGGGCATTGTAATGGGAGACATGAAGGGAACCAGTGCTAGTTGATTTACTAACCTGATTTATTTCTCTTTCCTGCAGTAGCACAGAATATGGAATGCCTTCAGTCACATTTGGAAATGTGCACCCTTCAGATGTATTGGATATGCCTGTGGATCCCAATGAGCCTACTTACTGCCTCTGCCACCAGGTCTCCTATGGGGAGATGATTGGCTGCGACAACCCAGATGTAAGAGTCTGTACTTGATGGAGGTGGGGGAGAAGGAAGTGGAGAGTCTCCTACAGAAAGTCTTATGCTGCTTGGGTGGGGCGTGATGTAGAAGCAGTGATAGTAGCACGGCTCATCTCAGCTGTTAAGAGCAGTGGGCTGGCCAGTTAAGTGCAGCTTTCTTTGGGCTTTTCCCTAATACGACAGATGTTTTCTTGGCCCCATACTCAGCAAGGGATAATTCTGCTTACTAACGATGTATAGGTTGGGTATGAGACTCTGTTTCCTGACAGATCCTGTTAGGATTGCTACTAGTGATTTCAGAATTAGTGATTAAACGTTGGGAAGTTTCAGCAGACCAGAAACGATGATTTCAAAAGAGAACTGCTTTTTAACTGAGTGCTCTCCACCTCAACAGTGCTCCATCGAATGGTTTCATTTTGCCTGTGTGGGTCTGACAACAAAACCAAGAGGAAAATGGTGAGTGAGTGATTAAAACAAACATGCTGGAGGACCCATTGGTCTCTGAAAAGAGGAGGGTCATGGATGACAGAAAAGAAAATAAGAGAAAATTAAAAATGGAAAAGACTTTTTTCAGAAGGAAAATTTGAATTAAGGTTTTGGTATCTTGGAAAAGATCCTTTGAAACTGTAAATTCAGGGTTCATATCAGATCATAAATGCTGGCTTTTTGCTTTCCTTTCTACCAGGTTCTGCCCTCGCTGTTCCCAGGAGAGGAAGAAGAAGTAAAATCCCATGAGCCTCAAATACTGCTGCAGGAGCTCTCTTCCCCCTGCCAGGGCCTCGTCCCAGCTCCCCCAGCCCTTGGGACCTTGGCTAGGGGGAGTCTTGCCCTGTTTGTGGTTTGGGCCATCCCTGGAATGGTGTGTACCCTCACGGCAGTTCCAGTGTGTTCTGTATCCCTGGCTGCTTCCGAATCCCTAAGGGAGGCCCTCTCTGTGCACTATTCCAAACAGGTCTCTGAACCTCAAAGGGAGTGAATGAGGGCACCAGGGTAGCCACCAGATTCCCAGGGATTCAGGTAGCCCCTGATTTTCTTTGGCTTTCCTTCAGCCTCCTCAGAGTTCATTGCCTACTCTCTGCTGAGAGAACAAGGCTATGGGATGGGGGAAGGAAAGGAGGTAAGTCTTCAGCATTTTAGGTTTTCTATTTTCCTGGATCTTTTTCAGGAGAGAGGGAGTAACCAGGCCACTGTTTAATCTAGTAGCTCGGTTGAGAGACTGAAAACTTAATGTACTCCCTATCTTTAATCATTCCACTACTTTGTCTGGCATTGAGCAGCCTCTTTTGTTGGGGCAAGGAGGAAGAAGGAGAGAAGGAGTGTTTAGAGCTAGCTTTCTCTCTTACTCCTGGGGTAAACCTGCTCTCCTGGGAAGCACATTGTATGAAGGAAGAAGAATTTCTGGCCATGTGGTGAGAAACAGTTTGATCTAGCCTGTCTTCTGGCACCAGAATTCTCCCTCCCTTTAGTACAGTGGGGCTTCTCCATTATGTTGATGATGGAAAGTTCGGGGATCCAAATCCCACTTGTATACTATAGAATTAAATAAAATTCATTCAATCAAATGCTCAGTTTGTCTTGCTGTTACCTCCAAAGTAATTGCTCTCTTTCTTAGTTCTTTCTCAGCTCAGCTTTTCTACTGATGAATGCAGCACAGCTTTTCTCATGTAATAATCCTGAACATTCTACCAAGGTCATCCTTTAAAATACAACTAATACACTTGCGAAAGAATTTCTAAGCTTTCTAATGTCTGTGGAAAACATCTGCCTTTTCAGTCATATCCTCACAAATTAAAAGATGCTTATTGTCATTTTTGTTGGATTTTTTTTTTTTCATCAGTAGTCCTCTTTTAAATGAGTGAGGAAGAACATAGATGACCAGCCCTCACTATGGCTGTCGGGCAGTACAACTAAGAAAATAAGTCATCAGGGCAAAGCTTTTGCATCCAAGAATGTGGACAAGTTTTTTAGATGTTAACTTGTTCCCCAGTGAGTCACTTTCATCCTGGACCACTTTGTTGCCAGAAACTACAGGTACTGTTAATAAAGTAGTGTTGTAATGTTGGCAGGTGAGGAAATGTTCCTTACTGAAGATGGCCTTTATCAGTTTAATCAGTTCCTAGAATCAGAATCTTTTGAGTTGGAAGGGACCATTAAAGGTCATCTAGTCCAGCTCTCCTGCAATTAACAGGGACATCTACAGTTAGATGAGGTTGCTCAAAGCCTGATCCAGCCTGACCTTGGATGTCTCCAAGTACAGAGCTTCCACCACTTGTCTGGGCAGCTTGTTCCAGTGCATTACTACTACCCTTACTGTACATAATTTTTCTTGTTTCCAACCTCCTCTCTTTCAGTTTGAAACCACTTCTTATCCTGTCGCAGCAGACCCTGCTAAAGAGCCTGTCCCTTCCTTCTTATAGTCCCTCTTCAAATATTGAAAGGCTGCTATCAGTTTTCCTTGGAGCCTTCTCTTCTCCAGGCTGAACAGCCCCAGCTCTCTCAGTGTGTCCTTGTAGGAGAGGTGTTCCATCCATTGGATCATTTCTGCGGCCCTCCTCTGGATGTGTTCCAACAGGTCCATGTCTCTCCTGTACTGAGGACTCCACATCCAGATGCAGTACTCCAGGTGAGGTCTTACCAGCTCAGAGTAGAGGGGCAGGATCACCTCCCTTGCTCTGCTGGCCACACTTCTTTTGATGCAGCCCAGGATACAGTTGGCTTTCTGGGCTGCGAGGGTGCATGGCTGGCTTGTGTCCAGCTGCCATCTGTTAGTACCTCCAGTTCTTTCTGACAGGGCTGTGCTCCATCCTTACATCCCCCAGCTTGTACTGACAGCAGGAGTTGTCACAACCCAGGTGCAAGACCCCACCCTTGGATTTGTTGAACGTCATGATATTCATCTGGGCCCACTGCTTGAGCCTGTCTAGGTCTCTGTGAATGGCATCCTATCCTTTGGGTGTGTTGTCTGTACCATACAATTTGGTGTTGTCTACAAACTTGCAGTGGGTGCGCTCAAACCCATTGTCTGTGTCTGTGGTGAAGATGTTTAAGAGTATTGCTCCTAGTACTGACCCTTGAGGAGTACTGCTTGTCACTGATCTCCATAGGGCCATTAAGCTGTTGACTGCTACTGGGTACAATCTCGTAACCAGTTACACATCCATTGAACAGTCCATCCATCAAATCCATTACTTTACTGTTTGAAGAGAAGGATGCTATAGGGGACTGTGTCGAAGGCCTCACCAAAGTTCTGATAGATGGCATCAGATGCTCTTCCATTGTCCGCTGACCAAATGAGTGCTGAATTAACAGAGCAAAGGCAGGATATGATCTGTAGTTGAAAAGTGCATCTGGGCCAAGTGCAAGAATGACAAAGGATGCAATAGCTTTTGGTGAGATAGGCCTCTGGGTTGTGATGACCAGCATTAGCTGGAAGCTCTCTGGGAAGGGTGTACTAGAGAGGTATTTAAAGTGGGAATTTAGACAGAAATATGCGTGAAAACCAAGAATTTTTAAATGGCTTACAATAGCAGATGAAAAGACGTTAATAACTAACATTGAAAGAGAAGGAATGAATGCAGTAACTGTGTAAAATTTAATCACCAAAAGGGAGAAAATAATAGAATCAATAGAAACTAGAAATGACCAAGTACAAAATTGAAGCCAGTGGAAACAAAGCTTGCAAGTGACAGGGCTGGAAACACAAGCAGCTTTTTTTAGAATGTCTTTTGTTTCTGGTGTAATTGAACATGGCACATGTCCATTACCAACTGCAGATAGCAGAATTGTTTGTAATGAGAGGAGGTGGAAGTGTTCTGAAAATATTTATTATGAGTTTGTGCTGGTGTCATATTGGAATGATATAGTTCCCAGGCAAACAGTAAGGAGGATTTTAAACGGTGTCTATTGGAGAGAACAATGTGAATTGGTAATCTTCAGTAAATAGCATTTGTAGCCCCGTGAAAGCTGTCCGAGGTGCCTGGGTTCCAAAACCTGACAGGTTTGAAATGTTGGAAAAGCAGCAGCTCTGTGCTGGACTTCTGGGATGGCAAGAGGACTGCTACAATTCAGCTGGCTGTTACCAGCCTAGGTTTGAAACAGGGGCAGAACTTATAAGCAAACTGCTTCTCTTTAAAAGGAGAATTCCAGGTCAATAAAAATGTTTTGACCAGAAATAGCAAAAAGAAAATCTGTCAAAAATGACCTGATGTGATTTTTTTGAAAGGTCATTTTTAATGGTTACCTGTCGTGGGAATAATCACTTGTATAAGTATCCAAAAATTCTACTTCATCCAAAAGTTTGATTATAATGCTTAAGAAGGGGAGAAATTATGTTGGAGTCATCACAAACTCCTTTAAATAGTGCTGGGTGGTTGACAGATTCATTGCAATAGCAGTCAGCACAACATAACCACCTTCTCAAATGGAGCTGGAGAAATTGCCTCTTGCAGCAATTGGTAATGACATAGTTAATGACTAAAGTCGAATCTGAGATTCAGTAGCTGGAGCCATGCAGCACTACAAGAGGTAGGACTTGTGCCGACTTCTGTAAGCGCGTTTACTAATAAAAATTGGCCATGCACACAAACGACCTGTTTATCTTCTCACTATGCAATTTTCTTAACAGTGGGCATCATTCCCAGGCAGCAGAGCGAGTGCAGACTTTGGTGGTGTTCACTGAAATTATTGGGGATGAATTCTTATGAGAAAATGACTATGTATGAATATATGTATCTGGGAGTTGGCAACACTGATTAGAAGGGACTCGTGGAGGTCGCTTGGTTCCGTTTCCCCTACAAAGTCGGGCTGCTGCCAGTCCTCAGGCAAGTGAGGTGTGTGGGTAGCACAGTGCTGCAGCAGAGCAAGCTAGATGGGAAGTGGCTGCTGTATGGTTCCAAGAAAAAGGTGATGTTGCCGATGAGCTTAGGGCTTGATTCAAATGCCGACCAAATCAGTCAGGAGATCTCAAGCTGACAGCAGAGAAAAAATATATTTACCTGAGAGAGAGCTTGCTTCTAATGGCTGAAAATAAGACCAGCTTCTCCCAGGATGTTTCTCATTGCAGATGCACAGATGCACCTTATCGGGAGGTGGTAGTTGCAGATGACAATGGGTTTGCTCCCCTCCAGCCTCTGCAGAGAAGTGGGTGATGCTTTCTCCAAGTTCCAGAAGGGGACATGAAGGGTATCTCGTTGTGCTCTCACCTCAGTGAAGCTTCACTGAAAACATGCATTCTGCTGAGGTGACTGAGCACTGCAACACAGCTGCAGTGAGTCATTGTGCAAAGTGGCATTGGGATCACTGATATTTCGTTTCTGCTGGAGCAGGGCAAGACACATTGCTCATGTCCTAACTGCGTGTTGGTGGATTGTCTAAGGTGATAATCCAAACTTCCAAGTGAACTTGGAACCGGGGCCCTGTACTAAGCAGACCTGGCTGGTTCAGCGGTCTCTGAGCAGTTTTCCTGTATAAATGACCACAGGTGTACTTTTCTTCCTGCTGTGTGAACCAGGAAGAGCTGACCTTAGTCTTGTCAGTGATAGTTCAGATTTCTGGCTAAGGATCTTGCAGAAGGCCTTGCTGGCATAACATGTGTGCAAAGAGTTTTACATTTATGCCCAAGCAGAAATTGGATCTTGTGTTTTTGAGGTTAATAACACTGTTAATTATATGGATTTTTCTCTGCAAGTCCAGGCCCAAAGTCTCCCAGATCACTTCCACTGCTGAGAAATCAAAGGGCTCTGTTAGCTCCACAAGACAATTTTCCAAGTCGTTCTGTGGCTACATGTGGACCTGCTATGTACAGGAAGAACAGAGCTTCAGGTTGGAAGGGACCTCTAGGATTGACTTCCTAGTCCACGGATAAGCAGTGAGCATACACACTCCTTTTGGCTGGGTGATTTGAGCTTCTTATCTCTCTCGTGGTGGATTTCCAATGGGAAGGTGATATCCTCCTTCAAACTGACCTGCAGTGCTTAACTTTTCTTGAGTGATGCATTAATAGAGTTAAAGACTAACAAAACCAAGACAGAAAACAGTGTCCTGCCTTTCTTTCCAAATACAACTGAAGGAAGTTCCTCCAACTCTGTTGCCTAGTAGTTGCATTATCAGGAGATGTATACATGTTTTTATCAAATAAGATGTATTTCATTTATAAAAATAGTCAAGCATCTTGATTAATATATGCTAATTTATGTTTATTCTTCTGAATGCATTAAAAAAATAAACGTTAGTTTAAAAAAGACATTTTTGCCTGTGTCTTAAGGACAGGCAAACCTGTGATGAACACTAAGCTCCTACAGTCTGGTTTGAAAATGTTCTTGAAGTTGTCCACTTCAGTCTGTTTTTGCAGATTTGCTTTCTGCACAATTTAGTTTCTGTACAATTTAATTTCAGTGGATTGGGTCACTGCCATTGAGGGGATAACCTGTTCAAAGCAGGAAACAAGGCTGGGAGGAGAAAAGGCTGGAATTAGTTTTTACACATCGATGACAAGCATTCAGAAAAAGTGTGAGACCGTGAGATTTCCTTGTTCTGAAAGCCTGAATGATGCTATTCAGTTGCCAGAGAAAGCTTTAGGTGGGGAGGGACCTCAGGAGCCCTGTTGCCCTGCTCGCACTGGACTTGTGTGCTCAGGTTGTTCTGCCCTAAGCCAGCCTGCCTAAAAGGCCAGAGAAGTTCATTCAAGCATGCTTTTAAGAATCTGCCTCATTTTAGATTGTATTATTAGTTCAAGAAACCATTTTAAAATGATGTTTTTGCAATCAATTAAATATTCCATTTTCTAAATGAGGAGTAAAAAAATACTTCATTATTTCCTAACAAAATAAAATGTAAATTAGATACCGGAATTAATGCACATTATTACTGTACAGTGCTCGTATAAGTGTGAATAGATTAATGCATCCACCAAGTTAAAACAAGTGCTAATCTTAACGTAAAGGCTATATTTACCAGCACATTCGAATAGCTCTCGGTCAGTGACAGTAAACCTACAAAAATAAAGTGCAACTCAGAGCAAAGATTAGGTAACTTGTTATTAAACTCATCAGTTTGTATCATTTTGGTTTAGTTCACCACGCTGTCTCATGGTTTTTGTCTGTGGAGATGCCAGCCCTGCTCGCAGTAGGCTGGTGCCCACACCCTTTCCCCACTTCTGACCTGGCTCCGCGCTCCCCTTTGCCCCGTGGGTCCTTTGCCCAGCAGGGCCAGGGCCCAGTTTGGTGCCAGGCTGTCAGCACCTCACAGGACCACCACAGCACGGCAGAGATAGGTCAGGCTTCATCAGCACATCATGTCCAGCACATTTCTGTGTGCTTACCTCCATCCTGTGATGTTTTCCATCAGCCTGATCAAGGAAAGGGCACTGTTCTCTGGTAGCACAGGAGGAAGGGCCTGTGAGCTATGCTCCTGGGCTTTCAGGCATTGCTTCTGTCAGTGGTGTCTGGGGACACAACAATCAGACAGTGACATGAAAAACACAGATCCTCTCCCAGCAGCAGCAGTGCTATCGGCGGTACTTGCTGCAGGATGTGCTGTAGGCCTGGGGGTTACAGCCCGCTCCACTCAGACAAGCGCAGGAACACATCTGCAGGAAACGCCAGCTTCTGAAAACAAGGCTGCAAATCTGCTCCAGGGCATGAATGATAGAGCCTGTAGTGTGGCATGAGTGGTGCGACTTTACTGGTGCCAAGATAGCCCTCACGTGTCAGGAAATGCTGGAATTAACCTCACTCTTGTGCTATACCTTGCAGACGGCTGACCCCACAGCAGGGAGCAGCCCCCGCAAGCTCTCTGTATTGATGACTCCTGTTCAAAATGTTTATCCTGTCCTCATCCTTGCCCTGAAGATAAAATAGTGTTTGCAGAAATATACAACATAAGTCACAGAGCCAGCTGGCACAATCATAGCCAAGCAGCTTCCCCTGCAATCACCATCTCCCTGCCTGGTGCACACTACACAATGCTGTTCTGTGCACTTGTGGACCGTAAGATTTCCCTGAAGGATTTCTGACAAGCTGAACCAAACCCAAGGTATCTCACAGAGGTAGGATGGAGTCAGCCTCAGAAAGCCTCTAGGTACATGGCAGCCAACCTGTCCTCACATCACTACACGTAGTTTTTCTAAATACACAGTAGCTCTCCCTAGGATCTGCTACTAGAACGTCAACCAAGGATGATTCCTTTGTCAGCTCCTTCATAATATTCCTCATGTTTGAATTCCCAGTGTACATTCAGGGACTCTGGCACATTCAATCTTGTTTCCTTCTTCTATATGCCATAAACAGGAGGTCCAAACAGGAGCTCTCGTGATAACCCTGTGTGATGTGCCAAATTGGTGCTTTCCTCAGTCATGAATTTCCATCAGCCACTGAGGTCAGCATTATGTTCCCCCAGGGAGATGTCCAGTGATGGCAGAACACAGCCTGGGCTCTGCTGTCACTGCGGAGCAGAGGTGATTCATGAGTCTGGGGAGCTGAAGGCTCTAGAGATGTCTAAAATGCATCTCAAACTCTGCAGTGGAATAAAGAAGAAATGGAAAAAGCTTGAGCTTTGTTGCCCGTTTTAGTGGGAGTGGCAAGAAACAGCTAGAAAATGTCTCCTGCTCACTTTGTTTGAAAGATGCCATAAAAGCATCCTAAAACTCAGCGCTGTTATTAAATGGTTGGCCTTCAAGCTTCTAGGAAGTGTTGCCTGTCAACAGGACCTCTTGGAGCAAACTGTAGTTTGTCTCCTGCAGGGAGTCACAGAGCTCTGTGCTGCTGCCAGATGCCTTTGTAGTGCCTGGCTGCAGTGCTTTGATCTTTCCTGGCAGCTTGTGTAGCCACTTTGTTCACTGGCAGCTGGTGCTCTGCAAGGGCAGCCAGCATATCTGCAATTCTCTCTGCAGCTGCTGCACAAAGCAGAGCTGCTTGCATCTCCTGCGATCTGCATTGGAAACCACTTTTTCAGGGGCTTCCTGCTGTTTGGGCTGTCCAACACTCTGTTTTGCCTGCAGATCTCAGACCAGATGAGGCTGTGCGGTGCTGCAGTGGGTACTGAAAGCTGCTGTGCCGCCCTGGTTTTTGCTTATGGATGCAGTTTCTGGTGCGCCTGTGCCAGACATTGTTTCGCAGCCACAGTGATAGCTCCTTGCCCATGATGATTGTGGTCATTCTCTGTCACATCAGAAGGCACCCAGCCAGAGGAGGCTCTCCCAAGCACTGCTGGCCGCCAACCGTGCAGTGTGTTCATGGGTCACTGTGTCTGCTCCCTGGGCTTCAGCCTTAGTAGCTGAGTGCCCCTGGGCCTCTCCATGCTCACGGGCTGTATCAGTGCTGCTCTACCATCGCCACAGACAAAATCCCTCCTTTTTCCAGGGAGGTGTTTATGCCCAGAGCACAGTTCTGTTCCCTACTGCCTGGGACATGCCCTCTGGAAGATGCTCCATTGACTCCAGTCAACCAGAAAGTGGCAGAGCTGTCCAAGAGAGGTTACACTGATTTCCTAGTGATTCTTGAAGCAAGTTGCTGCTAGGACACTCCCTGTGGAGGCATGAGGTGGGCTTCAGTCTCTGCAGGTAGAAAAGGAATCAGTTTTATATCCCTTCTTCTGCAGAAGAGCACAACATGCTTTAAAGTTATAAGGGACACACTTGGCTCCTGCTCCTTGGTACTGCCTTGTCCCTTCATCCCCAGCTATCTGCTCTCTGCATCAGCTCCTTCATCCCTTGTGGTATGGCCGTGCTAGAACCCCTTCATATCATGAGCCTGTGCCTCGGGTCTCCTACACTGGTCACCCCAGTATCCACCAGCCCTTCCCACTTCACTAGTATCAGCAGGACTTGTGTCCACAGGTCCCCTCATCAGGCCTTCGCACCTCATGTCTCTGTGAGCTCTCACCAGCCTTTCCCACCTTACTGGTACCAGTGGAGCTCGTGTCTCTCCAGGCTCCAGCTGTGATGCCATCCCCTTCTCATTCCACTGCTGCCATGGCCACCAAGCAGAAGGCCCAGCAGGATGGGAGTGCTGGGACAAGGGGTAAAAATGTTGAGGTTGTCCTCCCTTTTGGGTGAGTGAACACTAGGCTGCTGCCCAGCCACCCAAGGGTCACAGCAGGGCCTTGGGGCACTGTGCCTATGCTGGGGGGTCGGTGTTAGAATTCCCTGCTACTGTGCCCTCATCCCACACTTCCTCCAGCCCCATGCCTCTCACAAGACCACCGTGTTGGTCCTGCTCTGTGTTCCAGCCCTCAGTCATGTTCAACCAGGGGGGGATCTGGAAGCTCTAAGATAGGATGTGGAGTGGAAGGTGGCACAGGAGATGTAGGAAAGAAGGGGGGCCCCAGCCGAAGGCAAAAGAGAGGAAGTACATCCCACTGTCTCCCCAGGACTGCTGATGTTGCTGGCATCCTCTGCTGCACCACCAGTGCCTCCCGTGGGCAGCCCCCTGTCTGATGGTGAGTACCAGCTCTTCTTCTCCAGCCTGTGGCCAATCTGGAAGGCCCATGCATCCTGCCACCTACGTCAGACCTTTGGCTGCCTCAGCCCAGCAGTCCTGCGGCTGGACCAGCAGGAGAACCATGGCCATGTCCCTGAAGGTAGGACACTGTGAATACCTCAGGGCGCTACTGGGATCACCTCACCTCCAGAAGCAGTAGCTGTCAAAATGCCTACAGACAGTGGGAATGGCGGTGGGATGGGCCTTTTTGGGGTCTGTAGTCCAAAGTTAGACTCAGAGCAGTACAATCTCAGCACTAGATCACCCTGACTTTGGGTGGACAAGTTATGGAAGCCTCCAAAGGTGGTCTGATTGCCTGTCTGGGAGCTTCAAGTGCTGCGCCACTTTTTTTTGCAAAAAAAAGTGGCCAATACGAACCTCTCAGGCAGGAATTTGCAGATTTTTCTTTCTTATTTCATTTGGCACCACCAAGAAGAGCTTTTCTTTCTTGTTCTTTAGCTCTCCTCCAAGTCATTGTGGGCTGCTATTACATCACCTCTCCATCTCCTCTTCACATAATCACAGAATGGTTGAGGTTGGCAGAGTCCTCTGGGTTCACGTGGTCCAACCCCTCCTCTAGCAGGGACACTCACAGCGACGGTGCCCAGGACCATATTCAGGCAGCTTCTGAATATCTGAAAGATCTGTTCTTGTATCCACAGTAAAGAAGGGCTGCCTGCTGGAACTTCCTGTGCTCCAGAATGTGCCCATTGTCTCTTGTCCTGGCACTGGGCACAACTGAAAAGAGCCTGGCTCTATCTTCTATGCACCCTTCCATTAGGTGTTTATAGACACTAACGAGATTGACCTGGGCTTTCTCTTCTCCAGGCAGAACAGTCTCAGCTCTCTCAACCTTTCCTGGTAGGAGAAGTACTCCAGTCTCTTAATCATCTTTGTGGCCCATTGTTGGACTCTGTAAACTATCATTTAGATCATTAATGAAGGTGTTGAATAGGACTGGATGAAATATTGACCTCTATAGTACACCACTAGTTACTGGCCTCCAACTAGGCTTTTCACTGCCAACAACTGCCCTCTGGACTCAGCCAGTCAGTCAGTTTTCAACCCACTTTACTGTCTGCCAGTCCAGTCCACACATCAAATACTTTTCTATGAGGATCTTATGGGACAGCCTCAAAGGCCTAACTGAAGTCCAGGTGAACAATATCCACCACTCTCCTCTCACCTACCAGGGCAGTTATTTCATTATAGAACCTTATCTTGTTGGTCTAGCATGGCTCCTGATGATTTCCATGTCTGGAAATCGTTTTCATTATTGCAGCTCCAGCACTTTCCCAGGGACCAATTTGAGCCAGACTAGCCTCTAGTTCCCAAGGTTCACACTGTTCTTGAGAACGGCAGTGTCATTTGCTTTTCCTCTAGTCTTTGGGCACTTCTCCAGTCTCCATGATTGATCAAGATTTACCAAAAGTACACTCACAATAACATTTGCCATCTTGAGGGTTCAACCCATTGAGATCCATGGATCCAGTTCACTTTAGTATTCCCTGATCTAATTGTCTTCCACCAAGAATACAGCCTCAGTTTTTCCTTTCTTTTTTGGGACCAGGGATTCCTGAAGGCTATTCTTACTAGTAAAGACTGGAGCAAAGAAGGCATCCAGTACCTCAAATCTTTTCATGTCCTGCATAACTTGGTCCCTGTCTCCTTCAGAAATGGGCCCACATTATCCCTGGTCTTTTTTTGTTACCTAATAACTTATAGAAGCTCTTCTCATTGCCCTTGACATCTCTGGCCTGATTCAGTTACATCTAGCTTTAGCTTTCCTAACTTCATCCTTGGATGCTTCTGCAGTGTCTCTGTATTCCTCCCAGATTACCCTTGCTGAAATGAACAGCTCTTTCCAGCTAGATCTAGGGTTTAATGCAGAAGGCTCTCGTAGGCCTTTAAGAAACCTTGAGCTGATAAGCTGCTTTTTAAAGTGTTTAACATTTCTGTAGCCAAGAAACATCCCAGTTCAGAAAGTGCCATAGCAACAGTACCCTTTAAATCTCTGCAATCATACTTTCTCTGCACCCCTGCATCAGAGAATTTAAGTGGCATAATTATATCTCTGCAGCTGAAAAACTTGGGACTACTTCTGTTGTATTTTTCTTCTGAGAAAAAAAAAAAATAGGAGCAATTTTCTCATAAAAAATATGTCTTTATATTTAGCTATGAACGTCAATGAAATGAATGATTATCCAAACGTCTGTGCTTATTTGGACTGCAGCTTGAGGGCAACTATTTCTTGCTTGTTTCTGCAGCTGTGCCAGGGGAATGGTTCCCATCCTGCACTAACAGACCCAGGGAGAAGTCCTGGGCTTCCTGCCTCACTTGCTAGCACCTGACACTGAGGAGCTAGGTGCAGCCAGGACTGCTGCTTGTTCCGTTACAGGCAATGCCCATCGCTGTGGACCACCAAGCCACCATGCTAGTGGTTGGAGACGTTCCCACTGCTGCTCTGCTTTGGGCCTCTCACTTTCCAGAACCCTGACAGCAGTGGGGGTTGGTGTTTGTTGACCAACATCTTTGGTCCCCATCTATCTCACTCTGAAGCCTCCTGCATTTCCCTTGCAGCAGGGACCCACTGCTTAAGCCTCACAGGCAGCTTAGCCACTGCCTGCAGGGACTTAGGCAGTTCTGGCATTCATGAGTGTTGACTGTGCTTCTTCACATGTGGTACTCAGGAAAGCAGTTACGTTGTGCTTTAAACAAGGGAAGTTCAGGGCCATGGAGGTGATCAGAGGGATGGAGCACCTCTCCTTTGAAGAAAGGCTGAGGGAGCTGCACTTGTTCAGACTGGAGACGAGAAGACTCTAAGGAGACTACACTACGGCCTTCCTGTACTTGAAGGGGCCTTATACAAAGGAGGAAGACCAGCTTTTTACATGGACAGATAGTTATAAGACAAGAGGGAATGGCTTTAAACGAAAAGAGAGGAAATTTAGGTTGGATATTAGGAAAAATGGTTCACTTGGGGAGGTGAGGCACTGACACAGGCTGCCCAGCAAAGCTGTGGATGCCTCATCCCTGGAGATGTTCAAGGCCAGGTTGGATGCGGGGCTGGGCAGCAGGACCCAGGGTGGCAGCCCTTCCCTGTGGCAGATATGGAACTTTTAGGTCCCTTCTAGCCTAAGCCATTGTGGCTCTGGGCAGCGTGATCTGGTAGTTGGTGACCCTGCACATTGAAATCATTATGGTCCTTTTCAACCCAGGCCATTCTATGATTCTATGATTCTATGATTCTATGAT
>JAOWBP010000001.1:64341988-64372378 GCA_028571105.1 Tragopan temminckii | reverse complement strand
GGGGAGTTGCCCCCAAACCGCCTCGGGGCCGGAAGAAGAAACGATTGCAGGAATCGGGGCTGCCAGAGATGAGCGACCCCTTTGTGCTGTCAAATGAGGATGATGAGGACCAGCACAAGGATGGCAAGACATACAGGTGGGGAGCAGGGTTAAACCACGATTGTTACATTGCATGGGGGTAGGGGTATATTCAGCTCTTTGGAGGGTTATGTGGGGGTGGGAGAGATCTTTGCCTCTTCCTTGTAGAGTCCCTGAATAGAGAAACTCTTAGCTGCAGAGAGGATTGAGTTTTCTTGATAATTCGGAATGTGTGTAAGCTAGTGGATTGACCCCAAACTAAGCATCTTCTTCATAGCGGACAACCTCAGTTTCCTAAACATATTAATGTTAGTATTGCTCGGTTAGTTAATGTTAGCTCTTTCAGAGGCTGAGCCATATCCTTGATGCTGCAGCTGGGTAGTGTGGCTGGCATACTGCAGAGTGCAGTACTGTCTGGTGCACCTGGAGCACTTCTGGTGTGGTTGAGAGTCCTAGTGTACCTGAATGCCCCTGAATGAGGACTCCAATCTGTCCAGTATAAATTCTCTGTATTGGAGGAACACAGCTGGAAGTGAACTGTGGTGATAGCATCAGTTCCTGTGTGCATTGTCCCATGTGCTGTCTTCCTGTTTCAGCATTCCCAACTAAACAGGAAAACAGTTCTGTTCTGAATTAGATGTAAGGGTGTTACTGAACCCAAAAGTTATTCGACAGGAGGGGAGAGCGTTCTGAGCCTTGAGGTTGGGTTTCTGAGCTTGGAGGGATGTGGCTTAAGGAACTTATACAAGTGAGTGCTGGGAAAGGGAGAGAGGTTACCTTGGAAGAAATACTTAAAGCAGAGGGTAATAAGGAGCACGACGTTTTTGAGAACGTGACAGCTGGACAGAGCAGATGAGTGCTAGGGTGGGAGTGTGATGGTCAGTGTTGGTTGGGAAGCAGGAGCGAGTACGGTTATTTAGTGATGTGTGTTTCCGAGGTTCTGAGGGCTGGTTAAGGTCAGTGAGTCAAAGTAGTAGCCAGATAAAAGCAGAAATATTTGATTTGTAGCTCATCTCACTTCCCTACTGTGTGTCCATGAATCCTTCTCAAACAGTTTCCCTTATACCATTCTAGGCCCTCTTTTCTTTTTTGGTACCAGCTTAGTTATTTTTCTGGAAGTAAGTCATAAGAATATGAAAGCACCTCCACAGAATCTATGCATCCATCCCAGACTCTGTTTCATTTTTAACTACAGCATTTTTAAAATGTTTACATTTTTAAATCAGTACAGTTAAATGGCTACAAAACTAGAGCGTGGAACAGTCCTTTTATTCCCTTACCCAATGTCCCAGTTTTTCCACTTTGAAAATACAATCAGCGTATGGTGAAGAGGGGTGGGAGTGTTAGGTAGCTTGCTATTTTTAAGTCCACCATTTATTTTGGGCCCTAGCCACAATTCCACACTACTCAAGCTGCTTACAGTCTGGGTTGCTAATTAGGTTGTTAGATATGTATTTACAGGGGACACAATTGGCAGTGAACGTTAGAATTAAAGCTGAACCAAAGCTTTAATTATAGCTCCTTGTTTACATGTAAGTTTGGAAAAAAATGCCAATGAACATGTGGAGTGACTCAGCAGAAACTTTATGAACGCCCATGGTCTCTGTAATTGATCATGAAAAAGACTTTACAGGAAAAAAAAAAAAAAAACAAACCCACACAAATAAGTTTATATGCAGGAACATGTAACCAGGAATATGTCTTGTCTTCACGTTTAGTCCACCTCTGCCTTTTCTTCCAGTTCCCATCCCAAGATAAACTTCCTCTGAGCAGTATTAAGGTGCAAGATAGCCAAATTGATATTTATTGAAGACCATCAATGGGTCTCTTCTTTGTCTGACGCTTTCCATGTGCAAGTCTGGAACTAAAAAGAATTGTTCAAAAATAAAGGAAAGCGAGTGCTCTTGTAGCTGTGGGAAGATCTTTGTATATAACATCCATAGGCTAAAAACTTTTGAGAACTCCTGGGTTCCTTCGCTGTTCTAGATGATAATGATTTGGGTAGTTGCCATTACTGTAGTACGCAGATGTATCCTAGCTAGTTTAGGATTACATGGGAGGTTTTTTGGAACTTGCTCCCTTCTGGGCTGAAGGAGTTGCTTGTGGTACCCGTGCAGGCGTTTGTGTGATTTCATTGACTCTCATCCTGATATGCTAAGGATAGTCTAGTCAGATGCCTGGAAGGAGTTGCACTATATTGATCAATCTGACTACTTTTTTTTTTTAATCTCCATGAGCTCTTTTGTCACGGGTGTCTGAGCAGGTGGCTAATTTCCCTAATTCCTGACTCCTGGTGTATTAGTGAAGAAGGAATAAGGCCTTGAATGAACAGCACCGCAGGCAGACTTTGAAGGGATTGCAGCACAAGGGTGATACAAGTGTTGCAGATCAGCCCATTGAATGTAGCGATTCGTGCCCCAGCAAATGGCAGATGTTTTGCTGCCGTCTCTGGATGTGAATTAGTCTGCTGTGGCAATGGTGCAACAATCTTTTACCACTAGGTTTTTCTCTGTAAGAGAAGGCGTGAGGCTTTTACTGATGATGCTGTTGCTTGCAGATCTTGCACATCTAGCCTTAGGATTAGTCTGGCAAGAGTCCTTGTTCTGCTTTGTGATATTAGAAGAGCGCTTGTACCTGCAGGGGACACGCATCTAAACCAGTTCTGTGAAGCATTTTCCATCATGAATTATGTCATTTCAGACTTGTCTGGATTCATTGTCAGCTCTTTGTTAATATCTCCTGACATCATGGTAGAATTTACTTTTTTTTCCTGCGGAAAAAGAGATCAGCATCAAGAGTGTTTCTACTAAGATGCTGTCAGTGTGTGAAGCACATGATTTCTGATCAGAACTTTAAAAGGTACTGAGGAAGAAAGAGCATAGATCCTGGAGACAGTGGTATTTCTCAGTACTGTTTTGGTGTGTGTTCGAATGCACTTCTTGAAGCTTCTGGTGTGATGTGTAGACAAGGTGGTTGAAATGGTTCAGTCTCTCTGATTCAGATCATCAGTTTTCTCTGTCAAACAATTCTCTGAATAGTTTGATCTCGCATTTACTAGAGGAAGAAAGCTCATTATTGGCGCTAACAAACTTAATTTAAGTGTTGCTTTATAATGGCTAGGACAGACACCATTTTTTTGTCTGGGATGGTTTTGTAGGCTCTGCTTTCGAACAGAGGACACAAGTAGAAAAGTTGTAGGCATGAGAAGGACCTTGTTGTTACACTGTAATCGTAGAGCTCTCACCTTCATTGATAAGTTTCCTTACTTTCACTGGGCTGGAGGGAGTTTTAGTTTGGGAGACAATAACCAGCTAAGAGACATAAGCTTCTAAGGTGTGTGCAGGGAGAGAAAACGTGCAGAAGCCTTAGAAGTCTTGGCAAGAAGCAGAGACAGGCTGTGAAAGAGCAAAAATCTGGATGGTAAAAATTAGGAATGTAAGGGGAGCCAGTGGCTTGAATACAACAGGTGGTGGGCATGTCTTTTTTTTCAGCCCTTTTTTTTTTTTTTCCCTATACTGAATTTAGTGTTGCTATTTGACCTTTTCATGTGGTGATGATTTTGTTGTTTTTTAATAGATTTGAAATCTGGTGGTAATGGCTTTCGTAAGCCATGTCTGCCTGAAAATTTATTCAAGTTGTAAATTTTGAAAATTATCTATTAAGCATGCTCTGAGATGCTGTATACTTTAGTAGTTGAAATATGCAAAGATTACTGTATCATCTTTGTTGGTGTTTGAGGTTTGCATGAATCCAGGCCCTGACCAGACTGTTTGTCCCCACAGAAGAACTAAAGAGGCTGTGACCTCTCTGTGTTTATATGAGGCTGTACTATGTGTGTGCTCTCTGTACTGTGATAAGCGTCTTCTTGATTAGTGCTAAAGAGCCAAGCTTGCTTTTCCTTCAGTCACAGCCCTCGTTCTGCTTCAGAAGTGAATCTTTGTGCTCAGCATTGGCAGGAGCCTCCCCCTCTAGCGGGCGCACTGGCAGGGTGGAATTAGGTAGTTCTAGGTTCAAATGCGGTGGGGACAAGGGTGAGATATGGCTTGGGCTTGGAGCTGATTGAAAGCTAGGGAGGGTCAAGACTGAAACAGGAAGAAAGAGGCAGATCTGCGAGAAGCTGGAAAATGAAGGAGGTACCTCGAATTAACAGAACAGATGGGGAAAAGAGCATGGGATGTGGACAGACAAATAGAAGTGTGGGGGAGAGGAGATAAATGTTAATGAACAGGGAAGAGTCATGGCAACTGAGGATGAGGAGGCTGGGGCATATGGGAAAAGAGCCTGGGGCTGGGTCTTGGTGCAGGCGAGATGGGATTACAACAGGATGGAAGGCTACAGGCCAAGGAGAAATAGAGATTGTAGTATGGGGTGGAAAGTTTGACCACATTCCCTCCAAAGCCTAGAAATATTAAATCCAGTATTCCTAAATTTTGCCACGTTTCTGCTGTCAGCACTAGTTAGTATATAACCTCCTCTGGCAAAGAGCCTCACCCCCCTCCAATGCTAGAAAAAGACAACAAACTGCTATTAATATCATTTATTGTCCTAGCTGTGGTGGCAGAGTCTGTGCAGAGGTTCTTAAGATTGCTGTTGACCAATGTGGGTGTCAGTGTGATGCCACATGTTGGAATTTCTGTTTGCTTTTTTTAACAAGTAGTTCCGTGAGCAGCGGAACTAATGAAGCCTGGTTTCCAGCGGCTCTCTCCTGTGTGGATTCTCTGATGTCTAATCAAGGGTGAGCTCACTAGCCTTTCCCTCAGCAGGGGGCTCCAAGAGGGTCTTTTATCTTTTCCAGATGCATATTTTTGTGACACTTGTTGTGATTTTAAAATTCTTACCCCTTTTTTGGATTTGGTTAAAATTGGCTTATGCTTTCAAAGTTCTAAGGAGGACAGGTGCACTTCTTTATATACACACATTGTTTGTACTATAAGCTTTGCTTTGTATATGAGTACTATGTCTGAAGGTTAGAAATCGTAATTAAGACTGACCATGTGTCTCAGGATATAATAAGGTGAAAATCTGGATTATGGTAAGTTCTCTCCTTTCTGTTATGGTGTTGTATATACATGTTATACATGTTTGCATGTGCACGTGTGTTCTCATTGTAGTTCATCATACTGCAAGGTAAAAAGAACAGGAAGGGTTCTGTAGTCGCGAGTTTTAATTTTAGTGCATTTTACTTGCTTGTCAGTGTGTGCAAGGGAATGAGGGAGTCAGTAACTGTTTCAGCTGGAGAGAGAGAACATCAAATCCCTTATGTCATACATCTGTCTGCCTGGTCACACCTTAATTTGACCCTATTGTGTCAATGCACTTTTCTACCATCTTTGTTTATGTGTTTACAGTTGTAGTGTACTTGATAGCCTGTCAGAGTCCTGAATATTTACTTAGGAAAAAGGAACGATATAAAAATCAAAACGGCATGGGGTTGTGGAGTTGAGAAAGTTGATTTGGGGAAGGCAATTGACTGCTGATGTGAAGAACTTGTAGGCTGTTTGGCACGGTTTTAATAGTGTATCTTAAGTCATGGTTCAGGCCACATTGTGCAAATACAAGTTAGGTCACATCTGTTGTTCCCAAAACCGTAATCTCTTCTCGGGTGTCATTGAATAGTCCTCTGTTATATGTTGCATCCTTTTTAGCTTTGCAGAAGTGTAGTATCTTACAGCTACAGCGCAGAAGTCTTATAGGGGCTGTGATTTAAATGTATACACTGTCAAGTTCCTTTAAAGGAAAATCAACGTTTGCAGATATTGGGTTAGCCACTCAGAGTTAGTGGGTATATCTTACTAGTTGTTTTTTCCTTCCTGTCTTTTGTCACTTCCTACTGTTAGGAAAAAAGAAATGGATGTTGTGGGGACAGATGAGTATGGAATGCTGATAGTTGTGTGTGGCTCCAGCAGAGGAGTGATTCTGCCTTCTGAGGTTGGAATTGCACTCATTTGACAAGGCTGATGCTGTACGCATCACACTGGTGGTGAAGAATCCTGACCACTTGCTTGTTAAGTATCTATTTGTGCAACATAATAAGGATGCAGTTCTGTTGAAGCAGTCGATAAAGCTGTATCAGAATATGTGACTGCACTGCAGAGCCAAATTATGGTGACACAGATGACCTTACTTCTGGTTCCAAATTTATTAGTGTTTCTTATGGGGCTTTTGTGTTTTTTTTTTTTAGCGTTGGATATTATCATGTTCCTGGGAAACATCTTATTATATTTTATTGCTTTGCTGGTTGTTTATTCTAATGGTTACTGATTTCAGAAATCAATAGAGGTCTTAAGCCTGATGTTGTTCAGTGGTTTTAGAGGTCAACAGAAAATCTTTTGACAATTTACAGATAGAAGCAATTGCTGGTATATAATTGTGGGGGGTTGTTTTTTTTGTTTTTGTTTTTTTTTTTTAAGACTAAGTTTTATGTGGCTGTTAAACTTGAGCTGTTCAGGCAAAATGTGGTTTTAGTACAGCACAATGTAAGACTTAGTTGCTTGGTTAATACAGCCTGGCTTCTCCAGCAATCAGGGATTGAGACTTAGGTGTTCAGGCACGATTTAAAACAATAATTTAGGCCTGGATAGAATTGGAGTCAGGAGCTGGACTCGAAGATCCTTCTGGTGGGTCCATTCCAACTCGGAATATTAAGTGATTCTAGGAAGTGTCTTATTGGCTGCAGCTGAACATCTTTAATCTAAAGAATAAGTAATGTGAGTAATAGGGAAACATGTCCTGGAAGGCAGTGCAGAAGACTTCTAGAAATTAAATGACATCATGTGAGTTCCCAGTGTGAGGCTCTGACAAAAGATCGTAAATGCAATTGCTGAAAGCATAAATAACAATGTATTTAAAGGAAGACAGGCAATTTGTGAAGCACACTGAAATGCTACAAAATTCTGGGTCTGATATTTTTTCTAAGATCATTTGGAAATATTGACAGAATGCAGGAATCACCTCTGAGTCGAAGGACTGGAGAAATGCTATGTGATGAGAGCATTTAAAAATAGTCACTGCCAAGATAATGGTGCATGTTTGTTTTCTGTAGTCTTACCATGATACCAAGCAATGGAGGGTCTGTGGAAATAAGTCCGTGAAGATCTCTGTGTAATTAGCAGATTTGATAGTATGCATGTCAACAGTGTAAATTGGCAAATGGATGCAGAAATACAATTGTTACAAGCTTGCATTTGGCATTCATATACTTTTATTTAGGTCTTATACAAGTTTTCTAGCTGTGTATCTTAAATATTCTATCTCCTTCCCCTTGCCTCTTACAAAATATTAGTGAGAAAACGTTTAATTCAGCTTTAAAAATATTGGATAATTTGAAGGTTAAATCAGCATTTCTTATGCACTGTGCATCCATTATTATGCTATGATTGCATTAGTTACTTCATTAACTCTGCATTGAAAAGGCAGTAAATTTCTTTCCTTACTAAATATCTGTTGACTCAGGAAGCCTAAACTTAGCTAGTTTAACTTCTGACCTTTCTGATCTGTTGTTTTAAGTTACTATTATTTTTAACTTGTGATCTCGTATTTGAAGTCTAACAGAAAGAGCAAGGGCTCAGTTAAATTCTAAGATGAATCTCAGTAGGAAATTGAATTCTGAAAGTCATGTAAAAGCTTACAGTTTTCACAACTATGACACCAATTAATTAATCACTTGATTGAAAAATGCTGTTAATCCGTGTTAGGCAGATTTTACTATGAGATGATATTTCAGATGGTATTTTATCTCATAACAGCATCTGATGAATGAGGCGAAACATTCTATGAGAAGTAGCAAAAACATGGCACTGTGTGCCTCAGTGTTGTAGTCTAGCTCCTATAAGCATAATTTTGTTTGTGACTCATCATGATGACTTTCATATGGGAGCAGAATTAGAATTATATATCTAACTCTTACTGGCATTTCATGATTTTTGAGGGTGTTAGTCTTACCATGCACATATTCTTTTTTATCTCACTTTATTTCTGTAGATTCCCTTTAAAAAGAAAAGATTATAAACATTGTAAGATGTTACTTCTGTTCCCTAGTATACTGATGAGTATAAAACTAACTATTTATATGGAGAAACACACCTCTGCATTAAGAGTTTGTTCTCCGAGGCTAAATTTGCAGAGCCATAACAAACAGTCGTAGGATATTTTGTTACACTCTCAATGGGAATACAGCATTCATTTCTGTTACTTGCTTTCAGAATACAGTAGAAGTAGTAGTAGCTCAGAAGCACAATGGGGAGAAAAGATTAAAAATGCATATTAAGAAAAAAGATGAATTATTTCATATAGTGCTGTATTCATGCTTAGGAAGCAGCACTCCCTCCTTTTCCTCTTCCCAGCAAGGAGAATTTCAATGAAGTAGAATACTGAAACACTGCAAGTGTCAGATGCGATGTCCTCATTACCCGTATGGATCCAACATTTTTTTTGAATCCATATTTACCCACCAGAGGACTGACTGCATCCTCCCCTTTAATATTAGATGTCGTCTGAGGCAAAATGCAAAGCCGTTAATTAAATAGATCATTTGTTGCCGTGAAAATGCCTGCAACCGCATAATGCAGAACTCTAAAATGCAGCTGTCTGCTGTATTCCAGGGCCTTTTCAACTCATGAGGCTAATGAATTTGTTAATGCTACGTAACATTCTTGCCCGCTCTGGGCTCATGCTAGTTGGATTATTGGAAAATGAGTCCATATATATGAAATATATTTTCATATTGTTTTAAAAACAATTTGGAGACCTCTACAGCTGCTAAATGCAGACAAGTGAGGTTGTTTGTTTTTGTTGTTGTTTTACCTTCTGAGGTTTTGGAGGGTTTTTTTGTTTGTTTTGTATGTGGGTGTGGGGTCTCTTGGTTTTGCTGTTTTTCCTCACATTGAGATTTATCTTCCATTCTTATGCAGGTTGCAGGGAGATCTTGTCAAAATGGAGAAGAACATTGTTTCTCTGCATCAAAGTTTATTCTAGGGAATTTCTGACCTGAAGGCAGATACCTGACAAAGCAAATAAGTAAAGGGATTGCTGCGCAGATGTTTTGGACAATAAACTAGATGGCTTTATTGTAATTAGATACTTAACGGATGGGAGTGCTTAGATATAGTAACGTTCATTAATTTTTTTCAAAAAAGAATGGGATGTTTAAAATATATGGTCATATAGTGCAGAGAAGGTATCCGTTCCCAGGACTGTATGTACATTAGAGCTAAATGTCTAGAAAAGTAGTACACTTGGACAGATTCTAAAAATAGTAATTGTGGGAGCCTAGTGATTGAGAACATAATATAGCCTCTGAATGTTGTTCCAAAGATGTATTATTCTCATGGTTGAAATGATCCTGTTTCTTCTTGGGTTTTTCTAACTTGTACTGTCAGCTGTTGTATCTTACGATACTTTTCTTTGCTGCATAAACCAAACCCATAATAATTTCTATTTCTTTTCCCTGCATAGATTTAAATGGATACTAACCAAGCTGTCTTTTAACCTTTCCTCCAAGCCTAGATAGACTGTACTCAGTGAATCTACTGTGAAGTAGATTTTCCACATACCGTGATTCCTAAAGTTTTCTGAACTTGTCTGGATATTTCAATAATTGTTGACTACTTAGTCTTCAGCATTAGATGTGCTGTTGCAAGAATAGTTGCAAAATTCGTATTTACAAATATGATACCTTCTGTTCCTCTTTGATTCAGTTAGCCATATCAGCACAGTGTTGCACTGAAAGCTTGTTCCCATTTGAATGATTCCTCATTTGAGTGATGTTGCAGAGCAGAAATCAGCAGACAGTACTGGAAATAAACATCCACTGAAAAGGAGCTCGACAAAGTCGTGCATGGGGTTATGGCTTAATTCCTCGCATTAGCAAGGCACTGGACTTGGAGCTTGGAGATACTTTTCAGTTCAGTGTTCACTTTTAAAGTTCTTTTTAGCATTGCTACTTTCAGGAATACAATTCTGATTCTCTAAATGTGACTTGATAATTGTGAAGTGCCTATGCTGTCTTCAAGTCTAGCTTTAAATTTTTCATAAAGTCTAAAGCAAACTGGACAAGTGTTTAGAGATGCTTGGCTTTGTAAACCAAAACCTGCTTTTTCTAGAAGGTGATCTTGATGTTCTTTCTTGCTCCTTGCATCTCAAATAGACCTAGGGATAAACAGATTGCTTCTGTTTGTTGATGCTAGAAAGGGTGGTTGTGTGTATGGAAGGGAGGAATTATAAGTTATATGCATTCTTATATGTGTTGTGTTCAATTGTGCAGTTAGAAGGAGGTAGGAGAAAGATGAAGGCAGAAAACGTGGAAATAATTGATAGAGATTATAAGGAATTTAAAGGAACAGTGATATATAAGAGAAATGTTATGGCAGATGTGTGGTAGAGTGCTCGCTGGGGAGGCATGGCTTCCAGTTAAATGGCTCAGAATCAAGCTGTGGCTTGGAAAGGCCTGTGGAAGTTAAGGTAGGTTCTGGATAAATATTGCCTACATTACATGTGCAAATTAGACCACATGCTTCATAAAGGCTTTTGGCTCCAACATAAATTGCCACAGTAGTAAATGTAATGAAGTATTCTCTTAGGAGGAGGAGAAACATTTGAATGTAGAAAGGAGCAGGATAAACTCTCTGTTGTTTGTAATAACTGCAGAGACTTTTGTCACTGAGCAATTTCTTAAACGCTTGTAAAACTTAAGGAAATTCCCAGGCACAAAAACATAATTAACACTGCACAGCAGGTTGAACAGAGGTCTTCTAGGTGGAATTTTTCCCTCGGGTGTGACCCTGGAAGTTCCAAGTGCAGGTTCCATTTTGTACTGTTTAGTTGAGAAGTCTGCAAGTGGAAAAACTTTTAGTTCAGAGAAACCTTAACTCTGCCACTTGTTGGCGTGCACTTTTGAGAGAAGATAAAAATTCCAGTAACTTGGATGTGGTCTCTAGCTCTCTGTCACTTTATTAACCACAAACTCTTTTACCACCTTTGATTTTATAAGAGTATAATCTTCTCTTAACTTGGTATTATGGTGGAGGAATGGTTTTTAACATCAGCATCCATTGGAGACAGTTGCCCACTGCTTCTCCCTGTTCGAAGAGTCTGTGTTAACAAACATGCTTCTGATCATTGTGGGAACAGATGGGTCCAAACTCCCAGACAAAACATTTCAAAACATCAGAGATAGAAACGGTGAAAGCCAATTAGACCAGTGAAATATCTGATTTGATATGCAGAGCATCTTTTGAGACTCACTAGGAAGGCAGCACTGTTGTTACTTCCAGCATTGTCTTCATAAATGTGTCTTCTCCAAAAGTGGGAGCAGAATTAAATGATTTTGTCATAACTGCTTTTGCAGACTTTGCAGTACATGGAATTAACTTTTATAACGAGGATGAACCTTAACCTGGGATTTTCAGGTTTTCCAACTTTTTGTTCATCTATTATTTATTTCAGCCAAAAATGTTTTTCGTCTGGGAGTTGTTGTTCCTGTCCCCTTCAGATTGCTGTAGAAAAATTTCCAAAGTGCTGCCCTGTCTTCCTTGTAAGCGCAATAAATTAATCTCTTTGATTCTCCCAAGACCTTCCCTTGTATGGCTGCAACGTATAGTTTGGTCTCTTCTGCCAGTTCCTAGCTTAAGTTTGTTCCTCTGGGACTGGAGCACTTGCAGCTGAGCACAATGTCTCAGGTGAAACCTCCCCAGAACCTCATAGTAAGAAAATATCCCTTATTCACTCAGTGTGGATCAGCCCTTCCAGTTAGAGTCGATAGATATTGGGGCTTGCCCCCATATGACGCTGTCTCTTCCCCTCACCCCGGTCCCAGGTGCCGGATGTGTTCGCTGACCTTCTACTCCAAGTCGGAGATGCAGATCCACTCCAAGTCCCATACGGAGACAAAGCCACACAAGTGTCCTCACTGCTCCAAGAGCTTCGCCAACAGCTCCTACCTGGCCCAGCACATTCGCATCCACTCAGGGGCCAAGCCCTACACGTGCAGCTACTGCCAGAAGGCCTTCCGCCAGCTCTCCCACCTGCAGCAGCACACACGGTAAGGGCCAGAGGAGGCTGGGGGTCTTCGGCACTGCATGTTGCTGTCATCCCAGCATGTGTGAGTGGGCACCCTCAGTGGGTGACTACTTGGGGAGACCTTGCTGATTTCCATGGGCTGGTCACGTCTCAGACACAGCCAACCAGTAGTCGTGGTATCTGACGCGTTAAGACCTGTTGCTTGCTGTGAGGGGCTGGGTGTGTGCAGAGGTTAATGTTGCTTACTCTGAGGGGTGTCTGCAATGGAACATCATCATCTGACAAAAGGTAGGGCTGGTTTTGCCAGTGCTAGAGTAAAGTACACATAGAAGAACTGTTCCCTGTCACCCCAGCATAGTTCTGCCAAACAACTCAGTCCAGGCTTGCAGCCCCCTGTTATTTCAGCCATAGGCTTTCCACACACAGCTCTGCCAATGCCCCTCAGTCCAAACTCTATAGTTTCTCTCTCTGGATCCTCCCCCGGTGCGGACAGACCATGGGCTCTTGAATCCAAGGGGAGCACGGTTTGAGGCTGAGCTCATGCCATATTGGAGTTCCTCTGTGTAGCAGATAGTGGTGCTGTCCCACCCCCTTTGTGCCCTCATTCCGTCAGCACTAGCCAGATGGCGGTCATGTCCAACTGCTGCTGCTCCTCCTCCTCTTCGGCAGGATCCACTCCAAGCTCCACACGGCGATTGTCAAGCCGCACAAGTGTCCTCACTGCTCCAAGAGCTTCGCCAACACATCCTACCTGGCCCAGCACCTCCGCATCCACTCGGGGGCCAAGCCCTACACCTGCCGCTACTGCCAGAAGGCCTTCCGCCAGCTCTCCCACCTGCAGCAGCACACACGGTAAGGGCCAGAGGAGGCTGGGGGCCTGGCCCTGGCCCCCCCGCGCTGCCGGCATGCACCTGTGGAGCACACGCGCGCCAAGCATGCGGGGGGCGGGCGGGGGATGCGACCGGCTGCACACACAGAAGGAGGTGGCCCAGCAGAGTGGACGAAATGGAGACTGCGCAGGAGACGCTGACCACGGCAGGGCAGAAGCGGGCATGTGCTATCCCTGGGGATCCTTGGTCTGGCACCGCGGGGGGTACAGAGAGAGAGCAATAGAGTGAGAGGCATTGGCCATAGGGGATCCCAGCCCGGTTCTTTGGGGGTTGGACTGAGTGTGTGGAAGCTTGTCCTGGCATTGCAGGGGGACAGGGACGTGAACACATTTCCCTGATAACATAAGGGGAGAACTTCTGGAGTGTGTATCCTGAGAAGGAGCAGAGCTACTTTCTTGATACCGTGGAAGCAGGAGAATGGATTCCTCTTGGTTCTCCTGAGCTTGAGGCAGGGAGCCTGGGCCCCCAGACTCCTAACCACCTGTTCTTAGGTGGCCCATGTGCCAAGCTGGCCACCCATTCATAAAGTCTTACTCCTGAGTCCTAGTCACATTCTGAACTCTGCTTGACTGCATGCATTTTCTAACTTCTAGCTGGACATAGGAGCTGGGCAGAGCTCTCTCTGTCCAGATAGAACAGCAGCTGGAGGCAGCATCATCCCTACCCTTGCTCTCCTGAGTGGCTGTGAGATTTGATCACAGCATCAGGCCCTGGCAGTCCGCCTTGCCTGTCTATTCACTGCTTCCCGTTTGTGCTCTTCCTCCTTGACAGTATCCACACTGGGGACCGACCCTACAAATGCGCTCACCCTGGTTGTGAAAAGGCTTTCACGCAGCTTTCCAACCTGCAGGTAAGAGGCTGGGCATGCCCTGCTCAACAGTGTGGGTGGCAAATACAGCTGTCAAGCGGGAGGAGGTGGAGAAATTGGGGCAGCTGGGAGGAGAGTGAAAGAGTACAGAAATACTACTGAAGTGCTGGGTAGGGAAGAGATTCATGGCTTTTGTGGCACTAGTGACCCAAATAAGTCACAAAAACAGTTGCATCCTGTAAAGCTATGAGCTTGACTTGAATGTGGCAAGACCTTAGTAACATTCTTCCTATCTGTTCCGCAGTTTTCTAACATAGCTGGGGCGATACATTTTCTAGATATTATGAGTGGAATAAAATCTCAGTATTTGATTTTTGTTGTTGTTGTTTGTTTGTTTTACAATGGAATTAGTGTAAGAATAGAGATTTAGGGAAGCAAAGGTAGTATGTCCTGTTGCAGTATTGTGGAGGAAGGGAAGTGTGAAAAATGCCGAATGGCAAAATGCCTGTGATCAGTTAAGGATGATCTTGCTTTGACAGTTGGTAGACATGGGGAGTCAGTATGAAGAGAGGCAGGAGAGAAGAAGGGTGGGAAAAGACTGAAAGAATTGCATTGAGACTGAGAAGATGGATGCTGTGGAGAGTTAGGAGACTGCTCTTCAAATGCGTAGAAGGGCTGAGAAAATAAGGAATCTGCAGGGAAGATGCAGTGGGCTGGAGTGGAAAGTACCATGTCCTGTGCTAGGAGCCGGGTGTACCTAGCTCAGCATACTGGGTCCTGGGTGACTCGGAGCCTGATTGGAAGGGAGTGTTAGAGGTAAAGCCATCTCCAGTATTAATATTCACCTCTTTCTCTGCACTTGCTTTCTCTTTCTTCTGCCCTGCTGCCATTCCCCAGTCCCACAGACGGCAGCACAACAAAGACAAACCTTTCAAGTGCCACAACTGCCACCGTGCATACACAGATGCTGCCTCGCTGGAGGTACACCTGGCTACACACACGGTGAAACATGCCAAGGTCTATACCTGCTCCATCTGCAGCCGGGCCTACACCTCGGTGAGTGTTGGCTCTTTGAGAGGTATCAGAAGTGGGAACACTTCCCTGGGGAGTAGGTTCTATGGAAGCAGCGCCATGAGCTGTTATATCCCTCCCTGTTCCTTTTTTTTGTTTTTGTTAGTCATCCCCACCTGTCATGCCGTTCTTCCCATTGCAGGAGACGTACCTGATGAAGCACATGCGGAAACACAACATCCCTGATCCACAGCAGCAGGTGGTTCAGGCCCAAGCCCAGGCCTCTCAGCAGCAGCAGCACTTCCAGCCACAGGGAGGTGGGGCAGCAGGGGGCCCTTCTGGAGACACTAACCAACCCAATCCTCCCCCTCAGTGCTCCTTTGACCTGACTCCTTACAAGACTTCAGAGCATCATAAGGACATCTGCCTCACTGTCAGCACCAGCGCCATCCAAGTGGAGCACCTCTCCAGCTCCTAGAGAGACCTCAAGCCAGGGAGCAGAAAGCCTCTTGTGCATAGCCTGCGCCCAGGGGCACCGCTTGTGTGGTGGCCCTCCTCGTGCAACAGTCTCCGGCCTCTCCTCCTGCAACAGCCTCTTCTGGCCGTGTAACCCTGTTCATGGCAGCCCCTTGAATAACAGCCTATATCAAGGGGGTGCTCCTTCTGTGCAACAACCTGCCTGGTAGGAGGATGCTTCCTTGTGCAAGAGCTCCTTTCCTGTGCTGGGATCACTTCCTCATGCAAGAGCCCCTCCTTTAAAACCCAAAGAAAGGCCTCTGTTTTGCCTTCTCTCACTGTAGGATGCGTATGAAGGGGTGGGGAGGTGTTGAGACATGCGTGGTGAATGGAATGGAGTCCTAGTATGTACAGGGGCTTGGACACACTTTCAGTGGGCCACAGAAGAATGTGGCAGGGTTCACAACTGGATGGTTTTTTTTGTTTTTTTTTTTGAGGATTTCCTTGAGTGTCTAAGAGGGAAATATCCATTCCTGTTCCTCCTGCTTGTGAAAGGGAGGAGGGATCAATTGTCCTGCCCCCAGGACTGGATGGGAGAAACCTCCCCAGTGGAAAGTGAGACCAGTGTGGGGGAGAGGTGAGGCATGTTCTCTGGGCTGGACAGGTGCCTGCACTGCCTGGGGGCTATGGAGTATTGCACTCTTTCTTCTCCCCTAGTGGAGAGCAATAGAGAGGAGTCTGTTGGAACTGGCTGCTGCCTCTCCCAGCTATCTGAGCAGCGTAATGGCCAAGGCCCCATAGGAATGTGGGTTCCTGCTCGTTGCTCTTCCTGCCCGTTGTGGATGATGTCCTAGCAGCTTGTACTTCTCCTCTCCCTCCTGCTTCCCCCACCTCCTCAGAAAATCCTGCAGGCATCAACAACAAACCAAAAAGCAATGGAGGGGAGGGTGAGAGACTGCCAAAATAATCATCGCCCTTCTCTCTGCTCCCTTTCTCGCAAGGTGGAACAACAGCAGTTCTGACTCACACCCCCCTGTCCTGCCCCATTTCCTAAAGGGAAGGAGGAGGAGGAGTAGACCAGTCTTTCAAGGAGCCAGCGGGTGGTAGGGAAAGGCTAGCTTCTCTGCTCAGCTTCCACCAGAGTGCTCTCAGGCTCCTCTTGCCAAGACGGGCTGGACTCACATGGCAGTGGTGGCCTCTTCTGGACCCTGATCATGGGAGAGAATCCCCAAAAGGTGGACAGTGGAGAGAAAGGGATGAAGATCCCCACAGAGAGACCAATCTAAAGAGAACGGGGAGCCAACAAGAATAAACTGAAGGCCCCGTGAATTTATATATATATACATATATATATATATAAATATCTATTCCCCACCCCTGGCCCGCTCTGTCCTTGCTGTAACTGTTTCTATCTCTGTGTTTATAAAACGCATTATCCTGGCAAATTTTTATTTTCAATCTTCGTTTGTTTTTCCCTCTCTCTTTGTCTTCTCTTCTCCTTCCCTTTTGGTTTGTTTGTTGTTTTTTTAAAAAAAATTTTTAATTTTATTTTATTTTATTTTTTTGGTCCACATGACTATGGTCTTGTGTATCACTTCTTAGTTTCTTTGGATCATGGAGGCTGACTCAAATGAAAAGGCAAGGGAAAAAAGCATGTGTTGGGATTTAAAATACCCACTCAAAGCATATAGTTTCAGATTTCTGTACGAACAAACAGAAGGAGCTTTTTTCTTTTTTAATCACCTTGTGTAGAAATAAACTGATGTAAAAGGCTCCTCAGAGGTGCTACTGCAAGCACCCTGCCCCTGTGCCGTGTGTTCCTTCCCCATGCACCAGACTGCAGCACAAGCATCTTGCTGCTGCAAGCACTGAGCACCGTGAGTAATGCATCCCTGTCTTCAGGCAGCCTTGTGGTTTGCGCAGTGAAAGTTGGAGTTCTGCACCTGTGTAGTCTGTGGCAGAGAGTTGCTTCTCTGTGTTTAGTCAGCAGGGTTGGCTGCAAGTGGCTGAAGTTTTTTTGTAGGTTCACAGATTAGGCTAGAAGAGACTACCTGACTCCTACATTTTACAGGTGACATTTCAAGCTATTTATTCTGCACTGAGCCTCGATAGCTAAGGTGTATTTTAAGTGCATGTTCACAAAATGTATTGGCTTGATTTTGAGGCACAGGGACGCAGCAAATCCCTTCCAATGGTAACCTGCTGCAAGGGCTTTGTGTTCTTGCTCTTTAAATATCTAAGTCTGGTTTCTCTTGGATTTGGTTGCCTTTGGCTTCCAGTTCAGATCCATCCCACTGATTTAGAGAACCTTAGAGCTTCCTCCTCTGACCTGGTATTTAAACACTAACATCTCTCGATCTACTTTTTACAAGCTAAATAGAGGGAACTCCTTCAGTCTTCCACTAAAAGGGATTTCCTCCTGCCTGTGAATTATCTTTTATTTTCACATCTTGTCAATTTTTTCTGTATCTTGTAAAAGCATTCATTTCTGAATTAAGTGTTCAATCTCCAGTGCCATGGACAAGGTTGCCCTTCCCTTTGCCTTAAGTCTGCAGAGGATTGCATTTTCTCTTTTCTCCAGCATTATACAGGAGCTCACGTTAGCTGCTTATCTGGTGCAATTCCTAAATCATCAGAAATCTCAGCTTCCTATGGTAATCTTTTCCCCTTTCTATAGACATAGTCCAAGTTCTTATTTCCCGCTTGTTTAATGTGAGACTGTCTCGAAGTCCATTTTGTTTGACCTGGATTATAGTGGTCCAGGTTACAAGCCACTTTGCCAGTTTTGTCACCCACAAACTGTATCAATTGTTACTTTTTAACTTTCAGATCCATCTGACCTACACTAACTTGAAAAGCATCATTCAGTGCAACTTTTTATTAGCTTCTTTTTGAGACTTGCAGGCTAGAAGGCATTTCTTAATTCTCTTAGTATGTGATTATGTACAGTAAATCTTTTTGACTTATGGTGCTAGGTCAATGCCTTATGAAAATTTAAGTATGTTGCACCTATGCAGTCCCCTTTGTTAAACCAAACGTATATTGATGTCATCAACGAATGAAACCAGGGTTTCATTTCTTTGTTTTTTTCTTTTCCTCTACAAAATCTGTATTTCATAAATCTTGGATTGTAGGATTCATTCTTCACTCACTCATTCATTCATTCTTCATCTCAACAGTTTTTCCATTATTTTGCTTCGGACTGATTTTGACATTGAGTCCTTCCATTTGCATTTTGGGAATACTGTCATGAATGTCTTACAGTATTTCTCTAATATCCCACATTTAATTAAAATTGGAATTGCTGGGCTAGAGAGCTTGTTAGTCAACTCTTCTAGGACTGTTTCTTTACTGACTTAAAAACATATGTCCCCAGTACACGTTGTCTGATTTCTTGCTTTGATACTACGGTACTGAGGAGAAGTTGCTATTTTCATACTACTGCCACATTCTGTTTCTTTCTGAGTATGGGATTAGAAGTATTTGCTGACTGATTTTCTTTATTCTGTGTCCCTAGCAGTTTAATCATTTTTACTTAGCGTGGATCAGTACTACTAGTAGTATTTATTTGTTTGCTTTTTATCAAAAAACAACAACAACCAAAACCAACAAAAACAAATGAAAGCTCCAAAATTCCTTTCCTTTTATCGGTGGTTTTGCTTGCCACAAATTTTTCCTCACCAGTTTGTTTTTTTTTTTTCTATATAATAATACCTATTTTATCTCAATTTGTCTGGCCTTCCCCTTTTCCATGTGTTGTATTTTGGCCTTTTATCTTTTTTTCCCCCTTGTTTCAGTTGTTTTTTCTTGCTCACAGACTTTCTCACTGAACCCAGAACAAGCTTTTACTGAAGGCTTTGTGGAATTGGGATGTTTTTGGCCATATAATAATATTTTAATTAAAGAATAGTTTTCATTCACATTTTCCTGCCTTACATTTTTTTTCTTACAGACAACTCAGTTCACAAGTTTGCTCACCTTGGAAATTTGCTTTGTGAAGCACAGACTCTGCATAGGTTTATTGCTGCTTGTAGCTCTCCTCCACATGCCCATGTTCAATATGAACATGACAAAATTGCACTCACATTGTCATGTCTTGTATGCATCATGTTGAAGTCTGAGAAATCGACTTGTTTTGGGTGCAGCAACTAGTTTTAAGAAGGATATTTGGCTGACTGCTTGAATTCCTTGGGGAATGTCTTACAAGTTAAAAATTTCTTGCAGCGTTGTGAGGTTTTTTGTTGTTGTTGTGTTTGTTTTGTGTTAAAGGTGCTTGAGATCACCTTCCCTTGTTTGATGTATTGTTTTCTTATGTCTTCTATCCTTCCTTCTTGGAATCTATTACCAAGCACATGGATGTCTGTTTATTTAAGGGTGTACAATTTTTTTCTTACCAGTTATTTCAAAGGTACTGCTTATGTTTGTGCAGTTTGCTGCTGTTTCTGTAACTTTTACTATCACACAGGAAGAAAATGGCTTTTATTAAGGTGCTTTCCCATCAAGTTTCAGAAGTGCCACTTTATTCCTGGACTTTTTCCCCCAGTCAGTTGAATTTCTTATTTCTGTTTACACCAGCAATGGGAGCCTGGGTAGAAACAATGAAAAATACTTTATTCTCATTGTCACCTAGTTGAGTTTTTATCAGGTCTTCCTCTTTGAATTTCTGAGGCTGTTTAACACATTCAGAGTGCCTCAGGGCAACTGAAAAAGTATAGTAGCTACATGCAGGATGCAAAACATAACATCCATACACAGTTATCCACTACGGAGAGGAAGCCTCAAGTTTCAGAGTGCGACTTTGTCAGATTTGTATTTTCAAGCTGACAGCAGTTCAGTTATTTAACTTCCACTTGCTGGAATGGGATGTTCTCTAACAAGATCCTGTGGTCTTTCCTCTTCAGCTTCCTGAAATCTTTAACTCTGTATTTTCTTCGTAATGCCAATTCATTAGTTCCTGTATGTGTACCCAAGAAGACTTTGTATTGATTCTGGAGTTCTGTGTTAGTTTGCATCTTGAGTCTTTGCTGGAATGTGGCAGCACTCCTTGTCCTTTACTGAATCAGTTGTCACTTCTTAGTTGGATTTTGCAAATTCTCATTGCTTTAAAAGGAAACATCATGTAGGCTGGAAATCATTTAGAAAAGTCACCCACAACATGGTAATGGAATCTCAGCCATGACTAATGATAGCATTGCTGGTCTATAATTCAGTTAAATCTTCAAGAAATATTTAAGACTTGCACAATTTAAAGCCCTATGGTTGATCAACCATGTCCCTTATTTTGCTGGTTTTCACTGCCATTGAAACTGCCATTCTCTTATTTTTTTTTCTTCTCATAAGGTCTTACTATGCCTTTGTTCAGTACATTAGAGTCTTCTGCTATCAAAAATCTTTTTCTTTTCTAATGAGTTACAGGCCCATGATCAAGCTGCTGTATTCATCTTTCCAAACAACTTAATTTAATTGAGCTGGTTTAGGTGTCTCCCAGTAAGGCTTGACTCCCTCCTGTAGCACTTACCTATTGCCTTTCTTTTCCTTTACAAAAGGACCAGGCTGTGTCGTACTTAGATGCAAGTCTTGCTATATTAGTCCTGGACCATTATCTTGAAGTACCAAACTTACATTGCCACAGAAGGATATGTAATTCTTTAAATGAGATCTTTTTCGTTCAATTAAATCAAATACTATTATGTTTCCTTTCTTAGTTGAGTGTAACCCCAATAGATTACACTTTGATTTTGCCAAGTCAGCATTAGGTCAACTGGCTTTCTAAGCAACCTAGATGATCCCTCTTATTTTTCAAATACTTTTAAAATGAAAGTATTTACTGGTTTTCTGGAACACACTCAAACTCCAAAGTTGTTTTGAAAGGAAAGGCCATTGTTTCCATTTGCTTGCCAGATAATTCTTTGATTGTGAGTTTATAGCTATGCAAATTCTAGGATGTTTTATGGGTGGAACTAAACATCTTCATAAATATCATTGGCAATAGGTAATAATTCATTACTTCATAGATTTGTCTGCATCATCCAATTTTCTTCATAATATAGAATATAACTAGGAGATTCTGCTTGTCTTCTATATTTTTATCAATTATTTTATCATCTTTATATCAACAAAAGGATATATATCTTGTCTAGGATTTTGCAGGTAATGTACCCGAAAGCTGCCCAAGTTTACTAGTACAGTTCTGAACATAGAATGAAATTTTTTTGTACATTTCGCTAACTACATGATAGGTACCTGTCCAATCGTCATTTCAGGTACAACAGATTAAATTTGTGTGCATGGTTTCTTGTTTCTGTATAGTAGAACACCAAAGTACTCAAGAGATGTAGTGACTTGGTCCAACAAACATTTCGATTTCATGTAGTGTCTATGTAATGAATGAAAAAAAAAAAACTGCAAGAAATCATGACACCAAAGAACTAGAGTCTATGCCTAGTTTTGCTGCTGAATTAGGATGTTTTTGGATTGTGGATACAGCTATAGTTTGGGGCATTTGGCATCCCCTTTCATATGCAAGGCTGATTAACCACACATGGGGAAAGTGCTCCAGATCAACTGATGTTTGTGAGAATGAAGTGAGAGGGGGTGGGGGGTGGGGAACTAGTCTTTCCTGCAGAGGCAGGGACCTCCAAGAAGAGTTGAATGTGTACCTTTATGGCAAAAAAGGGAACTAAGTGAGAGACTAAGAGAGAGAGTGTAGGCTACCTGCTGTGTATGCATAATGATCACTCTCAAGTACTGACCTTCACCTTGTGGTCCCTGGACAACATTTAAGAGGTCTGTAAGGTAACTGAAAAACCGGAGGCTTACATTTTAGGCAGGTGTTTACATTTCCAAGGGAAAATACGCAGGCATCTGTAGGTCAATAAAGGCTGAGAACCACTAGCCTTCAGTAGGCTGTTTAGGTTCCCTCTGTGAGCTGTGCAGGCCTTCTGTGGAGTACAGTCAGATCCTGCATCAAATTACATTACCACGTTACCACCAGGATGTAATTGGAATGGTGAACTCTAGTGAGGAGGATGGTAACTCAACTATCAATATGTGAGGCTGGGTGGGGGATAGCAGTGGATGATATTGTGCCTTGAACCTACTTAGCCTATCTTCCTTCAAAAATTACCTGTGTCAGACATAGAATGGCTTAGGTCAGAAGGGATCTCAAAGATCACTGAACTCTAACCCACCTGCTGCAGGCAAGGTTGCCACCCACCAGCTCAGGCTGCCCAGGGCCTCATCCAACCTGTCCTTGAACATCCCCAGGGATGGGGCATCCACAGCTTTGCTGGGCAGCCTGTGCCAGTGCCTCACCACCCTCTGAGTAAAGAATTTCTTCCTAACATCTAATTTTCTCTTATTTTACTTTAAAGCCATTCCCCCTTGTCCTATCACTATTAGACCATCAGAGAAGTTGCTGTCCTTCCTGTTTATAAGCTTCCTCTGAGTACTGGAAGGCTGCAATGAGGTGTCCCTGGAGCATTCTCATCTCCAAACAAAACAAGTCCTATTCCCTCAACCTTTCTTCATAGGACGGAGAGTCTGAGCATCTTCGCAGCCTCCTTGGGACCTGCTCCAACTGCTCCACATCTTTCTTGTGCTGAGGTCCTCATGGATGCAGTACTCTAGATGGGGTCTCACAAGCAGAGCAGACAATCACCTGCCTCGCGAGGATCAACCAGAATGTATGTGATGGATGCTTGAAACAATGTACAAAACATGTAACAGAAAAGCAGAAAGAGATTCAAGGTAATTCTCTGCCCTGTTCCTACCTGGCCAGAGAACCAGCTCCAGTGCAGGCACTGGACACTTGTTCTGGCACATCTCAGGATGTCAGAACCTTGAGGAAGCCTTACTGTGAGGTTTATTAGCTCACACCTCATCCAACACTACTGCACTGGTACTTTAACTCATAGAAGTGTTTATGCTAAAACATATCACACCTCTCAGCAGTAACAACAGTAGCAACCTCACTGCAGATCAGGATTCTTCTGGAAACCTAAGAGATGTACTTCTCCATTAATCTTGAGTTTTTAAAGAAAGCATAAACAGGAAGAAAGCAAACTTCTCAATTCAGGAACTAGTTTTTTGCTGAATTGAAAGAGCTTTTACTTCTACTGGTCATGATGCCACATGAGTATACAAAATTCCCTCTCCGTTTTTCAATTTTACAGCAGTAGTTAATGAGGTTAAAGATTCATTTGTACACTTTGCTAAGGTTTACCATTTATATTTTAGGAAAAGGTATACTGTTCTGTCTTTCATATCAGCAGTGACAACAAAGACAGGGTGTTTTTCTTTCTATCTCAGTGGACTAGCATTTTGACACATACACAGCCTTGGCTTGGAGGGTAAGCTGGGATTCCCAAGTAGTCTCTTAACCAAATTGGTGATATTGAAGAACACCTCTTCCTTGAAATCAGCTCCATGCAGCATGGAAACTGCAAACATAGTGTTTTTAGGGGTTTCTGGTTTAGTCTTGTGACAGGATATAGGAAGTACAATTTTTATATAACAGCCATATCCTTCTCTTTAATTAAAGAGCGTAAGGCAATTTATATAACAATTTTGAAGTACTTTAAAACAAAGTGAGGCTTAATAATGCTCAGCTTAAGTGAAGCCAGTTGCTTCACAAAAGAACCAAAAAGAGTAAGAAAAGGTTTTGATTAAAAATACTGAGTAACTTTAATGACTACAGGAACAGGACTGTGTGTATCTTCAGAACACTGTGGATCTCTGTATTAACCAAATAGTCTATCAGCAAAGCGGTCAATGATTTGAACAGCTGCAATTCATTCTTGTCACAGCATCTCAGATTTGTATTGCAGACTGCTAAATTACTTAATCCCTGCACGTCCATATAAATAAAGGTATGGTGACTTAGAAGATTTTTAGGAGGAGTGAGAAGAACCAAGTCTGATCAGTTTTCCTCCTGGATGGTATCTAGTAGCAAGGTACCTTGAACAATGGCTGTTGTTTTATAGTCTATCAGGAGAATAAGAAAGGGGGGGGAGGGGGCAAAAGAAAAAAAAAAAAAAAGCAGGCAGCAAAAATGCAAATGAAATTTAACATTTGCCAAAGAAATTCCTTGTCTGTTCAGTACTGCATCATAGAAAATTAACCTCAGTCTCCTGATACAGCAATCCTGGATGTTATAAATCCTAAAGACCAAAAGAAACAAGATAATTTTGTCTCGGTTCCTTCATAATCAGACTTGTGTCCTCACCTTCTTACCCTTGCACGCTGCACGTGCAGCCACTGGCAAAGGGCTCTTAGGGGAAGGAGTCCTGAAGTCCATAGCAGATGGGCCTGTAACCTGGCAGTAACACGTGGCAGTGCATAGTCAGAAAAGTGGTTTTGTCGAGGTGGAGAAAAAAAGAGCACACTCACGTGTTTAACTTGGTGTAACTGTTCTAGTGGTGTGGTAGGTACCTAAAGTCTGTACCGCAAAGTCCAACTCTGTAATAGAGCAGCAGTTACTCATGGCTGGCAGGTAGTACGGTGGATGGCAAAACCCAACGCTACTACAAACCAGCAGCACTTCCTCACCCAGACGATCCCCCGGGAGCGCCTAGACAGGTTGTCGGAAGTTACGCGCAGCCAGGAGCGATCTCTGGTAAGCCACCAAACGACGAGAGCTGATTCCTCCAGCACGGAGAAGAAGGAGGCAAGCGTTTACCTCTGGCGGCGAAAGGTCGCGCACGGCCGTTCCCTTCTCCGCAGCCCCGTGCGATAGCCCTCAGGCCAGCGCTCCGCCAAGAGCGGGCGAAGAGGCGGCCCCACCCCCCAGGGTACAGCCCCAAATGGCGACAGCAACGAAGCGGAAACGATTGGGAAGAAGGGCGGAAGTGGCTTCGCCGGCCTGGCAAGAGCTATTTCCGGGGGGGAGGGTGCGCCGGTGTCCGGCTCCTGCCGGAAGCGCCAGTGTGTCGGGGCCCAAGATGGCGGCGGGGATGTACCTGGAGCACTACCTGGACAGTAAGAGCTGCCGGGGCGGGGCCGAGGGCCGCGGCTGAGGACGGACGGGCAGACCGTGCCCCGGGGCGGGGACTGAGCCCTGCCTGGGCGCTGACCGAACCGCGGCTGCCCCGAGCCCCGCGGGCGGCAGCGTTGCCCGGTTGCCCGGCGCCTGGCTGTGAGGCTTCCCGGAGCTGTGAGGGCTCCCGGCCGCGCTCCCTCCCTCCTTCCTTCCCTCGTCGCCGCGCCGAGGCGTCCTGGGGCTACTTAGAAACGGCGGCAGGGGCTCCGGCTGTTCGCTCGGAGCTTACCGCCGGGGCAGGGCTCAGCGGGGCTGCCTCGGCAGCCCGACCCTGCCTCCGGCCGTGGGAGCGCGGCGCCACGCTATCTGACTTGACCTGGGGGAGCTGCCGGCTGCTGCTCCTCGGCCGCGCGGCTTCGGGAGCTGGAATGGTGGTGGTGGAACGAAGCCGAGGGCAACTTCTGTGTCTGCGGGGAGATAGTTACTGCATGACATTTTAAAAATGTAGCCTTATTTTGGTGGTGAAAAAGCTCTGTGAATACTGATGGTACTCCTTTAAGTTGCGTATAACTTTATCAAATTATGTTCTCTGCGCGGTGAGACTTAGAATAGAAATATATTCCTCCTCCCTCCCGGCGTTCTTAAAATAGACAAGTAATCTGCTTGGAGATTGGAGGAGTTGTTCTTGAAGAAGTGTACTCATGGGTTAAGATTAGGTCACCTCTTTGATGAATGTAGTTTTCACATTTTCTGATTGGATGTCAGCACTGGAGATGAAAAAGTTTGGCGATGTTACTGGTATGTATCTTTTATTTTAGTCTACTTGGCCAAGTTACATCTGTTGGTATATGCTTGGAAGCACTGGAGCATGGTTCTTCAGGAATTGCGCTGAACTAGATTTCCTCCAGCACAGAGCTGCTGTGTGGGAACTGAGCTGCAGTGTTCCCTGCATTACGATCTACGGGAGCGTACTGTGAATTAAGGAAGGTCAGGAACCACAATAAAGAATGTTTTGCCAGAAATATCTGAAGAGATACTGGTAGTGAACAGGCAAGAATGCTGATCTAGGAGCTGTGAAGAAGGAGAATGCAAAAAGCAGGAAGAAAAGGTGGACAAGGAGACAAAGATATCTGGTAGATGGGAGGATGGGGGCTGGGCAAGAGTGGAAAAAAGGAGACAAATGAAGAGTAAGTGCGTGGGGGATGCAGTGCTTCTTTACTGTGAGGAGAGCGAGTGTATATTAAGAGCTGCAAAGATGAAGTAGTGAAAGACTGAGTTTTACAACCAGTAGGCAGAAATGAGAAAGATTGGGTACTGAGTGTAGTTCTGGTAACTTAGCCAAAAAAAACAAATAAACAAAAAAAGCCTACTCTCATCTTTTGTCAACGTATTTGAATTTCTGACTTTGAAATGAAAATGCGTGCAGTCCTTTAGTACCAGTCTTCTTTATGGCACTAACTAAAGACGTTAGGTTATTGCTCCTCTGTCGAGCATGCCCTTATCCCCGTTGGCCATTGTGTTTCAGCTGGAAGTTCATATTTGGCAGTTATCTGCCATAGTAGTCAAGCCTTTCTGTTTCTTGGAAATACGGTCTGGCGTTCTTTATCCATCTTACTTTCCCTAAGTGTATTGCTCTACATAAGACTAGATAAAATGTATCAGGAGTTAGACTGTTGTCTTACTGTCCTAGTGATCTGTTCCTTTTGTTTTTGTTCTTCCAGTCTATCTCACTTAGAGGCAAGATACACTTTTTTAATGCATCAAGACCGACTTCACATGTGATTTGCATGAGTGGTGCTTGTAATTCTCTGTAATGTGTTCAGAAGCCCTATGTAGCCTTTTAAACTCATTTTAATATATCTTATGCTTTTTTATTGTTATTATAGATGCAAGATGCATTCTGATACCACAAGTATTTGATGCAAACTGTAGCTTAATCATTAAAAAAGAATATTTTCAGTAATGATGTATGATTCTTACCAAAAAACAAGTTCATCAAAAAACTTGTGGAGATTTTCTCCCCTCATTCAGTCTATATTGGCACCCTTACACAGTTCTTTAAGGTGATCCCAGTTCAGCTATTCATTTCTTTTTGTGGTTTCATACCTATCTGAGCACATTGTGTTCTCCCTCACTCCTTCTCTTTTTCCTTTTTTAAAAAATATTATTTCTATATTAACAGTTCATAAAAAGCAGTAATAATCCACGATATCTGAAAACTGATATGAATAAAAAATCCAGAATGTTTGATCAACTCTTCTAAAGATCTCTAATATCTGCAATTACTTCTTTGAATGAAATTCTTTGAGTGTTCTTTTAGCACCTAGTTTAGATATAGTTTCCATTGACTTTTTTTTTTTTTTTTTTTTATTCCCACAGCATTTATCTTCCATGTCATTCACTGGCTGGATCTGCTCAGGGAATGTGTGAGGAGGATGTGATGAAAGAGGGCAGTTGTTTGTAGGATCTCTTCGAATCCTTGAAGAAAGGAAGGTGTATGATGAATTAAGTGCAGATTGTAGGAAGAAAAAAGGTGGTCTCATGTTTGAGGCAGTTGAATACCACCCTGATGAAGTGAGTTTGATGTCTGTGTTTGTCTTTAGGACATGCTTTTTATAAGTTCTTCTCAAACAGGTTATTCTGCCCTTAAATTGGGTGAACATTTGTAGTTAGAGAAATAGACTTGAAGAATGCACATGAAGAATGCAACTGAAATGTGCTTTGAGCAGATAGTTCCAACTTGTGAGAAACTGGAGCATTTTTAGACATCTAAAGAAGCGTGTTTGCAATTACATGGCCTTAACTCTTATTTTTTCATTCCATTGGTGAGAGAAGCAGGCTATTCCATAGCAGTGTTGTGAGAAAGCATTCTCATGTCATAATAATGAGCACCTTGAAAACCTGATTGCCTGGTTGGGTTTCAGGTTGGGTTTGGGATAGTGTATGTGATGACTCTTATTGAGCAAAAAGGATAAAATAAAGCTTTTAGTAACTAGTCAGTTGTTTGGTATGAGAAACAGCTGGTATGACCATTCCATGTGGTAACTAAAGCCTGAATGTTAAAATGCACAGAAGATCTGACAAAGCTGTACATACAAGTTATTTCAACTTGTAACTTTTTGAGTCCTCTATTTTGGACCTCTCAAGATTTTTTTTTCCAGGAGATTTCTGTATGCTAGTCAAGTTATCAGCAGAGTTCTTGGTAAAATTGTCTGTCAGCTTCCTAACCCTGGTATTTTAGTGGCTTTCAAGTCATCGTTGTAATTTAAAACTGGTTTTAGATTTAGGATTAGACACACCCTTCCGTGCCTTGCTGTAAGGTGTTAATTTTAAAGCTCAATTGTCTGAAATATGTTATGCTCCGAGCATGTGTTCCTGCAGCAGAAAAAATGTCCGTGTTACTTCTGTGCTGAGCTGCCTCAGGGAGGAGCTCCATATTGGGTCTGCTCTGATCTCCTTCCTTCCTTCACCAAACTGAAGCTGTCCCTTTGATGACAGTACTGAGCCAAAGGATTAAAGGGAGAGGAGGAACGATTCTTGTTCCAGTTCTGTTGTTTTTTATTATTTGTGTGGCTCTTTCTTCACTTTCCTTTAGTGACTGAAGTTAAGCACAAAAAGTTTTCCATCTCTTCAAATATTGTTCTCCTTCTCTAAAGCATTTAATGGTCTCTAAAGTATTTAATGTCTGCTTCTGAGGAGAGAAAGCTAGATACTGAAGTGTTTTCCTCAATGCCAAAAACGAATACAAATTTGGTTTGGGGGTAACTATGGATGCAAAGGAATTAGAAATGTGGAAGGGGATGGAGGAGGAATAAGAAGGAAGAAAACCGTGGCATTTTGTGATTGCATGTGCATGAAAGCTCTTCTTATGAGTTTGTGCTTGGTCAGACTCTAGTTACTGTGTTTGGCTCAGTATTTGCTCTCTTACAGAGTTAGAAATACTTAGTGCAAGCTTTAAGGGAGAGAAAGGAAGGGTGACTAATACAGACTTTCTAGAAGACGAGATGCAAACACCAGATTTTTCTTCATGTTTAGATGTTTCAAGAGGATTGTAGAGCTTTTAGTAGGCATCAATGAAATACATGTATAGAGGAGAGTCACAGTTTTCTGTGAGTGTTTTGTGAGTCTCTGTGAAAGTGTCACAATTGTAGGGATTGTTTTTGTAGTAATGTCAATGCATCTTTTTATTTACTTAGAGGACATCAGAATAAAGTAAGTTACAGGTAGTGATATCACAAAAATCTTATCTTTTATGGCAACAGAACTGAGGAATGTACCACTCTCCAACTGTCTAGTGCCTGAATTTACTATGAACTGAACTCTGCTCGCTTCCCAATGATAAGGATACGTCTGCCTATTTTGCAAGGATCTGTAACCCTTAGGAAATCAAGTGGTGCCTTCTCTGCTGGTTCCAGCCATTGTTGCCCACCACATATTTTTCTATCTGGACAGATGAGGCTATGGCTTTATTTGCCTTGCTGAACGTAAACTTTTATCATTCCATTTGGAAAGTGTGTACCAGAATGGAAGGAAATTCAGATTTTCATTATAGTTGAGTTAGTGAATAAATGTCATTGTAAAATGATGATAAGGGACAATTAAAAAAAAAAAAAAAAAAAAGTTTTCAGCTTCTCCCACCCCAAATCTCTATCTAGATTCTGCCAACATTTGGTCTAAATTAGATCTAAATACCTGGGAGAGTCATCAGCTGAGAGCTAGTAGCCTTGGTGAGCTCAAGAAGCAGAAGGATGTCACTGGTCTGTCTGCTCTGATAGCTGCTTGACGTTCATCCCATTGTCTTGGAGACTGCCAGTCAGGACCTATTCCAGGAGCAGACACTGGGACATGATGGAGTCTGTATGCTTATGCATTAGTCCTCAGCTGGTAAGTTACCATGGTACTTTGTGGTCATTTGGGGGGAGTGTTCCCTTTTAATTTTCATTTATTTATTATTATTTATCCTTATGAGGGAGACATCAAGTTTTCTTTGCTCCTTTTATTCTACTGGCGCATGGATGTGTACTAGTTCAGGACTTGTTAGTCTTAGAAAGCTTATTCCTGCATAAGCACAGAGCAACAGTAGCAGCATACGCCTTCCTGAAAGTCATCTTTCTTCCCCTGCAGCTGGCATGGAAATGTCTCTTACCCCCTCC
>JAOWBP010000001.1:64328888-64341952 GCA_028571105.1 Tragopan temminckii | reverse complement strand
GCCCCGGCTGCGCCCCGCCCGGCTCCCCGCAAGGTAAGTTCGCTCCGGGCTCGGGCACGGCGTGGGGACGGGGCCGCAGGGCGAGAGGCGGGCGGTGTGCGCCCGTCCACGAATCCTCTCTCCCCGTCTCCTTCCCCGTGTCCTTTCTCCCTTCTTCTTTCCCCTCTCCCCATCGAGGTGCCCGTCCCCTCCCAGCCGGCCGTCTTCTTTCCCCGCCGCTCCTCCTTCTCCTCTCCGGGCTGGAGGTACCGAGAGGCCGGGAGGGAGCGGGCACAGCCGCGGCGTTGCTGCCTCTCGCCCTCCAGCTCCGGGCTCCATCACAGACCTGTTGTGCTGGAGCACCGGAGCCTGCGCTGAGCGAGACGACTTCAGCCTAATTGGCGCAGCTGGAGAGAAGAAACGGAGAGGTCAGTCCCTCCTCCTGCACGGCCAGGGGTGCATCGTGCCACAGAGAGCGACTTGGATGGGGAGACGGCACCTGGAGCACTCGGATGCCCGAGAACAGTAGGAAGCTGGGAGGCAGGAGATTGGCAGACTCATGACATGTATTGCAGGCAGGCACTAGATGGCAGGGGACCGGCATCCTAGAGTGCTGGCTGGAATGGGGCCATGCTCACAGTTCCCAAATGCAGGAAGACTTGAGCTCGGAGGACCGCTTGTCAGGGATATCCGTAGTGAATCCTGTTCCCTAGATACCGAGGTTTCCAAATGCATGGGCATCATCACTCTCCATCCCTGAATTGTGCCCTAGCCCAGCATTTCCATGCCCAGCCCACGGGTGCTTGCCCTGGCACCCAGCAGTGGTATGCCCGCCAGCTGGCACTGAGCCCTGCAGGACCTGCACTGACACTGGGTGAGCCCACGGGCCCCTCCATGAGGCTGGCTAGACCACAGCACTACCACCAGCCTATACCCTGTCGGGAAGCAGGCAGAACAGCCTGACGTGAGCCACCACATTCAGAATGCCAGCCCCGAGGTCAACTTGCTCTGTGAGCCATCATTCCCACAAGCACACAGGAACTCCCTCCCCATATGGGCTCAGCTTTTCCCATGGCTGGGCACCAGTACTTGGCCTCACACCTCCAGCGGTCTGAGCTCCTTCAAGTGCAGCGGTTGCCTCCTTAGGGCAGCTGACCTGGAATCCTTCCCTTTCCCTGTTCCCTCCCAGGAGGATGCAGAATTCCTTCTCACCAGCACTGAGGCTCATGGTTGCTGCTACCAAAACGATTGCAGCTCTGCATCTTGGACCACAAGCTCCAGGATGCTCGCAGCCACCGAGAAAAACGTAGATGCAGGATGCTCAGGGCACAAGTAGTGTTGCAGCATCTCACTGCCAAGTGTCCTAACTCTCTCTGCTCAATGCCCAGAGGAAACTGCTGGGCTCCACAGTCCCAGAGTGCCATTACCTATCAGTAGCTATCACCATAGTCCTGGGTGCTGGCTTGGAGTTACAAATGCCAGCTGGCGTTCTGCCTCCGTGAGCAAGGCTGGGTCCCCCTCAGGTTTGTTGTGATTTTTTATTACTGTTCCGAGTGGGATCGTTGCTGTGGGGGAGCTGGGTAGAGAGAGGATTTGCATGAAGCTCTCGGTGCTGCAGGGTTGCTAATGGCGAGTGCTATTTCAGCTGGTAGCAAGTTTCATAATCTTGGCCCAGCTCTGGTGGGTGTTCTGTTCCTCAGGGTCGTAAGCCCCTTTCCCCTTCTCCTATCCCTCCCCCCGCTCCCCAAAGTGGTCGGCAATTTTGTTGTTCCACTGGAATATATCTGTCACGTGAGGTCATCGCTGCATAAGTAGAGGTGATTGATTGCTGGTTGCAGGGCCCCATCCCATGTTGGGCTTTGAATACCGGGTTGGAGACCTTAACCAGACCCGGTTCTCACAGGAGAGCGGTGTGGAGTGCAGAGAGGCACAGTGATGCATTCCCGACAGATTGAGTGGCTGAGCAAACAGACTGCTGCATTTGGAACTAGCTGGAGCGCTTGGAGAGCAGACAGCTCCATTCCTAGAGGCACAGTAGCACAGCAGTCGAGCCCGAGATGCTACAAAAATACAGATAGATCATCGTCTGCCAGCCGAGCCAGGCAGGAGTGGGCGCAGCTCCCTTCCCATCCCCAGATGGAGGAGGCTGCCCGCTTGTCACCAGCATGTCCTGCGTGTGTTTGGCCTCACCCAGCATCCCCGGTCAGAGTCGATCTCTGCTCAGCACCAAGAGAGCTGTGAGATTCTCAGATTTTAGGGCCGGGGACCATTTTGATCATCCAGTCTGATCTACAGTGCTGCACAGGCCAGAGAATTTCACCAATTTCATTTCCTGTGTCAAGCCCACGGCCTCTGGTAGAACTACAGCATCTCTTTGAGAAATACATGTAAATGCTTCAGGCAGCAGGGAATTCACCAACTCTCACGCAAACCATTCTAGTATGTGACCCTCTTTATTAATAGTATTGTTCCTTATATGAATTTGTCAAACTTCAGTATTTTGTAACAGAAGGTTATAGATTTGATGTGAGGGAGCTACAGCGCAGGTATTGCTGCACGTGGCTGACACCTCCACTCTTCTATTCCAGTGAGAGCTTTTATATTTGAATAGGATTTCTCCTTGGGAATACTGCATACCAGAGTTTTGGACATGGAGGAGTTGCCCATAGCAAATCTCAGGGCTTCACCCAAGCACAGTGGATCTGGACTCCAGAGCTCAGGAGTCATATCTGCGGTTCAACCTGTGCTCCCAGCTCAGAGCTGGCATGCAGCAGGTTGCACTCCCAGGCACTAGTTAGGGTGCACATTCCCAGTTCCCATTCCCAGCTGCCATGTGTGCTCTGGGGCAGGGCTGCTGAGATCTGCTCTCACATCCCAGCTGCAGTGGTTGTGGGCTGCAGGAGATTTACAGAGGGAGGACGCTTGGCTGTGTCACTGGCTTAGGGGAGCAGCAGCATGATTTGGGTTTCCAACCTGCAAATTCACTCAGAGCAATTCCTAAAAGATTGGCTCCAGATCTACAGTCTGACCCTGTAGTGGGTCTGTATGCAATAGCAACAAGCAATGTAATTCTTACTTCTCGCTTCCAAGCACCGAGATTCACAAACTGAGCTCAGTGAAGTGCCCTGGGGAAATAGCTTTGTCATTCACACTCTGTCATCTGTGCATAACAGGACGCTGGAACATGGTGATGAAGGCCCTGTACCTAGAGTGAAAGCACACAGGTCCATCTCTCCACCCTGGAAGCAGCCCTGTCCGTTTTTATCACAATTAGACCTGGGAGACAGCTGAAAGCAGGAACTGTGCCAGGTGGTGCTGGTGCAGAAATCCAGCCTCCCTGACAAACAACGGCCACCTGAACGGTGTGAGGTGCAAAGACCTCCAGGATCTCCAGGCAGGAAGAGCATTCAAGCTCCCTCCTTCTCCCCAAAGATCTGCTATTCTTTTCAGCAGTGGGATAGGAACTGAATCAAGGGCATTTGCTGTGCTTGCCCTGAAGCATAGCAGTGTCTGTCCTCAGGACACAACTCCCCCTGTCAGCAGCTCAACGCAGAATGCCCCAGACATGCTTTATCTGCTGCTGTGCAGGTACACTGCAGGGAGATCCATGCCCTGCTCTCAGCACCAGTGCTGAGTGCATAGTAGGGTCCAGCCCTTGCTGGCTGGCATTTCAGCATGAATTCCTTCCCCTTTGCTCTCACTGGGAGAAATGCTGGTGCTCCTTCATCAAACATGCCTGCTGTGCTCGTGCCAGGACACACACTTAAGTCTCTGGCCTCAATATCATGAACAAAACAGAATGCACTGGCTGGCAGCAACTGACATTGTCTCAGTCTTGCACTCCTCTGGAGCCGCCTTTGGGGTAGGGCATAAGAAGTCACTTGCTTTTCACTGTCTGCGGCAGGATCTGTGCACAAAAGTGCCTTAGGTCTGAGCCTTGCACCCGGTTTCCAGCTGTCAGCATCACAGTTGTATGTGTGGGTCTTACTCCCTGCCCTCAGGTCTGGTTACAGCCACAACCTGCTTCCTAGGGCTGAAATTTAGGTTTCCAGGGGCAAAAGCAAGAACAGTTTGGGTCCGTAGGGTACAATAGGGATCCCTATTTCCAGGCTTTAGTTCCTGGGAATGCTTGGTGGTTTTGCTGGGGTTCACTGACACAGGCAGTGCAGAGAGGTCTCTACTGCAAGACTGGAGCGGGGTGACTCGTGCCAATGAGCAAACAGAGCATGGTGAGTGGGGGGAAATGCAGGCCAGCTCTGTGCCCCATATTCTGCCACAGCTCTCCCAGGAGGAACGCTGGCACTTAGGTATGTCCCACTAATATAAGACTCTGCCCTGTGGGACTACCGTGGATGTTCACCTCCAGCTGGAGAGGATTTCTACTTCTGCAGTGGCACTACCCATATTCACATCTTCGGCCTGATGCCAGTGCTGCGACTTGTAATTCCGTGCAGAATGTGACTTTTCACCCAGAGAGAACAGCTGTCTATTCCCAGCCGTGGCATCGTGAAGGCAGCCCAGTGGTTTGCATGCACCCTGGCCTGAAGACTCACAGAGAGAGATTCCTGACATTTGGAATTCCCTCCCTTTCCCAAGTCCAAAGGAAATTCTGTCTCAGATTTCCTTGCCAGACACGATCCTCCACAGCATCATGATCATCATCCAGATGGCCAAGATCTTGCTAGCATGAGGGAGTCTCTAGCTTTGGAAGAAACTTGCTCCATTCTGCTGCTTTTCCGCAGAGCTGCATTTTAACGAGCCCCCTCTAAGGCTTAGAGGCTCAGGAGCAAAGTACAAAGAAACGCTGAGAATAGCTGCTCTTTTGTCCTCATCTTCATCTCTGGATCTCTCCAGAGACAGATCTTGCCCCGGAGGGAAGGGCAGGGCACATTAGCCGACAACTCCTTTTTTTCCTGTGAACTTTGTTTAAATATTTAACAGAAGAAAACTAAAAATATCCCGGGTTAATGCAGTGGGAACCAGACAGCTGCTCTCTTCTTAGGTGTTCTTCCTCCCAGCCCCTCTCTTCACGGCGCACACGGAGGGGCGAGAGCCCCCAGCCCAGCGAGGAAGGCTGCGGGAGGAAGGCTTCCAGCTCGGGAGGGGCTGCGTGCAGGGCTGCCAGGGACCAAGAAGGGAGACGGCCGCGGCTCCCTGGGAGCTGCAAGGTGCAGTGCGGCGGGCGCGGGACTGGAGATGCTCAGCCTCCACGACGACTCCCTCCTGAGTTCCCATGGCCAAGCGCTCTTTTCTCCATCCCACAGCCGCAGGAGGGCACAAATGGGGGTTGTCAGTGCTCGTGCTTCCCCCTTTACAATGAGGGGACAGGCTGAATGTCGTGAATGATTTTTCCTGCATGAAGTCTGAGCTGCGGAGTGAATCCCGGGTCAGGTACATAACAGCTCACTGGGGAAGGGCCGGCGCTGCGCCAGTCGCTGGAGGGAAAAGGCAAGCGGCATGAAGGGCAGGCAGCCGCGCTGCTGCCGGACTGGTGCCGAAACCCAGCCAGGTGCTGTGCCTTGCTGTGCGCTGCCCTCAGCGGATGGATGACCGGCAATGGGGGAGCTAGGGGAGGAAGGGAGGGGCGGTGCGGTGCGGAGGACGCTTGGACAAGGAGTGTAGAAAGGTAATTCCGTTTAGCTAAGAGGAAAGTAAATACTAAATATTTGATAGGCATATTTTTGCTCTTAAGTTCTTTACTAATGCTGGACTTTTCTCGCTGATTCACTCTCTCTTTCCCAATCTTCCTGGTTTATCACTTGTGCGCTTCACCTCTCGCTCCTTCACCCCAGCGCACAATGAAGAGGCTCCTTTTTAATAAATGGATTACACGCTCCACACTATAAATAAACACGGGAATTAAGATTCCAACTTGTTCTGGCGATAAGCAAACAAAAGCGCCAGAGCCCCCCCTCAGCCCTCAGACAGGAGTGTCTCCGGGGAGGCTGCGCACGTGTCTCTACACGTGTGCTCAACAGGCAGCTCACTGCTCCCCTGTGTTTGTTTCTGTGGGTCGGGGAGCAGCGCTGCAATGGATACACCTGCATGCTCTGCCATGCTGTGCCATGCTCTGCCCATCGAGGCTGGGGGTTTGCACCAGTGCCGAGCAGAGAGCGACGGCCACGAGGTGAGGGCGCAACTTAACATCTCCCTCTTGCCTTCCAGTGAGCAGCATGAGGCAGGACCTCGCCGCCTGACGAGGTGTTGCTGCATCTGCGATGGACTCCGGTGCCTGGTAGGTTCACAGCCCCTGTGGATACGGGAAGGAGACAGGTGCATGTGCAGAGGGCCTTCCTAGTGGGAGAGACAACTGGATAACATGTTCTTCCTCCTCCTGCAGCAGGATGCCTTTGCTGGTCTCCTCCATCCACTCCCTGCAGCTATGGCACTTCCTCCTTCTGGTTTCAGCCATTCCTCCACCCGCCGTCTGGTCTCTCCGCCCTCGTGGCCCCATGGCTGCTCGGCCTCTCTGTGCCCGTCGCAGCCCCTCAGCCCTCCGGCCCATATGCATCTGGGACAGGACCTCACTGCCGGAGTGGGATTCACGCCTTGCCACGCCACGCCAGCGGGTCCTGATCCCCCGAGGAGGGGACCAGCGCCACACCGTGCGGCTGAGACGCCAAGCAGCAGGAGTCAGGCCTGCCACCCCCTCTGGCTTTGAGGATGGCATGCCCTCCTCCCAGTACCCCTGGGCCATAGTGTGGGGCCCCACAGTGTCAGATGAGGATGGAGGGGATGCCAACTCGGCCAACCCCGGCTTCCCACCACTGGGTTACACCTTTGTCTCACCACGCGGGATGGCGACGGCGCAGCCCAACTCCCACTCGCTGCTGCACAATGCGGGGCTCAATCTCCGTGAGACCCCGGCCACCCTGCGGCCCTTCCTGTTTGGGCCCCGGGGTGAAGGTAGGCTGCCTGTTGCTTCTCCCAGCCTCGTTCTTGCCTACAACCATAGAATCATAGGGTATCCCAAGTTGGAAGGGACCCACAGACATCACCAAGTCCCACTCCTGGCCACATGCAGGACCATCCCAAAATTCAAACTCTATGAAAGTGTTGTCCAAACATTCCTTGAACTCCAGCAGCCTTGGGCTGTTCGCATTTCCCTGAGGAGCCTGTTCCAGTGCCTGACCACTCTCTGGTGAAGAATCTTTTCCTAACGCCCAATCTGACCTACCCTGATGCAACTCTGTGTTATTCCCTTAGGTCTTTCTGCAAAACCCATCAGTGCCCCAGCAGGAAGCCTGAATATACTGCTGCTTTGTGGGGGCTGATAGGGTGGCTGCCACACTGTCCTTGTCCCCTTTGTCTTGCAGGAGTGGACCCCCAACTGTACGTCACGATCACCATCTCTATCATCATTGTCCTGGTTGCCACTGGGATCATATTCAAGTTCTGGTAAGTGGTGCTTGGAATTCATGGATGTTGTTTCATGATGGTGCTCTGAGACTATGGACTTGGGTGCTGAAGAATGTGCTGAACCCCTGGATGCAAGGGGCACTTATCGTCTTGCTGCTCTTCTCTCCCAAGCTGGGACCGTAATCAGAAACGCCGGCGCCATTCTGGGCAGCAGAGCGGCGGGAGGCAGCAGGACAGCCAGCAGCCCCTGACAGACCTGTCCCCCACTGCCATCAGCATCCTGGGGCCCTACAGTGACTCCCTAGCACCCACCCCTGAAGCAGAGGAACCCAGACAGGGGCAGGAGGGTGTGGAGAAACTGGGGGGCCACGGGAAAAGCACCGCCTTCCAGCTCAACCGGTGAGTCCAGCAGGGAGCAGTGGGTGGCAGGCACAGAGAGCATAAGGTTGTGGATGAGCAGGGCAGTTTGACCCTCTGAGAAGGGCCCATGCGAGAAAAGAGCACTGACTGGTTAGCGGGGCTTCAGGGCAGCTCAAGCGCCCACCTCTAATTCTTTTCCAATTCCCTTTTCCCCCCAGAATTCCACTGGTGAACCTGTGATGCAGATGGGAGAAGCAGAGCTGGCTCCCCAACCCTCCTGCCACAGCGGGGAGCCCACGCTTCTGCCACCTCTGCTACCCCAGGAAAAAAAACAATCTCCTTGTGCCACGGCCCGCTGCCACAGTTGTTAACTAACTTCACCAGGATGTGCCTGGGCAAATGGACGAGCTGGGTCTTGCTAGCATCCTGCGGGGGAAGGTTGGGGGCCTCCGTGCAGGATGGGATGCGGAGCGAGTGGGACATGGGAGGGGAGGCAGCTGTTGGTTTTGTGAAGTCATAGCCTGCCCTGCCTTTCTCCTCGCACACACACGCACGCTCTCCAACCTCTGCGACTCTCCCACCAGTGCATGCCTGACAAAGGGGTAGGTGAGGTGGAAAAGCGTCCCCCTGTCCCCATGGGCCCAAGCCCCTCTGTGTGTCCCTTCCTGTGTCGTGTGCTTTGATGTGAACGTCTGGAGTTCAGTGGCTGCAGCTTCACCTCTGGGCTGGGGATCAGGTAGTGGCAGATCCTCCTGTTCCCAAGGCCTTGGCTTTCCTGAGGGTCCCAAGGCGAATCTTGGGAAGAAGAGGCTCACACAGCACCTGTCCCTCTCAGCTATCCATTTCCTTGAAGGAAGCATTACCCTACCTTTGATATTCACATCTTCCCATTTTCTTTCTGCCTAACACTCCTCTGTTTTCTGTCTTCAGCTTGTATCTTTCTTCATCTCTTAGTCCCCAGTGTTTCTATTTTTTTCTCTCAGTTCCTCCTCCCCTCTTCTCTTGCCAGTTAAGGTTGGAAAAAGTTCCGTTAGTTTTCCAAATGTTTAGATCCCTTGGAAGTCTCCTTGCTGCCCCATTCTGCTCCCTCAGTCTCCTTCATCAAGGTTTTATCTCTACTCTGTGGTGATGTTCATCAGAAAATCAGAGTTGAAGCCTTCTGGGCGTTTAGCAAGAGTCCTGTCCATTGAGATCCTGCTGAAGCAGCGAAAGTGCAGCAAGCAGATACAGCTGCGTATGAGGAGTGTGAGCTTTGCTGGGCTGTGGTAAGGAATTGCTTTCTGACACTCATGCTGCAGGCAATGAGCAGCAGAGATGACTCTGTTTGCTTGGGATGGAAAAGAGCAATTTAGAGAGCTTTGAGGGGTTGACACGTGCTATTGGGAGGTCTCTCTTGGAATACCTTGTGATGGGAGAGCCCTGAGGCAATGCTCGCCAAGGGCATGAGAGAGGGGTACCTGTGTGCTGCCAGACATGGGATGCCAACTTCCCTGAGCACACATTGTTAGCAACAGTTGTTGCCCTCCCATGGCTTTTGTGGATACCTTCAAATAAATTCACAGACCAACATAGCAGCCACTGAACTGCAGAATGATGCAAATTTGGGTAAGGTTGCCCCAAAAGCTGATGGACCGATGTGTCCAGAGACAAGAAGTCGGCCACCATTTTAAGGCTGTAGTGTACCACACAAGATCTCTGACAAAAAGTTATCTTTTATCTCTGAGAATAGGAAATGGCCTTTCCCCCTTCATCTCTGTAGTAAAAGCATATTCTTGACAGGACAAAGCACAGGGAGTTTCCTACAAGGTCTGGTTCTGCCCATTTACCCAGCTGAACGACTGGTGATCTCAGGTCCCACCTGGCTCACTGTGAAGGACATTTAAATGAGAGGGTAACTTACAATAAGCTTCATGGAAAACAGTAGAGATTTGGAGAAAATGACAGGTCAAATAAAATAATCGGCTTATTAGAAGCACAGAATGGATGAAAGATGTAGGTGGAAAAGGACTCTAGAGGTCTCTAATCTAAGCACAGGCTGAGTCTCCACTCTGAGCAGTGGATATTATTGCTTCACTGTAAATCAATCTATTACTGAGCTTTTTCTTTACTGAGGCCCCTCTCGAGGCTTTAGTGGACATTTCAAGTTGCAGACACACAAACAATGGAGCAAGTGGCTCTTCCTGCCCACTGCCCCACTCCCACCACCCCTGAGTGCAGGTCGGGCTGTTCTCCCTCGCATTGGCATGAGCAGAGCTGGAGAAGGATGTCTGCACGCAGCCTGCAAAGGGCTGCATCAGTTATTCCTGGCAGTTTACAATATAATGCCTTCAACTTGTTTAAGTAATCTTCCAGACCGGGCTAATTAGATTGCTCTTTGATCAATAGTGCTTGTTGAAACAAGGCCAGAGTTTAGACTCTACCACTTCAAGGGCTGTCCTTGGACTTTCCACATGCCGTTTTCAAGAGAAGGCCTGTGAGAAAGTGGCAGGGTGCTGCAGAATGGGTAGTGAAAACCTTTTCCAACACTTGCTGTGGGAAAGCCCTGTGCTCTGCTGGCCATGCTTTGTAAACTCTGCAAACGCATAAGATTTCAGTGTTTTGTTTTGTTTTCCTTTAATGTGTCTCTGTTCCTATTTAAAGTATCTCCAAGGAATGAAGCCTTTCATGGACGTTGTGGTAAGATGGAAGCTGGGAAATGCTGTAGAGAAAGCTCTTACAATAACAGAAGCTTGGAAACGCTGAACATCTTTTCCAACACCAACTATTCTAGCCAAACATATTTTTATCACGAACACACTCACATGAAACAGGTTAAATATGGGAAAAACCTTCACTGTCCTTCCAACATTCAAAACATTCAAAATGTGTTCGGACACATAAGCTTCTTCCAGTCAATAAATAATCTCACTGCATCTGTTTTCCCCATGGCTGGAGCCTTACAAACTACCTTCCCCTGTGCAGAATTAGGAGCCTGCCACCTCACTTGGTCCCAGGTAACATTCTGTGAGATGTGTGCACACATAGACCAGCTGACACCACCAAGCATAAGGCCAGAGCAGAGACCAGCACCCTTTCAGTCACAATCTGACAGGTTTCCCTGTCTTCCAGTCCTCCCAGACTGGAGGAAAAAGATCTGGGTTGAATTTTGTCCAGTGGAAATTTCACAGAGAGAAATGTGTGTGGGAAAAACTACCACAAAAGTTTGTTGATTTGGGCTGAGCCTGTCTGATATTTCTGGTCAATTAGATGGAAATGCCTGGGTGGGCTGGGCAGCTGCGTCCCTGTGGAACTCCTCAAGGGACTTGCTTTTGCAAACAAAAGGCCCTGTCTTCCTTCTGGGATAAGGAGAAAAGGTTCAGGGCACAATCCTTCCCCTCTGCTCTGTGTTGTGTTGGAGCAAGACCCCAATTCTCTTCACCCGACAGAGTGAGGTGACCACTAGGCCCAATCCTGCCTGAGCTTTCCCATCTGGTTGGTGATGACAAGGCAACAGAGCTCAGCCATGTGCTTCCACAGCTCTCCTCCAGTGTGACTTACAGCAACACACCCAGCCCAGCGTCCCACAGCTTCAGAGAGGGCTATCTACCTCTTCCTCTGCGGCACCGAAGTGCCCTTGTAAATCTGGCCCTTCACACCCTTTCCTGCTAAGGAAAAATGCTTGGAAAGGAGCTGTTTGCTCACCTCCCACACATTCTCATATGAAAACACCATCATCTTCAGATCGGTCTGAGTAAAACTGTGGTTTTGGCTTTTCGCCCTGAAAAACCACGCCTATGGCACAGCATTATAGTCAAGTCCTGCAGCACAAAAGCCCTGGGCCAAACTCCAGCTACCCAACCATATTCCAGCTATGTCTCACTATATCCTAGCCCTACCTTGGCAAGACAGTAGAGGGGGGCCCCTCTTTCACCAGCTGCCAGCAATCTGTTCCTCCTTTCCTGTTGTTTTCCCCCTCCCACTGTTTCCCTGCTCCTGTCCTGTACCAGAGTCTCCCTCCAGGTTCTGCTCCCCTCCTGCTGTTTTGCTCTCCCACTCTGCTCTTGTTCTCTCTCTGCCATTTGGTCTCGTTCTGCTGCAGCTCCCACCCTCCCTTTGCTTTTCCTCCTGCTTTCCGCTCGGTCTCGCTCCCCCTCCTCTGCCCTCGTGCGCTGTGATATATATTTTTGTAGGATTTCTCTTCTTCTTGTGGTGAAATACTCGATTCTTGTGGGATGTTAGTTTCAACATTTTTAAATAAACCTTTGCAAAATACTGCAAGCAGAGCTCTTGCTGCTGTGGAAGAGGCCGCAACAGAGATGTCAGGGGTGGGAAGAAAGGGACTTCACACCGGTGGAACTGGAACTCAGGCATCTGCCATCCTGTGCCCTCCTCCAGAAGCAAGAGTGGCTTACTTCTGCATCCATCTCATTTGGTTTCCTCATGACCAAAAAGGTCTTTCAGCCTTCCTTCTAGCTTTCCCCAGGAGCTGGCCCTGCTGCAGGAGGCTGTGGGGACCCTGCACACCCACTTCTCAGCCCCGAGTGGCTGCTTTTGTGGCAGAGCTGCTACCTCCCAGCCACTTTCTGGGGCTGCTTGTCACACACGGGTTTGTGCTGAGAGCCAGGGTGGCAGTGAGAGGTGAGAGAAGCTGGAGAGACAGAGAGATGCAGGAGCAGAAGTCTCCCTCTCTCTGTTCCCCGCGGCTGCCTCCGCAATTTCTATTTACAGCCCTGCTGCCTCCCCTCCTGGCCACAGTGCTGCTGCTGCTGTTGCTGGTTTCCAGGGCTGCACTGTAATTAAGCATCCTCGTCTCCTGCAACTCCCCCACTTCGTGAGCTCCAGTGCTGATCGGTGCTAGGGTGGGCAAGGAAGGGGTACTGGACACCACAACAGTGCCAAGTGGCACCTCCAGAGGGCAGCTGTGGCATCGTAGTACAGTGGAGAGGGCTGCCCCAGCCGGGCCTGTGGGAGGCTGATAGCACCTCTTTCCGTCACTGAGCTGAGGGGTGGGAGGAGGCTGTCCCTTAGCCCTGCTGCTTTTGGTGACTGATCACTGGCTCTGGAGACCAATCCGCTCTCACCCGCTGTGTGTGGAGACCGTGGGGCTGGGAAGGCTGAAGAAATGTTGCTGGAGAGGTGGCAGATTCTCACTATGCTGACATTACAGACTCACGTGCTCATTGGTGCAGTGAAATGGCTTACACAAACCTTGGCTGCTTCCAGCCAGAGCTTCAGCCCTTCCTATTGACTCCTCTGTCAGCAGATGCTTTTTTTCCCAATGCCCTCTCTGCAGAGGTTGCAGGCGCTTAGTGGGAGCTTCCCCTTTCTTCACCAGTAGTAGCTCCAGGAGCTGACCCATTTTTGGCTGGTTTCTTGGAGCACTGACT
>JAOWBP010000001.1:64312150-64328872 GCA_028571105.1 Tragopan temminckii | reverse complement strand
TCTCACCACCATTTCCCAGTCTATGGCTTTTGCCCACTTCTCACTCTGAATTCCCATCCTCTCAGCCTGCTCCCAGCTCTGCCTCCTCTCCTTGCATACCCATCCTTGTTGCTCACTTTTAGGGGGCTGGAAAGGGGAGTTGCATGCTAAACAAAGGGCGGTGGAGACTTAAGAAAGGGATATGATCGATCAAATAAATCACAGAAGAACACCTAAAAACTGCACAATTACATCAAGACACATGAAAAGCCCCTCAGGAAGAGGTCAAAAACCAAGCACAAGGTCTTGCTGACCACTGTGATTTCTTGGGAAAGAGAATACTGCAGAAACACATTATGAAAACAGCTCCCAAAGCTGGGATTCCCTCCAGCTGTATGCCTTCAATAACCTGCAGTAAATTCTCCCATAATGTAAAAAGAAAAAAAAAAAAGAAAAGAAATAAAATTCAGGCAAAAGTCTGCTGGTGGTGCCTGTCCATGTTAGGGTTTTGGCAGTGAGCTAGAGCACTCGCTTGCCTCCCCTTCTCAACGAACATTTCCACAGCTGGGGTTGGGAGTTAGGCCTGCATGTGCCCTACATTGCTCATCCATATGGGGCTGTCATGCTGCTTTCCACTTTGTGTGCTGTCACAGTGTGCCCTTGAGACAGCCAGCCCAGCACTATGGGCATGGGAGCAGTGGAGGGAAAGCATCTGTGGAATTTTGGGCATCCCTGTGCGTCTCAAGCCTGTGGTATGGACTGGGAATGGTGGCAAAAGGCATGACCAGCTTAAATCAGAGGTATCTCTGTGCCATGCTAAAGGAATGTGGCTGTGCAGATGGCAATTTAATAGGGAGTAATGCACTACTTAAAATTGCCTTGAAGAATCACCCTGAAACAAGAGACCACACATTTCAGTGTCATGTAAAGGAGCTGAGTAGTTCCTTTGGTTTACTCCTGCTTTGATCCTCAGAGGCAGAATTGAATCTTTATTGAGGGCTGCTGTGTCTCCCAGTGCACATTGCACTTGGTGAATAATAGACCATTCAGTGACGCATTCCACATTGATCCAGAGCCCAGCTTTCTCAGGAAGTGACCAGAATGCAAGCAAAACCATCTTCAACTTCAGATCAATCCCCACAAGGGATTTGGCAGAGTGATAAATGACAGTCTCTGCTCGGGGGACTTGTCCTGCATCCCTGTCAGAGGTCTGGTGGCAAGAGAGCAGTCACTGCAGGGCAGCCAGCCTAGCTTCAAGCCCAGACTTTGTCAATGGCTGGACATAGTGTGGGGGTCCATATAACAAGCAAGCAAACAAGCCTGGGGTGACTTATTTTCTGAATGTCAGAGGACTATAGCTTGATGCCTACTGGTCACAGCTGCGTTTTAGCCTGACTGCAGGGCTAGTTTCCCCAGAGAATGCCTGGACAGGCAATCATGATTCTTTCAATTATCATCTGAACCTCCAAAAAGTGACCAAGAAAGTAGGAGCTTTCTGAGCCCTCCCTAAACCAAGAGATGTGGTGAGTGTCTGGGGACAGGTCTAGCCAGCTTAGTGCAGCAGATGCAGCTTTGGTTTAAAGTATTTGTTAACCAAACCTTGCATGCAACAGCTAAACACATCTACAGCGGAGGCTTGTACTAGTGCCATTAGATTGACTCAGAACCATTTGGTGACACCAGGATGAGTTAGTTGAGCCCAAAATGGTTTCCTTTTCATGTCTTTTTGCTTTACAGATTCCTTTCATGAGTGACATACTACATGTGAGTGAACATCATACAGATGCTGTCCAAGGTTCTGCCTAGCATTACCACGTGCTTCCAGATGCACAACAGGATTTGTAGGAGGTGGTAGAGAGGTGTTATTCCCTCCTTTACAATGAAATTTCTGGTGTATCAGGTGTTGGGACCTTCATAGTAAAGCTGAGGACAAAAAGATTGCTCTATAGCTAGATATCAGTTTCTTGCAGCTACTCATATTGGCGAGCTTGCTGGTGGCTGTCTAAAAACCATGGTGCACTGAATCTGATTTCAGCAGAATAGAGGGGAGATCTTATCCCAGGTGTTTATAAAGACTGGGCAAAGAACCCCTTGAGAGCAGCCCTGCAGAGAAGGACTTGGGGGTCCTGGGAGATGAGAAGCTGGACATGAGCCAGCAGTGTGCATTTGCAGCCCGGAAGGCCAACTGTGTTCTGGCCTGCATTAAAAGAGAAATGGCCAGCAAGGAGAAGGAGGTGATTATCCCCCTCTACTCGGTTCTTGTGAGGCCCCATCTGGAGTACTGTGCTCAGGCTTGGAGCCCCCAGTATAAGAAAGACACAGAACTCTTGGGACGAGTCCAGAGGAGGCCACTAAGATGATCAGAGGGCTGGAGCACCTCTTCTACGAAGACAGGTTGAGGGCACTGGGCTTGTTTAACTTGGAGAAGGCTCCAGGGAGACCTCATTGTGGCCTTCCAATGCTTGAAGGGAGCATATGAACTGGAAGGGGAATAGCTGTTTACAAGGGTGGATAGTGATAGGACAAGGGGGAATGGTTTTAAACTGAGACAGGGGAAGTTTAGGTTAGATATTAGGAGGAGGTTTTTCACACAGAGGGTGGTGTCACACTGAACAGGTTACACAAGGAGGTTGTGGAAGCCTCATTCCCTGGAGGCATTCAAGGCCAGGCTGGATGTGGCTCTGGGCAGCCTGGTCTACTGGTTGGCAACTCTGCGCACAACTAGATGATTTTGAGGTCCTTTTCAACCCAGACGATTATATGGTTCTATTATTCTATGGTTCTATGATTATCAATGTTTATAAATATCTAATGGGTGGGAGTCAAGTGGATGGGGCTGTTTTTAGTGGTGCCCCACAACAGAACAAGGGGCAACTTGCACAGACTGAAACACAGGAACTTCTATACAAACATGAGGAAAATGTCTTTACATTGTGGGTTAGAGAACACTGGAACAGGCTGTCCAGAGAGGTTGTGGAGTCTCCTTCCTCTCTGGACATCCTCGAAACCTGCCTGGACCCTTCCTTATGCAATCTACTTTATAGAACCTGCTTTAGCAGGAGGATTGGACTAGATGATCTCCAGAGGTCCCTTCCAACTCCTACAGTTCTGTGATTCTATGATTTTTCCATGATACCTGCTACTCAGAGAAGAGCTGGGATGCAGTGTGACTGAGGATAACACTGCCTCTTCCAGGGCTTCAGTGACAGCACATTGCTGATGCTGAAAGTGATGGCCTAACAGAAACACGAGGAGCTGGAGCTGTTGAGGAAACACCTGAAATGGAGTTGGGAGGTAAAGAAAGAACAGGAAAAGGCAGGGCAAACAGGGAGTGGGCAGAACCGGAAATGTTATCTACAATTCAAAGATGGGGCAGGAAGAGGAAGTAGGGTCAGAGGAAGGAATCAGAATGGAAGTTTGTAGTTAGGAGGCTTTAAAGTTGGGTAAAGAAGGACAGAAGATAGGGTGAAGGAGCAGCCTGAGTTCTCATAGGTACAAGGAGCAGCTTCCCCAGCCCGGCATCCATTTTGCAGGTTTAAAGGTTTCAGTCATCCTGATGTTCCCTCCAAAGGATGATGCATTCCCATGTTGTTTCCTTTTGTTGCTGTATTCCTTTCTTGATGTTAATTATTTGGCTACCATTTTGCAGGAACTGAGCTGGAGGTGGAGGCTGTGTCATTGGACTTAGAGGGGTACCAGGAACTAAAGTATAGGGGCTGTGCTCAGAACATGCACAGCACAGAAATCACCAATGATGATGCTGTGTCAGTATCTGCCCTTGGGCTCCCAGAGCTGGTATTTTGACCTCTGGGCTTTACAGCTTAAAATGCAGGAGTGGTACTACCTGGAGTGGGGTGTACTGAGAAGGGGACTCTCAAACTCAGTTATGAATACAACAGAAAGCCCAGAGAGAATAATGAAGTGAAAAAATGTTCTGCAAAGAAGCCAGGGATGTAAACATGAAGGAGTGAGTAGTGGCATGATGGATGCACATCATCCTGTACATCAGAGGGGCAAGTGCCTGCTGGAAAAGCAGTGCACTCACATGTAGCGATAACGTGAATCCAGACTTCTGCCAGGTTGGTGACTGAAGAAAGAGGCCAGAATTTCCCAACTTCTGAGCTGGCTGTGCATCCTTGATGGTTGCAGCCATTTGTTCTCTTCTTCTGTGATAATTGTACGTCATTTCTCTACATGGTTCGCTGCATAAATGACTTCATGTACTTGCCCGAGCTGTGCTTTGTTGTATTTTGTTTAAATATGCAAAATTGTATGCAACTCCATGTGACATCTTATGCAAATTACTTCTTGTGTTACTGTGCATATTTGAAATTAATTTGAGTGCGATCACAACTCTGACTGTGAAGCCCCTGTTTAGGCTGAGCGCTCCCCTGGCTGCGCTGATCACTGCAGTTATCTCAAGAGCAGCAGCCTGAGCCTCCCCCACCTGCCGCAGCCTGGATCCAGAGGTGACATCCATGGGGGTGATGCGGCATGGATCAAGGTCATGTTCCAGATCTCTGCCAGTCAGAGCAATCAGAGGGAGACGATTTAATGGGAAGCTGGGACTCCAGACTCATGTCCCAGAAGAGCCCACAGACATACATTCACAGAGAACAATTTGCAGTCCCCACAGAGCCAAGCTAGACTCTGGGCAGCAATCTGCCATCCAGCAGCTCAATAGCTCAGTAAAATGTCATAAGGCATCTGGGCTTAGAAAAAAAATACCAGTGTTACAACGTCAAGAATTAAACTTCCTTTCTGGAAGAGCTTGCTTCTTAATGATCTGCCCTTTATGGCAGCGAATCTGCAGACAGAGGCAAAATGCTGTAGATACAGGTGCCCCACATTCTTAAAAAGATCAGATTCCATCAAAAACAAAAACTAAACACATCAGCCATAACACAGGCAGCGATACAATATCTACACTAATCTCTAAACACATACAAGCCATTTCAGCAACATTCTTCATGCTAATTTTCCCTTTTTTTTTATTCCGCCTGGCTATGAGTCAGCAGCTAGGTTTGAAACCCCTAGCTTTCATCACTGAGGAAGATGTAGACATCACTCCAGCAATGCCTTAATCTCCTACTAAAAAGCAGAAAACAGCCAGTCACAGATTTTGCTGTAACTCCCATTTTACACTGGGCTTGTACATAACCCCCTGTGACCTACAGTGAAATACTTCATGCAAGACTTTCTGCTGTGGGCAATTGGCCGCAGATTGGTGCCTAGGAGCTGCAAGCCATGTCCGGGGCTGCTGATGTCCAGGGCTGGCAGCAAGGCAGGGGTGCTCCAAGGCAGATGCTGCTGCTTGATGCAAGACCCAGTGGCATGTCCAGTCCTAAGAGAGATGCTCTCATCTTTCTCCCTGGCAGCTGCTCCTGGGGCATCCCCTTCTCTCATCTCTGTGCCAAACTGGTCTCATCGCTGTCTATATTGTCCTGCCTGGAAAATGGGTGAAGTACGGGCCTCACCTCAGCCTGTGTGCAAAGCCTCCATTAATAAAGTAAAAACAGTGGAGGAGAGAGGAGATGGCCTCAAAGACTTTAAGTGCCCAACCCATAAAAGCATTGTAAAAGCACTGTGATGTGGACAAGCCTTCTTGTGCTTATCAGAAATCCCATTGGATCTGCAAGACACCCAGCTGTCACCCAAGGCAACTGGCCCTGGGCCTACCTGTCACTTACTGTTTGCTCTTATTTCCACCGCAGCTCTCCATGCGCTAGAGGCAGCCATGCCATCTCTGGGATTTGTATCCTGCACTCCCTGGGTGACTACAGCAGTACAGCTCTCTCTGCAGCTTCCACTGGGCACCATCCCCACCACCCTGAGCAGCTGGCACTGGCTCCAGGCAAGCCCCAGGCGTCCTACTTGGCTTGTGCTGCATGAAGAGCAAAGACATTATGAAAATGTCCTGCAATCCCATAAGAAGAGAGGGCTGGCAGAGATCTCCTGGCCTGTGGCAGGCAGCCCCATCATCTACTCCTGCTCAGGGACTCCCAGTCTCCAAACAAGCTCAGACTCCTGGCCCCAGCACTGCTGTTCCAGAGGCTGTGCCAGCTCCTTGCACTGTCAGGTGTGAAGCTTCTTCTAATTTCTAGCTTCAGTGTACTCATGGCCCAGCCTGTAATAATTCATTCTTGTGCCAGCACTGTCCTTAAGCTTAAATTCAATGACAAAGCCCTTTGTTAACACAGAGTTAATGTTGCTTGGTGATAGCTCATTCCTTCCCAGAACATTGAGTTCATCAAAACGCAAACTGGTGGAAAAACAGGACATTTAGAGTTAAGATGCATGCCCAGGCTACCTTCCTTCTGCTCCTCCGAGCTACCAGCCCTCCAGCTGCATTCACTTGTCAGGTATGAAGCCCTCTGCCACAGTGAAGGTGTACAGGCAGGGGAGTGCTACACCCCTGGGGATATGCCGGTGGATAAACCTGATCCCAGTCTGGGATGAAAACAGAGTGCTTCTGGCTATGAGACACCCAGGCACTCGGTGCAGAGCTTCCAACTACGGGGGAGATGGCAGGTGATTAGGATGTCCTAGGGCAAAGATTTCGCCAGGCACTCTGCAAAAACACTGAGAGGAAAAACTTTCTGCTAGTAGCCTGCTCATAAAAACGCATCCCCGTAGTACCTGGCTCTCAGAAGAGCAGGGCAGCGCCCGCTGGGAGAACCCCGATGCACTGCACTGCAGCCCCGAGGGTGGGCGAGAGCCCTTAGCGCAGCGCCCTGCCACAGCTGGGCCGGCCCGTGCTTCCCGGCAGCAGCAAGCCGTTGGCCCTTTCGTGCAGCTGCAGTCATGCTGCTTTGGCACAGAGGCTGCTCTGTCTAAGGAGGCTGCCACGAGCTCCAGCCCCGTCCTAGACTCTCCAGACAGGTAACTCAGGCCAGCATTACAGCAAGTCACAGAGGTGCACAACGCTCAGGGATCAGAACGTACCATTACAGCAGTTCTAAAACACTGCGGTTGCAGAATCTTCAAGCACAGAAGCAGAGAATGGTCAGAATGACTCCCCCTGTGCACCCCTCCCCAGCTACTGCTGCCATTTTCAGCTCATCTTCCCCTCACCCATTAACCCATTAGTGCTTTAAAAAACCCAATTGTTTAAGCTTATTGCAGTCACTGCTACTGGGTATGCTCATGCTAAGCAGTGTGCTGCAGGAGAGGAGGTTCAGCTTAAGCAGCAGCCACCCATCTGGTCCTGCTCTGACAGGACTGCTTCGTGTCCTGTCAAACCAGGCTTCGTGCTGGGCTCCTGATTTCTAGTAGCTTTGGGGCACCAAGCAGTATTTCTTAAATCTGTGGCCTAGTTTCTCTAGTTTTTTTGTTTGTTTGTCTGTTTGTTTTTGTTGTTGTTATTATTATTATTATTATTATTATTTGGCACGTTGACTTTCTTCAGGACCTCCCTTTTTCTTAGAACAGTTCCCTTGCATCCACATGCATGCCTGCAATTACCTGCAGATGGTGGGAACCAGTCTGGAAAAGCTGGAGCTTTCATCTGACAGACCTGGAAGGCTCTGATCCAGAAGGAGAGGGGGAATGAGTGCAGAGCAATTTCTTAGGTGGCAGCTTCTCCCCAGACAGAGCCAAGGGCTCCTGTGACAGATGCTCACTCTGCCAGTAAGGCTGGAAAATAGCCCCAGGTGATCACACTGCTGAAGGAGTCCCTGGAAAACCTGAGAAACCTCGCTAAAATGAGCCTAAGTGATGATGCAAAAGAGTTTCTAGGAACAATTGCCTTGAGGATGTGGAGATAGTAACCGCAGCCCACCTGGGAGGAGTTGCTCAGCCTGCTAGGCAGGAGGCACTTGGCCTGTGGGAAGCTGCCTGCAACAGCGCCCGACTCACACAGACTGGCCTGAGGACCCACTGCATCTGAGGAACAGTGCAGTAAATGGAAACATGTCCCTGCGGCCGAAACCTGTAACTCTTGGATTCTCTAAATCTGTCTGGAAAGTCAGAGGTGCTCCCGGTGAGAAACAGCAACAGGAATTAATCTGTCAGTGCAGCTTTTGGGTCTGTCAAGAGCACCCAGAAATGAGTTTCCAACCACAGTGCACTCAGTTGTCTGGTGCACAACTATCCAGAAACCAGGCTGCACTGTGAAGGGAGAGGAACATAAAGGTAGAGCATATGAAATGTAAAAAGAATTGTGTTTTCCGTCAAAATATGCAGATCACAGCCATAGGTGTGGACAGTGGAATGTGCCTGCCTCCAAAACAAAAGACCCACATCAAATGCACTCATTGGGAACTGCCCCTGAAGTGTGCCATCCCCACAGCTGCAGTGGTGTGAAGGGGAGAGTGGCTGCAGGTCCCAGCTCCGCCCTATGACTGGGCTGCGCGCCTTGCCACAAAAACTCTAGATGTGGCTGCTTCTTAGTTTGTTCAGCTTGGAGGGGCTGAGGGGAGGCCTCAGGGCAGCTGCAGCTCCTCATGAGGGGAGTGGAGGGGCAGCACTGAGCTCTGCTCTCTGTGACAGCGACAGGGCTCGGCATGGACCGGCATGGAGCTGTGTCAGGGGAGGGGCAGCCTGGGGTTAGGGACAGGTTCTGCACTAGAGGGCACTGGGGCCCTGGAACAGGCTGCCCAGGGCGGTGGGTACAGCCCCAAACTGCCGGAGTTCAAAGAGCATCTGGAAAACACTCTCAGATGTAGGGCTTAATTTTGAGTGTTCCTGTGTGGAGCAAGGAGTTGGAGTCATTGATCCTTGTGGGTCCCTTTCAACCTGGGATATTCTATGGTTCTGTGATTCTTACAAGGAGGGCAAGGTGTCTTCCCTGTCGCAGGTGAAGGGATGGAGCTGGTATGGGCAAGAAGGACATGGCAGCTTGCCCTGATTCCTGTAGGGACCTGTAATCTCCTACCATGTGATTACACACTGTGGCTGCTAAGGACAAACAAGCATCCAGGTACGTGATATGGATTGAGAAAAGATGGAAAGCTTGCAAGATGTGCTGTGAGTAACACTGCTGCTTCTGGGCTTAGCTTTTTGGGAAATACATCACAAAGAGAAGGAAGAAATAATCCAGGGAGATAACCTGTCCATGTTACAATGAGAGGAAGTGAGGCAGCTGGTGAGTTTTCCCAGATAATGTTGTAAATACATGCGTGTAAACACAATGCTTACCTGACACTTGGGAGTCCTGCCCAAGGGATGTGATCCAGACATTAGGAAAGCTTTGGAATATGGTAGAGATGTGAGAGCATCTAAAACATGAATAGCCACTCAAAGTGATGCAGGCCGAGTGTGTTGGTCTGAAAGCCTCTTGCTGTGTCAGAATCTGCAATGAATTTCAGAGGCACTCCTGGTATAGATGTGATGCCTCACTGATACTATAGCCTGTAAAAGCATTTACAGACCATCCCTCTGAGCTTTTGGTGCTTCTTGAGGGGCTACTGGCAGCTCCAGAATTTTAATAGCAGACCGCTTGTTCACTTCTGCATTTCACTTGCTCACTATTGCATTTCACTTTTTCACTCGTGCATTTTATTCTTTTGCCTCCCTTCAGATTGCCACAGCCTCAGATGCCTCTTAATCCTCCTTCTCATGCCTTCCAGGCAGCAACAGTATGTATGAATTAGCTTCCTACTCAATGTATATTTCAATGTATATTTCTGAAAAGAACTCTCTGATGTCAGTTCATCAGGAAGATCACATCAAGCCCATCTAATTTCACTCTCTGACAGGGTAACTGGCTTGGCAGACTGGGTGGATGCAATAGATGTGATGGGTTTTGACTCTGAGACTTCTGATACAAAGGAAGGCATGAATCTCTTAAACAAACTAGGGAAAGAATTGTATCTGGAACTGCTTAAATCTGAATGAAATTTCCAAAAAGTGTTTACAGCTGGTTCAAGAACACTGTGCTATTGGAGTGAAAAGGCGTTTCTAATGGGGCCTCTGAAATCAGCGGATTCATTTTCTTTGGTGAAGACTTGAGCTGCCTCGTTGCAAAAGCTTTTTAACTCTCAGGCTGTAAAATGCTGGACTAGATTGGCCAAGGGAGTCTTGTCACTGGAGGCTGTTGAGAACAGGTTCAACAAATATCTGTCAGGGATGAGCTGTGCTTACTTAATCTTGTCCCTGGGTCAGGATGATGAATTAGATCATTGCCTGAGGTCTCACCCCAGTTTCATTTCCTTCAATTAAATTAAGCAGACCTCAGAAACCACTGACAGAAACAAGCCATAGCAAGCTCTGCTTACTGCCTCCTCACGAGCCAGGTGTTAGTCCAGCACTAACCTTGTCCTGTAAACCATCAGCCACTCTCCTGATGCTGAGAACCCAAAGATGAAACTGTTGCGCCTTCTGTCTGTACAGGCATGCCACACACTAAGTTCAGAGGGACTTTTCTGTACCTCTCCAGAGAATAGAGCCTTTTTTAAGAACCTGGGGTTTAAACTTCCTTCCTCGGAGGAAGGAGGCTTCTGGGAGAAGATGCCATGTGGGATAGAAACCAAGCAATCTTCTGCATTAAGAATATCAGGCTGAGGACTGATCTCTTACCCTTGAAAGAAAATCTCTGGGGAAGGAGTAGCCCTCTGCCCAGCTGAAGAAGCCAACCTCCCTACATCCCCTCACAGGGAGGGCAGGGGAGGCACAAAGACAGACTCTATTACTGCAGCTCCTCTGCACTGCTGCCAGCTCTGAGCCTGCTTCTGACAAACTGTAAACACCATCCTCAATAAGATTCACGTAATGATCTTTTTAAGGCTGTTGTATTTGTGACCACGTCACATCTGTGCTTCATAATCACCTCGTGAGTGATGAATGCACACAGATCAGTCTTTTCTTCTGTCATTTCTAACCACTGAATCTCCCTACATAAGAAAAATTCTTGTTAGCAGGAGCAAAGAACAGGGCCTCACACTGTCTGTGAGTAATTCCTCTAAATGCATTTAATCAGCAAACTTCCTTTTCATGCTGCTTTTTTTGCTGAGCTAGAGCCATTACTGCAAACAGAATTACTCCCAAGGCCAGTAACATTGCTCCATGGTGGCAGTTCCCTTTTGACTCAACACATCACCTCCTTTTCCCCAGTGTTTTACCCATCTAAAATGCTCCTAACCACTCCTGTCATTTCACCTCACGTCTGCCTTCCACCCTATACTGCAGCAAATGCCCTACTGAAATCCAGCTAGATTAGTTCTACCAAGTTCTTTTTTTTTCATCCAGGTAAAAGAAAGGAGGTATAAAGAAAAAGATCAAGTTAAAGGCACATATTGCTTTTGTTGACAAAGCCATCTGTATTTGATTCCATTTTCCACTTACCGCTGTAGAGTTAATTTTGTTTTCCTTCTGTGATTTGTTCTTAACCTTACACTCTATTAAGACTAGACTAATGGGTTTGCAGAGGCCGTGAGTACTTTGTTTTCTCTCTTCCTGAAATATAGCTCCCCTTTTCCAGTCTTTGCATACTTACCTTGAATTCGATGGATTTGCTGCAAATCTTTGCTCCCCAAACTTGCCAGTTTTGTAAAACCACAAATATAGAAGTGAGCTGCTGAGCTCTGGTCTTGATGCTTGAGTTTTGCTTCTGCCCTGATACAACTTACTGTTCTCCACTGTCTCTCCTCCCACCTTCCTCAGCATCATCCTTCCTGTTGAAAAATTGCACAAGGCAGCTGTAAAGACCCAGAGATGCTTTAGCAGCACTTTGGTGAGCAATGAAGATGATGTGAGGAGGACATATGCCAAGCACCCACAACTATGCTCTTATGCATTTTGAACGACATTTCAGTGACTGCTGCTGTTCAGAAGAATATGGATGTCACAGTTTAGGGAGTGATCCCCAAACCAAACAGGTCCTGCTGCTAGGAGATGTGCCTGTACTTGGAAGAGAAGGAAGATGGGAGCTACAGAGGCTAGCAGGCCAGCTGGAGAAGAGATCTTCATGTACCAGGGCTTTGCCGATGTCAGTGCTACTGTCAAAAGAGATGCATTTCCACAGGGTCAAACAAGCATACTACCCTTCTGGCTTGTATATTATGAAGACACTGAACATTTGCTCATGGCAGATCAGTAGCACAAATCAGATCACAAACTCACAGAAAAATTCAAGCAGGAAGAAGTTTCCAGAAGCATACAGTCCAATTCCTCTGCTCAGAGTGGGACAAGTGTAAAGCTAGCTCGGGCTGCTCAGGACTTTTCTCCCCATATTTTGAACATCTCCAAGGGTGGAGATTCTGCACCTTTGTAGGCACTTGTTCCCTGCTAAAGTGCTCTCAAGAGGGAGAGGTTTTCTGTTCAGAATTTCCCCTGTTGCAACTTACATCCTTTGTTTCTTGTCCTTTCACTGTGCCACCTCCTCAGAGACTGGCTCCATCTTCTCTGCAGCTCTCCCTTAAGCAGGGGCAGACAGCAATTGGACGCCCCTTTGGCCTTCTCTCAGCTCCCTCAGCCTTATCGTTGTGCACTGTGTGCTTCAGCCCTCTATTGTGGGGCCCTTTAACAAGATGTGCTGCAGTCTGTTAACATACATCTTGCAACCTCAGCTCACACCTTCCAGATGTGGCCTCACACATCTCACATGAATGGGAATTATAGTTTCCCTTCATCTGCTGGATATACTTCTGCTAATGCATCCTAGGTTGCAGGGATCTGTCATACTTGAAAAGCTTGCTATTGGATCATATTCAAAATACTCGAGACTTTTTGAGGTGATCTAATAAAAATAATTTTGATTTAAGCCTGTTGAGGTTATTGCCACAGAGAAGATATTACCGCACTGGAACAGGTTTTGCCTGTGCATGTCTGGTATGCTTTGGCTGTGGCCATGCCACTGAGATCCCCCTCAGGCACTGCTGATGTGACTGTGGTTTTTCTCCTGTGCTGAAGGTACTCAGGCACAGCCTTTCTGCCTTTCTTGACATGTCCACTGATTCCTTTTTCTCCTTCCAAATGATGGGGCTTGTATTCATGACACTGGGCAGGAAGTTTGGTAAATAATTGCCTTACCACAATGGCCAAACAAAACACAGTGGTCTGTGGCTAAGGTTGATGAATCTCAGGAGAGCCCTGAGTTACCATGTTCCTGCTCAAGGGACCCTGGTGTCCCCAGCTCCAGAACAACCTGCTTCCTCCAGTAAAAAATGCAGTACATTGCTATTGTGTGTGGTTCCAAAGTAAATCCCAGATGTGTGGTTTCTGCTCCTTGCCCCTGAAAGAGTAGATGCCGCTGCAGTGCCATGATTCAGGGCAAGCATGTGCAGGATAATGCTACAACTCAGTTACTCAAATCTTACAACACTAACTAGAGAAGCTACCAAGCAAGGAAAGATGCAATCTATTTCCACGCAGTGGAAAGAAAGCCAGAAATGACGTGCTGAAATGCTCTCTGGTGTGCGCTGCCAGGGGAATTAATCAGCCGATTGCCAAAGAGATGTCAGCTCTCTGAAAGAGTGAGGACAACATGCCTTGCTGAGAAATGTACCCACTGGCTTGTGAGTACAAAACAGTGGCTTTGGGATAAACTTAATGTTGTCCCACAAGCAGATGAAAATTTGAGCAAAAATGAGCAGCCTCCGTCCTTAAAAAGGATGTCACCACATCATGACTCTTTCCAAACCCACTTGTCCATCAATGAATTCAAGTAGCAAGAGAGGTTAATTATAGAACACATCAGGCCAAGTCTGCCAGCCCAGTAGGACCCCATTGTGCGGCCTAACACTTACACTGATGGGGTGGCCACCGTGACCAGCACAGTTAATATGCAGACAGAAGACAAATGCAGAGCATACAGTGGTGCCACAAGCAGGTGGCCTGCAGTGACTATGGAAGGTCCAGAGGTAGGTGTTTGCTGTGTTAGAGTGGTGAGAAAGGAGGGGGGTGAAGACATCAGAGAAGCAGAAAAAGAAGAGCTGAGACGGGAATGTTACAAACAGATATGACAGGAGGGGGTAACGGGAAATGGAGCAGGCAGGCAGTGTAGAGTGGTGTTTGCTTCTTTCCTGGGTCAAAGCTGAGATGAAAAGCTTGTTACAAAGGTTGTGAGAGAGCAACTGCTGTGGCAGCTTTTGTCTCAGGTGCCTTTCTCCACATAGTTTCTTTTCCGAGTTTGTCATGAGCTCATGGAGGGAAGGCTTAGATTGGATGTCAGGGGGAAGTTCTTCATAGAGAGAGCAGTGAGCTGCTGGAACAGGTGGCCCAGAAAGGCTGTGGATTTTCTGTCCCTGGTGGGGTTCAAGACCAGGTTGGATAGGGCCCTGGGCAGGCTGGTCTAGTACCAGATCTGGAGGTTGGTGGCCCTGCCTGTTGCAGGGGGTGTTGGAACTTGCTGATCCTTGCGGTCCCTTCCAACCCAAGCCATTCTATGATTCTATGAGCTGGTCCCTCAGAGGAGGGGGGTGCTCAGCTCTGCTGTGTGCCCTCTCCCAGGACTGAGGCCCCCTAGCCTATACCTGCCACCCCCTTCTGGGTCTTGTCTACCTTCTGCAGTTTCTTGTACATCTCTGCTTGTTTGTTGTCCTGCCCCATAACTGCCAGCTCCTCTTATTCGCCCTGCTCCCACTCACCAGCCTGGCCTCATGCCAGGTGAACCTGCAGCTGGTGTGGTACTGCCATCTCCCCTTGCATAGCACCTGACCCTCCCAAGGACAGGACATTACATAGGTGAAGGCTGTATCAAATCTGTCTCAATGCAGTCTCTTGGGGGCTCCACCACACTTTCTGAGCTGCTTGCAGCAGTTCCATCTGGGTTTTCAACCAGCACCATCCTCAGGCTAGCCCACCTGGTAGGTGTTACGAAACACCAGCAGCTCCAAGGACAAGCACATGGGACATGAGCACACCTCATCAGGGAGAAGCATGAGATGGAGGCCAGGATGCTTTTTTGTGGCGCACAGAAGGAACAAGGACAGGCAGGATAAGTACAGGGGGGCAACCAATAGCTGGGAAGGAAGGTGAAGAGGTCAGGTGTGCTTTCCAGAGAGACACACCTCTGTTTCTTTTATTTTGTCTGCTAAGGAGATAAGAGAAATCAAATGCCTGTGACAGATGTTAGTCACACTGCTTCACATGCTTCTGAAAGGTGCTTAGCAGTTTTGGGGGAGGGAAGCCAGAAACTCCATGCATAGTAAAGGAAAATTAACCACCTTGTCCCACTCCTCATGGCAATTATGGCTGTACCTCGCCTTGTACAGGACATCTTGACTAGCTCTCCCAGCCACCCAGGCAAGGCCAGCCTTTTCTCCAAGACCCTCGGGTTAATTTCTTTCTAGGCAGCATAAGAAGGGAAGGAGGAGAGCAGAGAGGCTACAAGGGGCTTTGGGGCAAAGGAGAGGCACAAGAGACACCAGCGTCAGGCCAAAGTTCCTCTTCTGAGACATAAGATAGTATTAATTTGCTGTGTTGCAGAATGAGAAATGTCACCTTCAGAGGTGATTTGACAATCACAAAAGTAAATTACATAGAGGAAAAAAAATAAAAGAGATGAGCGTCTGTGAATATTCATGAGCAAGTCAAAACCCCCAAATTAACAAGGAAATTAATTTCCAAACTGATTAGTCTGCCAACTCCTTTTATTTGAATAAATCAACAATTGCCTTCATGTGACTGCTGCTAAGAACAGAGCTAATCCTGGCTCCTCACAGGAGGAAGTTTTGCATTGCCTGGGATGACCATTGTCCCAGCACCTTTTTGGGCGAGGCAGGCACTACCTCTTGGCCACCAGGAGATTTCCTTTTGCCCAGCACTCCGGATATTGTGGTTTCATGATCACCCTAGTCAACATAAACGCTGGCTGCTACAGCCGTGTGCTCCCTGGTCCCACCCTCTTACTCATGCTGGCCCTGAAGAGCTGTTTCAGCAAGCCAAGCTGGCACAAATCTCATATAACAATTAAAAAAAAAAAAAAGTTTTTTCTTAAGTCAGAGTACTGAAACAGCTCAGCCAAATGCTTGGCAAGTAGTAACATAGGTGAGAAGGGGACCTAATTTAACCTGGAAGGTGGCTCCAGTGCCAAAATTAGTCCTGCTGCGCATGGTGGAATGAAGTAGATTATATCCAAAAGTCTCTCGGTCCCTGAATTACAAGAGTTTAGGTCAGGGCAGGGCTGCAATAGCCAGCTTGGTTTCATGATTGTGTGGGGCTTCTCCAATTCAAGGTGCACTGCACTGTCCGGGAACAGCCTCATGCCTCATCCTGTGCCATCACCAAGGCTTGAAGGATGTGCTACTGCCTTGCGTGCAGCCAAGCACGCTGCACAGCAACACGAGCAACCTAGCTGGGCCTAATCTAAGAAACCACATCGTCAAACTGTGAGCTGCCATCCCCCGGCGTCAAGTTGTGAATAATAACGGGGGGGAAAAAAAGCGTGTAGGTACGGTTACGCTGTGTGCAACTGCAGAAAGGGGGTTAACCCTGCCTCCTTTAAGCCCGGCCTTGCCCTTCTGTCCGCTACAGCACTGATGTGGCTGAGGCGCTCCGATTCGCAAAACTGGCAGAAAACAGCCCTGCTGCAAGGCGGGCTGCGTGCCAGCGCGTCAGCGCCACGAGCCCGGGGCCGTGCCAGAGCCGGCGCAACTGCGGGGCACGGCCCACGCGGCGACAGGCGGCCTTCCGACCCGACCACCGGCGAAGGGCAGGCTCCGGTGCCCGGCCCAGCGCTCGTGCGCGCTCGAAGGCCTCGGCGGCCCGGCCGTGGTCCCCGCGCATTCGGCGGCACTCGCCGATCAGATACCAGCCCTCGGCGACGACGCCGACGTTCGCATCGAGCATCTCCTCACACGTGCG
>JAOWBP010000001.1:64292303-64306863 GCA_028571105.1 Tragopan temminckii | reverse complement strand
GTGGCTGCAGTGTCAGGAGGGAGTAGGTTGAGCAGAGTCTGGAGGTACATGGAGTACAGATCCTGAGCACATGGGAAATTAAATGAAGTTGTTTGAAGCAGAGAAATGCTGTGATATTTCTCAGACTCTTTAGTGTGGCTGCTGTTTTCTCTGACTGTCCCCGTTCTACTTTTTCCCTCCTTGCTTCTCTAACGTGTACAAGTATGTCCTCAAAGTGGAGGCTGCACAAGAAGGAAAGGAGAAACATGTAGGGACCCTAATTATTGTTCTCTTTCATTCTCACGCTGAGACTTGGACCTGTAAAAGCTTTCTGTGATGTCAGCCTTTTGTGGTTGTGCACATAACATCCCAGGAAAACAGCAAATCGAGATGATTCAGGGCAGAGGAGTATCAAACAGTCAGTGTCAGACCATGTGGTGTATTCTGGAGATTTTGGTTACTGTGTTTGTGCATGTGTACCTAAGGAGGTGAGAGAACAACAATTAGGACCACTACACTCTAGTCCTGTTAAATGTGGCCCTCTCTATGCAGCCAAGGCAGTAGTCTTTGTATGCTTCCCTGCAAAATGCAGAACTATTCTTCTAGAACAGTTTGTGTGTTGTGGCTGTTAATGTTTTGATGGTTCAGGAGGAAATGAGTATGACATGATGGTAGTACTTGGACTGCAGGTCTTTTACCTCTTAGAGCAATGAGGTTTTGGAATACCCTTAGCCATGCTTGGCCCAAAAGTATTAGTGGGAACAGAGCACGGAGCTGCTGCTGAATAGACATCAGTTAGTGCGTAAGAGAGCTTCTGTGGCATGATACTTTCAGTCACAAGGGAAGAAATGGGATCCAGCCCCAAGGATTAGCATATGCAACACTGAGTTCTTGGGGTTCTGGATTTTCAGCTTAGAAAGTACAGTCGCAGTTGCATAAGAGAAACTTGGAGTCAGAATGGGTGTATTATGCAGGACTTTGTGTTCTGTCATCCTTTTCTCACCATTGTTTTCTCAATCTTTCCAAAAGGGACCCTTTTGCTATCCACCGGCAGCACATGAACCGCATGCTTTCTGGAAGTTTTGGATTTGGCCCACTGCTTGGTATCACTGATGGGACCACACCTGGGGCTCGTCAGGCTGGCCGCAGGATGCAGGTAAGAGAGGGCTGACTACAGGCTAAGATTTTTTTTAACTGTCTTATTAAGCTTCTTTCCCCCACCATTATTGGATTGAGTGTTTCCCTCACCTTCTTAGAGGTGGTGGAGGTAGAACTGGTTTCAGAAACAGTGATGTTCTTGCTGTTTTTTTCACTCTATGTGTATGTATTTCTTGGCAGTTGTGTTCTGGGTTGAATGGGAGGAAGGGAAGGTGTGTATGTTGTGTCACAAAGCCATAAATCACTATAACTGAAGGAAATTGGGGAATATCCCTTCTGTATGGTTTGTTATTGGTGATACTGTTTGAACCCTCGTGAGTCAGTGAGTTGCTTTTTTCATGTGTTTATTGGCTCTGAGTGTTGCAAGTCCTGTTTCCAAGAAGGATGAGGGTGCTCTGAGGAGTATCTAGTGTTTGGCTGCTGCAAGATCATTGTTTATTCTGTTTTTCTGCTGTATTGACAGGCAGGAGCTGTTTCTCCCTTTGGGATGCTGGGCATGGTAAGTCCTCTGTTTTCCAGTGCCAAGTTTGAGCTTTCCTAATAGTAGCTTCACCTTGAGATTTGTTAGAGCTGTGGGCAACCAGTAGCAGAAATGTGAGTAAGCCCGTGTATCTTAACAGGTAATGAGAGTGGGATGGTTTGAAGAGACTAGTATGAGCTCTATTTGTTATTAGATTTATAATAAATGGTGAACTGAATTGAAACTGAAGATAACTGGTTTCTCCTGGACTGCTATTCCTGAGTTGCTGTATGATTTTAGACCCTCCTGTTCTTTCCCTCATACTTTAATCTAGTCTGTGGAACTGTTTTAGAGGAGTCCTTTTATATGGGCACCTTGAACAGGGAAGATCCATAAAGCTGTTACAGCATGATATTTCATAGGAATTGGGATAGTTAATACCCAGGAAGAATGGAGAGTCTCTTAACCTTGTGTCTAAGAAGAGGCTGTGGATCTGTTTGGAGATCATTGTGAAACTGTGATGACACAAGGAAAAGACTCGGCCATCATTAGGCAGAGGCAGTAATTGAGCCTCCTTTGAAAATGCTTGCAGAATGAAAAGCCGAGAGAGTAATTCAAGAGAACAGAATTGGAATGAGAATAGCTGGATGTATGTGAAAATGTCTTTCCTGGAGCTCATTGATCTGTCATCTACTGTAGTAATACAGTAGAAATAAGTTATTCCAGCTCCAGCAGCTTTAGCTGCCTTGCTCTGCAGGAGTGACTCAATGAAAGAAGCTGGTGTCCTGGAATCGTTCTAGCTCAGAAAAGGATTAATAATACAAACAATTGGACTTCAAAGGATAATAACATTGCGTGTGAGTGCTGGTCTGCTGTAAACGAGAGCAAGAAGCCACTTGAAGAAGGGAAAAAGGAATCAGCACATTTAAACTGACACAGTAATTTTGTTTACATATTGCACAATTAATCTGTGAGACCTGCTGGCTGAGTATACTAAGCACAGCCCTTAGGTTTGCCGGATTAAAAAGTCACATCTCCTTTCCCTATAGGGAAAATAAGAAAAATTCTTATGTTAGAAAACAATCCGTGAAAACTCCTACGTGGTTTAAATCAAGAGTTGACAGTGATGATGATGACTGTCTTACAGTTAAGTCAACTATTAGCGTATATCCTGGGATTTCATCCCTTAACATTGCTGAGTACCTGAATTCACAAACCTCAGTGCATTGGGTATCAGAGCTAAACTAAAAGAATGCTGTCAGATTTAGAGATCTGGAGAGCAAGAACGTTTAGGCAATGCAATCTGAAGAGATTGCAGAGAACAGCAACCATAAATTCATTTGTTTTTTTTTTCTTTTCTATCAATAGATAGAAAAAAAAAAGTGTGTTTTTTCCCCTCGGCAGCAGTTTCACAGCCCTCACAGACAGGTTGTTGTAATTCTTTTCTCCCGTATCCATCCAAATTGACTATTCCTGTGCTGTCTTTTTTCTTAGGCAGGTGGCTTTATAGACATGTTTGGCATGATGAACGACATGATTGGGAACATGGTAAGAACCTTCAGTAAATTAATCTTAAGGAGGGAAGTACTAATGGTGCTTCTACCATCCTCTCTGCTGTCCTATTGTGCCTTTTTAGTGCTGGCTGTGATCAAGCTGTTAGGGTGGTGAAGCTGTAACATCCTGCTGAGCAGGATGGAGTGACAGAGATGTTGTTCCTGGGCATGCCTGCTGAATTCAGGGAGGAGAGATAGAATAGAATGGAAGTATGAGAGTAGACCTTCTCTGCAAGAAACGGGAGTTGTTCTCCAGAAAGATGGACCAATGGGGCTTGTTCTTGCAGAATCACTGAATGGTTGAGATTGGAAGGAATCTCTGAATGTCACTGGTATACAAACCCTGCTCAAGCAGGGACACCTAGAGCAGGGTGCCCAGTCCCACATCCAGGTGGTTTTTGAAAGTCTCCAAGGAGGAGACTCCACAACTCCTTTGGGCAGGCTGTGCAGGTGTTCCATAAACTGTGCTGTGCTGGTGCACAATAAATGAGTGCTTCCTGTTGTTTAGAGAGAACATCCTGTATTTCAGTCTGTGCTCTTTGCCTCTGGTCCTGGCACGAGGCACCACTGAGCAGAGCCTGGTTCCATCTTCATTGCACCCTCCCTTCGGGGTGAATGCAGCATAGATACTTTTGTAATTCTCTCCTGCTTTGTTGTATGGAGAGAGAAGTGGCTGTTATCTTTTCTTCCCTCTCTTTTCTTCATTATGTCATTGCCCGTTTTCTTTTGCAGGAACATATGACAAGTGGTGCGAACTGCCAGACGTTTACCTCTTCAACTGTCATCTCCTATTCCAACCTGGGTGATGGGCCCAAAGTCTATCAGGAGACCTCAGAGATGCGTTCAGCACCTGGCGGGGTAAGGAGGAGGCCACAGTGTGTCATCCCAGCAGGGGGCTGCTGGTTTTGCTGGGGAAGAATAGAATTTCATTGATGGCTCAGTGTTGGCCACCCACAGCATTTTTGCTTTGCAGTCAGTTGTGGATTGAGGAATGTGTCGTGAGTCACTGAACCATGCTGAGCGCCCCTGAGAGGAGATGGGAAGTGCCAGCTGGAGAGGAAGTCTTTTTTCCTTATTATTATGTTGCATTCGACTGGGACTGGTGGCAAGCGCAGCGTGACTGAAGTTGCTGTAGGCAAGAACCAGAGTGTCTTACTGGGCTGGGGCAATGAATTAAAACGTTGATTGTCAAATCTACCCTCAGATTCGTGAGACAAGGCGGACCGTAAGGGACTCAGACAGTGGCTTGGAACAAATGTCTATTGGACACCACATCAGGGAGAGAGCGCACATCATGCAGCGATCCCGGAACCATCGTACGGGTGACCAGGAAGAGAGGCAGGACTACATCAATATGGATGAAAGTGAGTATTGTCCTGTCTTCCATCTCAGCAAACCCAGCTGCCACTTCCCACCTTTTCCCTGGCTGAGCTTGTTCTTCCTGACGCAGGTGATGCAGCTGCTTTTGATGATGAGTGGAGGCGAGAGACATCCCGCTTCCGGCCACAGCGAGGGCTGGAATACCGGCGTCATGAAGGCAGCAGCAGCCGCCGGGCTGAAGGGACTCGTCTTGCAATCCAGGGCCCTGAGGATTCTCCCTCCAGACAGTCCCGTCGATATGACTGGTGAATGCAGAGCAGACCTTGTTGGGGGTGCAACATGGTCACCCCCAAATCTACCTACACACTCTTGTAAGTCCTAACGTGGCACTTTTTTCATTCTCCATTGCCTGGTTGGCTCTTAACCATATGGATTTTCTTTTCATTACGCCAGTCTTGCATTATTTTGAAATGTTGGCTGGATGAATGTTTTCTCACTTAATGTAAAGAGCAGAGGAGGATAGAAGTCTTGAGGAAATACTGAATGGGAAGGTTGAAACTGTTGAAGTTAGCCTAGTCACCAAGAAAAATATGTGATGTCAGCCTTAGGTGATGGTTGAAATGATATGAGGTGATGTAGGATCACAATCTATAGAGTGTTTACACTATCATTATGTAGAACTTAGAGACTTTCTACTGCCAGTCCAGTCTGAAATAAAAACAAGCGCTGCTTTCTGGCCTGTGTTTTGAAGGTTCACTTGGATATGGTCTAGAACTTGAAATTTAGGATTTCTTTTTATTATTATTATGGTTAAATCTTATCTGTCTTTGAAGCTGCTTTCTAATCACTTTTTGCTCTTTTTATGTTCTCTCTTTATTTCCCTTCCTTCCAGGTACAGACAGTGAAACTCTGAAGCCCCTTCAAAGCACCACTTGGACCCTTCTCAAATTTAGTATTAACCTCCCTGCCACTTAAGAATTGAAATAAAGCAACTAATCTTCTGCATTGCCTTTTTTTTTTCTGCCCCATTTGGGTGCTGCAGTGGTTCATGGAGAATCTCACTGATGTGCAAGGAACACATTAATCAACCATTCCCTTTCTGCTCTCCTTTGGTTCTGTTCTTTCTGCCAGTAGTGGTGGGCATGAGGAGCTGCCACCTTGCTGCTTCTGTCCTTTCCACTCTTTCTGTGGTGGGTTGGGCTGGTTATGAAGTTTGTGTTTAGTCCCCTGTGAAAGAAAGATGAGGGAATCCTGCTAGACCCCCCTGTTAGTCCCCTCACAGGGACAAAGGCTTCTATTCCTCTCCTGAATTCTTGGTACAGCTATAGAGTAGCTGAAGGATGTGTTTTAGAGAGGTGAGGAGCAGAACAAAAGCTGGATAGCTTGTGCCCTCCCCTCCCCTACATCTCTTCAGTTGGCTCCTCCACTTTTTTAATTTGTGAAACTTGTAACTAGATGTTTACTGAATAAAGAAACAAACTGTAAAGAATTGTTGGATCAGTTTTTACCTTCTGCTTATCTAATCGTGCCTGCTGTGGAATTAAGTAACTTCTTTTGTATCATTGGAAAATTAGTGAAGAGAAACTTGGTGTCTAATTGTAACTTTTCTGTAAAGGCTTCTCATGTAGTTAGGAAGTGAGATAATGCTCAATGACAACATGGAAATTGTAAAAGGGACCCAGCAAACCACCATTTGCAAAAATACCCTTTCATTGCTGTGGTTTCACTGCATGTTTGATGGGGATTGGTTGGTCTTTCTTGCTGCCTGGCCATCTGTGCAGCCTTGAACAAGGCCTCTGAGGCTCCTACATGGCTGGGGAATATTCCCATTATTTTATTATATCTTTGCAACTGGAGCTGACAGCGTTTGACATTGTTATTAATGATCTCTTCTTAACTCTGGTATTAGATGAAGCTGGAAAGGCATTAGGAATACAGGTCTAAGAAAGGTCTCCTGTGTTCTTGGGCCAGTTTCCTGCTCTGGCATGCATTGCTATATAAACCATTTCATAAATTCACTTGGAACGGAACAAAGGAAATTAGTGCATGACTTACACTTGAAAGTAGTGTGCCAGGATTCTACCATGTATTTCCACGTTGTCCATCTGGGAGCTAACAGGAACAGGGATCTCACTGAGTACTGGTTGTTTTGTCCTGAAAATCAAATGTGGAATCTGGTGCTTCAAAGCTTTGTGTAGAGCATACATAAATTCTACCCTCCAAGGATGCACGGGGCAGAGCCTGGGCTTATGGCAGGCTCTTTCCACACTTGTGTGGCCTTCTCTGTCTCATAGCAAACCCCAGCAGAATCTAGTTCTTCAGGTGGCTATTTACCAAGGCCTCCACAGCTGGGGTACAGTTAGAGATGTCTCCAGCATCCATGGAAGTGATGAGAAGAAACTTGGTTGAAACAGTGAAGTATGTGTTGGAAGGGCGTAAGCTAGCTGCTGCCTGGAAGTGGCTGGAGTTGCTGGAGATATCATAGTCTAGGCAGGCCCTGAAGTGGGCAAGGTCAAAGAAATAGCTACGCACTGAGGGAGGCTTAGTGGAAGATTAGTCTTCTTGCGTTTGCCAGACCTTGAGAGAAGGAGCTGAAGCAACAGAGCCCTCATCTCAGCAGTAGTCTCAAGCTGATGTAAGATGTGATACCTCATATCAGGAAAGAACCAACTGGGCTCAGTAAGTTGCTTTTAGCATTGAGACAGTGAACAGCTACAAAGTTCTGTCTGTTCTTTAAGCTGATGTCTGAAGTAGAGAACAGGGAGATGGACACAGTGATGGAGGGAATGACTTTGTCCTTAAAGATATGAGAATTCTTTTTGGGCATACAAGCCCTAATCTTGACAAAGAACAGATTGAAGAGAAATTGACAGCTGGGGTGCTATGACCAGTTACAACAGTGACTCTTCACAAACTGAAACAACACTTGAGCAGTTGTGCCTCCATACCTGGATTCAACCTCTGTACCTTGTTAGGTGCCATCCTGCTAATGGATCTTGAATCATGCTTTTGCACTTGGTGGTAAAGAGTGGCAGAAGAGAGTTACCTGGCTTCTTGAACCTTGTTAATGACTGCAAAGTCATTTCCAAGCCTCTGCCTTCTCTGATATTCTAGGGAAATGAGGAAAAGGTTCAGTTAGAGGACCTTGTGTTAAAGGTAGGAAGCAGAGGACAGGACCCTGGGAAGGAGCTGTAGAGATTCTGAATCAAAAAATACATACAGGAAGTATAGGGGGGGGTGTTGTGGTTTAACCTGGCAAGCAGCTCCACACCACACAGCTGTTTGCTACTCCCAATGAGATGGGGGAGAAAATCAGAAAAAAAAGTAAAATTTTTGGGTTGAGATAAAAACAATTTACTAAGGCAGAAAATGAAGGGAAATATATATACATTTATATAAATTATTATTATAGTATTTATATATATATATATATATATATATATATACAAAACAAGAGTTCTACAATGCACCACTCCATGGTGTGGAGTATCCCTTTGGCCAGTTTAGGTCAACTGTCCTTTCTGTCTGCTCTCAGCTCCTTGTGCACCCCCAGCTCCTTGATGGCAGTGTAGCGTGGGAAGCTGAAGTGCCCTTGGCTTTGTGCAGCACTGCTCAGCAACAAATAAGCCATTGGTGTGTTATCAGCATTGTTTTCATCTAAATCGCAGCATTGTACTAGCTACTGTAAAGAAAATTACAGTTAAAACCTGAACAGGAGGTGCTCCCCTCTACCACTCTAAAGGTTCCTTCCAACCCAATGGATTGATTTGGAAGGAACTTTTAAAGATCATCCACTTCCAACCTCTCTGCCATGGACAGAGATGCCTCTCACTTGACCAGGCTACCCAAAGCATCTTTCAACATGGCCTTGAACAGCTCCGGGGATGGGACATCCACAGGCTCTCTGGACAGTGTGTTCTAGTGCATCACCACCCTTATTGTAAAACATTCAATATCTAATTTAATTCTACTCTCTTTAAGACCGTTACCACTCGTCCTGTCACTATGTGATAATCTCCCCTTTTCCTTATAAGTTCCTTAAGAACTCCCATAAGAACCTTCTCCAGACTGAAAAATCCTGATTTTCTCTACTCATTTTTACAGGAAAGGTGCTCCAGGCCTCTGGGTATTTTTGTGGCTCTTCTCTGGACCTCTGCTCTAACAGCTCCATGTTTCGTTTGTGCTTTGGGCCTGAGAGCTGAAAGTCGTGCTGCAGGTGAGGGTCTTGGGCAGACAGAGCAGAATGGGATAATCGCCTCCCTCAATATGTTAACATCTAACTTTAGGCAGCAGCAGGTTGCTTCCTGAAGAAGTGGAAAGGGTAAATTCCTCTTACTTCTCTAGACCCAGGAGCTGGTTCTTCAGCTATTCTGGATTCTGCTGAAGTTTTCTCAACTGCTCCAGGCTGCCTGTGATCTGGGCATAATGGTGTGTTTCAATCAGTGTCTTGAGGGACTGTGAAGAACAAAGAATGTGAAGGAAGAGGGAAAGGACGGAGCAGTGGGAATAGATTTACTGTCTTTGCTGCCTTTTGTTTGGCAAATGCTAGTTGTAGTTTTCGTCAGACCCTGGTTTGATGAAAATTTGCTTGCTGATAACTGATATAGGTTGTTAATTCAAACAAATAGTGTGCACTGAGGAGAAGTGTGTGCACAACCATTTATTTGTTCCTGCTCCCGTCTTCAGAAAAGCTATGAGAAGCTTGAAGTTATTTAAAGTAAGCAGGTGAAGCCTGTGCACAGAAGGTGCACTGCCAACTGAAATGCCTGAAAACAAGAACACGTGCAGTCAGAAAGCCCACTTCTGGTTAAACCCCTACAACTTCTGCATTTAAATCACGCTGAACTTGATCACTTCCCTGTTAACTGGCTTAAAGTGAAAATGACTTCCTATTTAAAAGTAGTCCACCTTTTGTATCTGGGCATACCGAAGCCCTGGAATGTCTTTTTGTTGCTGGATCTATTGAGATTCCCCCCCAGAATGCCGAAGAAGTTAGTGGGTGTTATAGCTGGACCCCTCACAACAATTTACCGAGGGCTGCGGGAGTAGGAAGAGGTCCCTGTTGACTGGAAGCTAGCCAGTGTTATATCAATCTACAAAAAGAGCATAAGAGAAGACCCAGGAAACATGTTAGTCTAGCCTCAGTACCTGGAAAAGTTATGGAGTAGTTTACCCTGGGTGCTACTGAAAGGCAGTCATCAATGGCATGAAGTTTAGGAAAGAAAAATGCAGCCCTGCAGGAAGATGTGTCCGTAGCCATAAACCAGTTAGCTTGATATTAAATCAAGAGCTTGAAAAGTCAATCAGTTTAAAAATAAAGACACATATATCAGTTTTTATAATGTTCTCATGCTTGCTTTCTCTAAGTTATCCCTGACCACTTTCATATTTTCTGATGCAGTCGTGGGTTGGGTCGACAAAGGCACTGCAGCAATCTGAAGTTACACCAGCACAGAGGGTCTAACATTGCCACCCGGGCCTCTTCTCTGATTAAAAATAAATAAAAGTAACATTATTAAAACAACAAAGGGGCATACATTATAAAACGTGGTCTACTGATAAATTTCAAGAAATGAGAGGAATGAGAGTCCCCAGAATGCTAAATGCTATTTCTGGTAGGAGGCTGTTCTGAAATTAATGCTCATTAGTAACTTAATTAATGATTTGAGAGAAGATATTAAACCAGTGCTGATGAAGCTTTTAGGGGACACAAGTTAAAACGGAGGTGATAAATTATGGTAAATGATGAGATGCACAGAGCAGTCTGTAACCACTGGTGTGGTCTTTACTCATAAACAGTATTTCTGGCTGCACTGAAAACAGAAGGACGTGTGTCTAGGCAAATAAATAAATGTACGCTTGTGCTCTTTCAAGATGGAGGGCTTTCCTAGCAACTCTGGAGGGACCTAAGGAAGAATCACCTGGAGATAAAATGAACTCAGGCTCACCGAGCCTGCATGGCTTTGCTTGATGAGAGCCAGGTTTCTGACAGCAGAGGGCTCTTTAACCCCGCAGAAAACACGCAGCTTCCCGATGACGGAGCTGAAAACGAGCCGCGGGCTTTCGCTGCGCACAGTCGGCGTTGGGACGTAACGGGACTCTGCTGCTGCTCCAAAACCGGGATGGGACGTCCCCAAACAGGGTCTGGAAAGCAGGCGCAGGAACGAGAGGAGGCAGCTCCCGAGGAGCCAAACTACACGATTAAATTGTTCCCATCAGGCTTTTACGATCCATGAATCAGAAGGAGCGCAGGCTGGCAGGGTGCGAGACTGCAGGGGAGGGTGAGAAGGGGAGGGAGAAAACTGGTGACCTAACAGATGCTTCAGCGCAGGGAGGACAAAAGACAGAGCTGCAGGAAACAGAGCTGTCTGTAGGCGCGGGGTTCTGTGGAACAAGCGTAGACTGGGAGTGCAAAATCCTAACGGCAAACACCGCTCCCGCAGCGCGGACTCGAGCATCGGAGAGCAGCAGGATTTCAAACAGACCTCATTCTGGAGGCGAGGTTAATATCACTTGCGTGATTTTGCAATTTTTAGCTGATTTGGGAAACCTTCTAAAAAAGTGACCGGATTTTACTTTTCAGCCCTGACTTAAATGTAACTGGGATTTGTTTGTTTGTTTGGTTGGTTTTTTGCTCCTTGAATTTTTTTTATATTTTTTTTTAAGACAGCACTTCATAAAATGTCCCCATGAGGAAACTCCACTTGGATTATTATTTCCTCCTTGTATCTGGCTACTCTGGCTGGCTGACCTTGTAAATCCTGAGGGCTCTTAATGCAATCTGAGGGAGAGGAGAAAGGAGATACAAAGAAGAATGGGATCAGTGCTGTCTGTCTCCACTTGCTGCTGCTGAGAGTGGCAATACAGCCTTTTGACATCCTCCTTTACTGGTGACAGGGAAAAAAACAAACAGACGCATTCCCAAACTGGGTCACAAAGTCACGCAGTAGAAAGGAGATGGCCTTTAAGATGTCAGTAACAACAAAAGGGACGCACGAACTAAAATTAAGACTTACGTAGCTGTAGTCTCTTAGCTGTAAATTGGAACCTCTTTCATAACAAGAGACAGAAAAGTAGAAAGGATCACCAGTAAATCATGTAATAATTGTAAGCATCTACTGTGGCAACAGGAAAAAGACAAATGCAATCCTGAAGGCATTTCTAGTAGTTATGGGTATGCATTACCACTGTTGTGCAAGATGCTGTTGAGGTGTGCCCAATGGATCTGGGCTCATTTCTAGCCAAGAAAACTTAATTGGGAGTGCAAGTAGGAGCTCGTAGGATATGTTGTATGAAAAGCTCACACGATAGGAAGAGACTGATTGGGCAAAGAAAAGTCTGAACACAAGGGAGAGAGAGACTGGAAGGAGGAACAGCTTAATCTAAAGCCACATTGGCACAGGAATGAGAGCTCATAAACTAGCTGTGAATACATTTAAGCTGGAAATTAGAAGAACATACACACAGGACGGCAGCACTGCCAGCAGCACGAAGAGCTCACACCTAGTCAGTGAGCCTCCTGCTTATTCTACACTTATGGTATGAGCGGTCCTGTGTTCTGTCCTTGTTCCTGTGTTCTGAAGCTGTTGCTAAACGCAGGGAATTCCAGAAGAAATGGGGCGAAGTCTCCAAACAAACATATCCCCCTGATCAGAAGGGGCTGCAGTTTCACTTGTGCCTTGGAGTTGCTTTTCATCTGTGCATACATGCTACAGTGATTGTGCACATTGTGTTACCCGTCCAGAGTTCACAGCTCTTAATTCCAGCTGACGCTTGGGTGCCAAATGAACAGATCACAATAGAACGTGGCTGCACACTGCACACACAATTCTGCTACAGATGAGCCCCTTTCCCAGAGCAGCAGCACCCAGACCAGCAGGCAGCCATCAGGCCTGGCTCATACTGCACCCACAGGGCCATCCCAAAAACTGGGGCAGTCCTGAGGAGAAACAGCTGGGAGGGGGGCAGCTGGGGAGCCAGCAGAGAACTGGAAAAAGAGTTTTTTGACCTTACAGCAGAGCAATGGCTACTGCTGGGAACTGGAATGAGGAAAGAACAGCCCTACAGGCAGGAACACCAATACTACAGAAGGCTGAGCAGGGGCTGCCCTTCTTTTGAGGCCTAGTGGATCCAAGCCAGAGGAGCTCAGCAGGATGTGGTGCTGAGGGAGGATGTCCCTGTGTCCCTGCTGCTGGCACTGGGCCTGGCAGCCAGCGGCACTCCAGGATGAGCCTGTGCTCCTGTGGGAGCAGCCAGGCTGTGGGGAGGTCCTGCCTCAGGTTCAGCTCCTGGCTGCCGCTGCCAGTGCCATGCTGTCAAGTGTAGAGCTGCAGCTGGCAGCAGCAAGTTGGGGGGCTCTGCAGGCAGGAATTGTTCCCAGTCATGCAGTAAAGAGAATTGCCAGCATTAACCCCAACTCCTAACAAGAAACTATGGCTGCCTCTCAGCATGGAACAGCTGAAGGTGTTTGGCGAAATACAGACATCGCTCTCCTCACTCAGGTGTAAACTGGGGGGAGCAGGGATTGAGCAGTTCAGTTGCTGCCTTTTCCTCTCTTTCGAATCCAGATGTGCGAACCCTATGTGCGGTACACAAAGAGGATGGCAGCAAACTGCAGCTCAACAAGGCTGGCACTCTGCATGCAGGGCTGGCAGAATTCCTGCTCCTGGAGCAGAGGCTGACACAGCTCATGCCTCTCCTACAGCCCCCTGAGCCTCATTCCTTTGCAGTGCCGTTGCTGTCATTTGTCAGATGTCTCTGTTCTGCTGTACTCAGGGCCTCTCCTTTCCTTGAGAGATTACGGGGTTAAAAACACAAAGAAGACATTTAAAATTAAAATTAAAACTTATAATAATAATGCTCAGTACTTATCTCACCCTTGCCATCTTCAAAGTGATTTACAAATGTTAACTAATTAATTAATATTTCCACATTCTCCCTGACTCAAATTCAAAGTCAAGGATGAAGTGAGCAGAGAAATAGAAAGCATGGTTTTCAGGTGAAGGGCAAAGGGAAACCTCTGCTCCTGGCCACTATTTGCTGCAAGGCAAGGCCATTTGCAGCAATATTCTCATTCTGTGCCGAGCAGCTCTCATTTATTTTCCAGCCATACAAAAGGTCTAATTTTATTTCTACCTTCTGTTTCCTTTTTTTCTTAATGGAGGTCTTAAAGGTTCTCCCTTTTGAAAGTGAACAAACGGAAAGACTTTCAGTGCTGTGCAGATGCCTCTCCATCAAATACATTTAATCCCACTCTCTGGACACACATGGCACAACGGGGCCTTGAGAAGCACACAGGGCCATGGTAGTGTCTTGAAAATGCGAAGTGACAGTGTGCCCAAGCTGTGCTCATAACAGCACAGTGCAGAGCACAGCCCGTGATGCTAGAGTATTGTCCACCTTGCTGCAGGCTCTGCAGCCTGAATGCCAGCTGTGCTCTGCCAGACGGCTGTGCCTACTCTTCCAGTGGTGGGTTCTCGACAAATGTCAAGAGGTGCCACCGCACCATCCCCATCGCATCACGTCACAAGCTTGGGGTAGCTGTGAAGTGCCTGAGTGCCTCTCCCGTCTGTGCTTCACAGATCAGTGCTCTTTAACATCTTCACTGATGACATTGACAATGGGATAACTGCACCCTTAGCAACTCTGTGGATGACACCAAGCTGTGAGATGGTTGACATACTCGAGGGTTGAGATGCCATTCACGGGGACCTAGACATGCTCGAGCAATGGGTCCAGGTGAACATCAGGAGGTTCAATAAACCCAAGTGTGGGGTCTTGCACCTGAGTTGTGGCAACTCTTGCTATCAAGACAAGCTGGGGGATGTAAGGATGGAGTACAGCCCTGTCAGAAAGAACTTGGGGTTACTGACAGATTATAGCTGGACACAAGCCAGCCATGTGCCCTCGCAGCCCAGAAAGCCAACTGTATCCTTGGCTATATCAAAAGAAGTGTGGCCAACAGAGCAAGGGAGGTGATCCTGCCCCTCTGCTCTGAGCTGGTGAGACCTCACCTGGAGTACTGTGTCCAGTTCTGGGCTCCCCAGTACAAAAAAAGACAGGGATCTCTTGGAAAGAGTCCAGCGGAGGG
>JAOWBP010000001.1:64254897-64275674 GCA_028571105.1 Tragopan temminckii | reverse complement strand
GAAGGGAAGGGAAGGGAAGGGAAGGGAAGGGAAGGGAAGGGAAGGGAAGGGAAGGAAAACGTCTCAGAACTGCTTCAGCTGCATAGAACTGCAAAGCTCTCATTTGTCCTACTACAGGAGCACCCTAGATGTGTAAAATGAAAAGTTTGTATGAGTTTATGGGAGAGGTTTCCACAAGTTATGTTTTCCTCCAAGAACACTGGTAATCTGCAGCATTGATAATAGAGGTTTTCCAATAATTGCACTGAACATGATCACTGAAAATGATGAATCAGTCTAAAAAGGGGAAATTATGAATGCCATTCATAAGAATATCTTGGTGTCTTTTGCAATGCTTTTAGTTATAGCTTGCATACAATATTTTCATGGTTTTTTTTGCAACTGCAATAATCAAAGCTGAGTGTTTGAGAAATGCAGATTTGGTATTATTCAGTCACTTTCCATTCTTGTAAAAAGATCACTAAAGTGTCCACCAATTGTTGTAACATTAGCAATCAAACTGAACAAGCCGCTAACATCAAATCTGTAATGGCAAACCTATGATCAGAAATTCACAAATTTTCACCCAGGCAGCAGGAGGCAGTGTGAGGGGTAGTATTTTCCACCCTGTGCTCAGTATATGGCATCTGGGCTGGTTTTGGCCCAGGAAATGGCTCTGCTCAGAGCACAAGTTCCTTCTGAAGCATTTATTCATGTTCATCCAGCTTTTGTGAACCCTAATGCTGTATGGCACAAAGTCTTCCTCTGCTTGTGGTCTTTCTCTATGGCAGTGCTGTCAGAGCCATATCACCACTGCCGGACAGTTGCAGAGTGGGCCAGACAAGAGGTAAGAAGGTGACTGCTGTATCTGTATTGATCTGGGGAGAAAGGCTTGAACAAGACTGCTCTAAAAGCATGTGAGACTGCTCTCTGAGCAAACTCCTGCAGAAGCATCTCAGTGGTCTCAGGGGAAGTGAACCATGCTCTCCCATCTTGTCAGCCTACAGATTCACCCTTAACAATAGGAGGTGGCAATAATTATTAAAAGATAATAATAATTTAAAAAAAAAGCAATATTTCAGATGATAAATTATGAGGAGCCTAGAAACACCTAAAATGCTGTGAGGCTTTTGGGAAGGTTGCACGCATTAGCAGGATTCACTGCTGCTTTTCCAATGCAGCTGAGGACTTACCCAGCTGCAGAACCAAGATGGCCGCAAGCACACTGCTCACCGCTGTTCCACACCTCTCCATCTCCAAGGGAATGCTCTTCCCTGCTGCAAACTGAAGGGCTGGGAATGCTGTTGGTACCAAGGGATGCTAACCTGAAAGACCCAAATGCTCTATTAAAAATGGTTGATGTAGTTTTAGAATCACCCCAAACTGTAACCAGGAGGTTGGAATGGAGAAATCCAGAGATCCCCTCCCATCTAAGTCTTTCTGTGTGATTTTATGATTGCATGATAGAGACCATCTTCAGGGCTCTTCGTAGCACTTTTCTTTAGTGGTTTTGTTGTTGTTATTGTCTATGTGTTTCTTATCTTAAAAGTTTTGATAACCACTGCTTCTGACATTTTTTGAAAGACTTGCTTCAATTCTTAGGGATATTCTAGAAAAAGTCTGGGGTGGAGGGAAGAACAAGGTCAGAAAGAAGTTGCATTGATGATATAAAACCTGAAATGGAAAATTCTGGAAGAATTTGTTCACGGCATTCATGGTTCCACAAGCAGAGACCTCCAAAGCACTTGGAGGATGTCAAATCTGTGCAGGGTAGCTGGAGGGTACTGTGTGAAAGTTGACAACGTAGAGACAGGTCAGAAAAGATTTTACAAGCAAAATTAGCTTGTAAGGTGGGAAGGGCAAATCTGAAAATGCTTCTAGATGCAAGCGTAGAGCCAGGAAGAGTGCTAGAGTTGCACAGTCTGACAGAGAAAGTGGTGTAAAGAAGGGTAGCATGGGGTCATCAAGAACTGTGAATCTGTGGGACCACCAGGGGGCTGTACAGAAAGCACAGGCTTCATTTAAAATAGGAGAGGCTTCATTTAAACTGAAACAGAACTTGTCTGCTGACACTTAAAAGAAGAACTTTCTTAAACAAAGACCGGGGAAAATCCAGTCGATACAGATGAGCATATTTTTTGGGTTGCAGTGTCTGAAAAGTAAGAACTCCATGTCCTCAAGTGAAGGGTCAGACAGAAGCCAATAAAGCTCAAGGGACAAACAATGGGGAGCAATGTGAACAAACCAAATCCTGTTTTAATGGAGTATCAGAAAACACTCTGGCTGCTACCAAAGGAGAAAATCAGATATCAGAAGCAGGGATGATACGTGGATAAGGGAGTGTGCGGAGGAGTGATCTGGACCCGTAGCAACAACAACAACAAAAAATCACAGCAGTGTTTAGAGAAGTAGAATAACTGATGGGAAGGTCACTCAGGTCTAGATGATAGCAGATACATTCTTTCACAATTAGCATGGTAGAGTGAAGGCTGGAATCATAACAGGACTGAAATCAAAAGGAATACAATAATAACTTAATACTACATATGTAGTATGTGCAATATTATATATTCCAATGAGGATACTTTAATATTAAAATTAATGTAAATGACCAGAGCTCATGAGACAATCAAAGAGTAGATTAAAACATCGGTGTTATGTTTACATGTAGATCAGGTCAGCATGGCTGAAAATCTGACAGCTGAACAGATGAACACACATGAAAAATGCAGGTGCAAGAGCAACACAGTAGCCATGTGCACCATCAGAAGAGAAATACATGACAAAGACATAGTCAGAGACGATCTGCAGCTTGCCTTTTACAAAGCAAACAAAAAAAATCATGCTGGCCCCAGGAAATATTTGCATGAGCCATTTTGTGTGGGAAAATAAATGCAAAGGAGCCAGTGCACGCAATTGGACGTAATTTTCCACCAGATGCAGTGGCACTAATCAAGCAGTTTGTTGAGCTATGCTACAGAATAAGGAAAGGGGCAACAACAAGGCATTTGTATGCATCTCACTCAGAAGAAACATCTATAACTGAGTCCTGGCACAGGGCCCTGGGAAAGATCAATATCACCCTGAGATGATGGAAGAAACATAAGCTTTGCAATGAATAGTCACATCACCTCTCCAAGTGAGACCAGCAGGAAAAGTCAGCCACCTTCCTGCAGTGATGTCTACAAGTGAACAAGCTCAGTGCTGGGCTTCAAATATTTTGAATTATTAAACTTTATAATAATGTATAATAATGGAGGTGATAGAATAGATATAAATAAGCAAAATTGCCATCACACACCATCATTTTTCACTGTCTGTGAATCTATTTTCCTGTTTCCTGTTTCAGTTTATTCTTCACCTTCTTGCTATCTAGCTGGAGAACAAAACCGCACGACTAAAATGTCGTGGTACCAGTGAACTGCTGACCTTGCGCAGTTTGGTAGCTGCAGGTTGATGCACCTTTCATACACTGTTCTGCTGTTTCTTCTTGTGGTTTTATGCATATATCTCTCCATTCCTTTTTCATTCATACTGATCTTATGTCTGTGGCAGATCTCTGTATCGTGACGATGACCACCTACATGTTACGAGTCATTGGGGAAAACAGGTTGCTTCCACCTAGAGTTTCTTTCATACACTTTCTGCCTCCCTTCTGCTTTTCATTCATACCACTTCTTATTTTTCCTCTGTCTTTCAGCCTCCTGTGACTCTCCAGGTCAGAATGTGGGCAATGGTATTCAGAAGTTTACAGATCTCATTGCGTAAGACTGCTACGTCAATGTAGGAAGTGGTTCTTGTCACTAATGCCTATAGCACACCCACTGCCTCCTTACAGGCTTACAGCCGCATCGTGTGGTGGTACTCAAAAATTAAGTGGTGTCAGGGAATATCCCTGGGAACTGGGACACACTCATCAGCCATGTTAAATTGCTAGAACATTTCCTGACATTTCTTTGGCCCAGGACAACTCTCCTGCCAAGCAACTCCCAGGATCCATTTAAGTGTTAGGATGGGCCAGGGACCACTCCCATTAGGCAGCTGTCACATAGCCAGTTCATTTTGGAGATTAAGTGAGTTTAATAGCCCAGACCATCTCATGCCAGTCAGCCTCAATGCCAGAAACAGTCTGGGCACACTTTATTTATTAGCACGCCTAGTCTTCACAGGAGGAGCAGGGCTGCCATCCAAGTGCACATTGATTTCCATTTCATTTTAACTTCTCTCTCTTACTAAACTGCTTTGATTTCCTTCTTAACTTCTTTTAATGAATGTTCTCTCCCTGGGGGGTGGGCAAAAGAGAGCTGTGACAGCGACTGGTCTCACTGAGGGATGACCAAGGACAAGGTCTGCAGGACCAAGTCTGGCCCAGAAAGCATCTGCTCCTGAGAGCCTCACAGAGTTGTTGGCTGCAGGCAGCTCTCCTCCAGCCCGACAGCAGCGTGACACAGGAGGAAACTGAAATTAAAAAAAGAGCCCAAAAGCCACTCCTCCTGTAGAGTAGGCTATCTTCCATCTCACTGCGTTCACGCACTGCTTTCATGCCGTGTGGTTTCCTTGTTTTCTCCTCTCGCTCTTGCTTGTGGCTGTGCTTTTGATCTCACAGCAGCAGCAGTGTGCTTGGTGGGGCAAGGAGAACAGGGCAGGAAGGCCTGGGCAGGGAGACCTGGGCCGCTCCCATCAGGGCTGCCACACCTCAGCCTTGGCTGCTGTGCCCACTTCCCCTGCAGCTGCTTCTGGACAAGGGCCAAGGGATGCAGCTGCCCCTCATGCCACACACTGGTCTGGTGTGTATTTTAGGCTCTAGAGTGCAGTTGTTTGTTAGGGATCACATCACTCCTCAGTTTAAATGTCTTAAGCAAAGCTGATCTACTTTACTGTGCAGCAGTTCCCTTGAAAATGTTCATTAACAAGCAAGCATGAGTGAGCAGTAGACAGGGTAAGAGACCAAACGCAATAAAAACAGACAGTGAAAGCAAAGAGATTATAGAAGTGGAGGTCATTTTATGGGCTTTACGGTAACCCCAGAGCATGAACAAGCTTAGCTGTCATGCAGTGCAGCACAGTCTGTGCCTTGATTTTCCCTCAAGCACTCTGGCTGTTCACCAGCTCCTGAAACAAATTTTCACGATCCACAGCTGCTCCCAGAGGGACATGATGGAGCAAGGTCAGCCATCAGCCCCTCAGAGAGAGGTCCCACCACCAAGATGGAGCAGAGTGCCATGTGGGCACAAACCAAGTTTCCTTCTGCCACAAAGTCTTTGCAATCTGTCTGCGTATCTGGACCTTCATGAAGACCACCAGAAATGACTCTATCTCTGCAGCCCAGCCAGTTCCCTGATGGCTTCTGAACCATTTCAACCATTTAAGGGGAAGCCAAGAACTTTCTGTGCATGACAGGTATTTCAGCATACACTTTCTGAGCTTTTCCCTTCTAACTAGCCCCTCTTCTTTCCTCCGAGGCCTCCTATTTTTGTCTCTGGAAACAATCTTTCACCCCAGCAATTCAGAATTAAAGCCCCTGGATGCCTTTCTAGAAGGCTGTGACTAGCAAACAGTATCAAGATGTCCTCTAACGACAGGCCCTTCATTGTGCTCTCAAGCCATGTGCACATGGGATGTGCTTCAGGTATCATTAATCAGCTGCTGAAATAGGAACACTGAGATCTTACATGAAATGTTCTTGATTTGCAGTCCACACTGAAAAAGGGCCTATATAGGTATGGATAACATAGTGCAGCAAAACTGTACGTTCCAGTCCACTCAGAACAAAAACATTAACCTTATGGCTGGAATGACAGGAGTCACTCCACAATTTTTCCTCATTGAATGCACAGTCCCTGCACAAGAATGTGGCAGAAAGGATGGGCACTGTCCAAGAGCACTGATTACAAATGGGATAGTGGTTTTGCACCATTAAAATAAGTCCTGCTCTATCGCAGGCAGCTTGGGCAGCCATCTTTGTGAAACATTGAGGAGGATAAAGAAAAGGTTTGTGAACTGAATTGAGAATAACACACACGAGGGACTTAACAGATGTGCTTATTTTATAGTGATGAACAATAAGAAGTAACCTGAGCTCAACCTTCATGTACCATATACAGAACACTTGGGGTGACTGACAAAGGTTGAACAGAATTCATCATCTGAAAGATGAAAAATTCACCCAGAAATGAAACTGCAGGTTTTAATAGTGCAGCAGTCTGTGAAAAGGCTAAGGTTTTCAGATGTCCTCAAACTGATTTATTGCTGCATGAAATTCTGCTCACCCAGCCCTGAGCTAGTGGATCAGGCTGCATTTGCAGCCTGTGTTGCGCAGTGAGTCAGTCAGCCGACATAGTTAGAGCAGACTCACCGATCTACTTACACCGACCACTTAAATGGGCTCTCCTAGTTAGCTAGAGATTGGCATCTTTATTTTTCAGGCTTTTTTTAGAATAAAGTTCCCCTTCCTGGAGGGCATATGAAGAAGGTGATAGCAAGTGGCAGCTGATGGTGGAAGGCTGCTCTCAGTGCATTTCCAACCCCTGGGGAAATATAGTCGTTGGTGTCAAGTCCTATGGGACATTTTTCTGAACTATTGCTACATATGGGTTTAAGAGATCTGTGGGATCCCTAGGATCTTTTAGTAGCTCTCTTTTTCCCCCTTTCAAGGAAAAATCCAGACAGAAGAATACTTCTTAGTTAAAAATAAAAGGCCTCAAAGAATTGCACAGCCAGAAGTATTATCAAGTAAAATATTTCAATAAAGTTTTGCATCAGGACTTTAAGTGGGGCAAAACCTATCTGTCCCTCATCCTGTCCAAAACAGCAACTTCTATGAAATCTCAAAGTTTGTGACAACATTAAAAACAAACAAACAAACAAAAAAAAGAACCCAAAACCAGATTGACCTCTTTTTTCAGAGAAAGACAGAAAAAAAGTTTCCTTACCTCTTTTCCTCCCTCTGTGTTTCTGTCTCCTTGTGTTTGTCACCTGCTGTAAGTGATCTAACGCAGCTATAACTGAAGGAAGAGAAGAATGAAGCTGATGTTAGAAAGCTGCTCAACAGATGTCGGTTGGCCTTTATGTCTCCTCCTCTCCAACCGGAACGTCAGCACGGTTTTGCTGCCGGTCCAGGCTCTGCTGCAACCTGTGAGCTTCTCTCAGTAGATGGTGATCTTCCAAATGCATGTGATCTCAATGCTGGATGTGAAGAGAAATGAAGACTGTAATGGAAGACTATATATTGCGACGCCTGGGAAAAATGAGTGTGACAGAGAACATATTGGCCATCCGACGGCTGCTGGGAGGCCGTAACAGAACCGAAACTTAAAAGCAAGCGATTGGAAACCTGTTATGATCTTCTGTCAAAGAATGATTGCAAATTAACATGTTAGCTGAGCAGCTCAGACTACTCCCAGTCCTCTAACAAGCTGTAAGGGCAAGCTGACCTCTATTTCCCATCCTGTCTTGCTGCTAAGAGGAGCCACCTCTGAGGAGTGGGCTGTGGCCCTGCCCCCAGGGCTGCTCAGGGTGGCAACAAGGCTGTGTCTCCAGTCCAGATGGGCCTTGACCACCAGGCCCAGCAGTTTAGAAATGACCACAATTAAGGCACAGTTAAGGGGGAACCCCTGAAGCAGTGAGGGTCATCTGTGCAGAGTATGGCTGAGATTTGGTGTGAGATGAGAATATTTTCTTCGTCTTTATTCTCTCAGGTAACCTCTACCACTACCACATCTCAGCTGTTTCCCCTCTCTGTAGAGTGGAGGAGGGGGCTTTTGTGGTTTTCCACCCACATTTGGTATCTTTCTCTCTGAATCCCAGCCTCAGCCAAGGTGACGGAAACCCACTGAGCCCCAGACACAGCTGAGATTTCATCTCCGTACCACCCACTCTTCTCCTCCAAGCAGTCACTTGCCCCTTTGTCTTGAGGATGGGTTGAGAGATACAAAACCAGGCTTTCAAGGAGTAGGTTCAGAAAAACACAGCTCTGAGGTTCATAAAGTGCCACTAGATGTGAAAGGAACGGCACTGATCAGGCCTGAAGTTCAACAGCTGGTCCTTTTGATGTCTCTTTGGAGAAATAACAATGCCCAGCACTTCTTGGAGACCCATTCTGAGACAGGGATATCCTTCAAGAGCCTGCTGCTTTGCATCAGCTTCTCCCACATGCCCTTGCATGCCTGAGAACACACATACCCCTTCTGGCCTATCTGTCAGAGAAGGGATGTCCTGGAGAAAACAGCTGAGAAAAATCAGGTTGTGACTGCAAGGCTCTGGCATGAGGGCTTAGGAAGAGGTGCTCTGAGGCATTGAGTTGTTGCTGCAGCTCACACGGATTCTGGCTTGCATTTTGTTTCCCTAGCATGCTGTAATGCAGAAACCCTGGCTTGTTTCTGAACAGTTGGTTTATGTCACTGCAAATGCCAATCAGCAATAGCATTCCCTGAATGGGCTCAGCTTCCAAAACACATTTGGATTTGCTGCAGATTTGTAAGGAGAAACAGGGCTGTTGGGCCTGAGGTGAGAAAGCTGCAGGCCTGCCCCCCCCCCGCCTCACAGACCTGTTCTTAGTGCAGGAATTGCTCAGAGCTGCCACATCGGCACAGTGTACAGCCTCTGTCTATCTTGCAAGTACCTCTAGGATTAGGGGTCACAGCATGCAGTGACGTGTTTGTATCACTTTCATCCAAGCATCTCAAAGCACTTTGCAAGCATTAATTAAACATCAGAATCCAGGAGAGATGAATAGTATTAGTCAGGCAGTCTTTCTTCTAACTGTAATATTTCTCATACATATTTAACTAGTTTTTAAATTCCGTGCAAGCCTAGATCTCACTTGCTGGGACAGTTGCTACACTGCATCCGCAGGGAAACATATTCAGTACCACACAGCAATCTGGTGGCAGAGTGGGAAGTAGAGCCGTAGTGCTACACACTGCTTCCCCCTAACCAGATCTGTGGCTCTCATTTGTCCTGTTTTTTCCTCTTCGGAAACACTCCCCATACACTCTGTCCTGGCACTCTGTGCTCTAATCCCACCACCAGCAATATTTTTCCAAGTTAGGGTTGGTGTGTAGCAGATTCTTGCCAACTTTACCAGAGAGAGGCATCTTCCGGATTATGCTGAGTGGAGGTCCCAGTCTGCAGGTACATTAAAATCTCTCCAGGAATGTGTGAAAATGGGGAAAAGAGATTTCAGATATTAGATGTTGAGAAGGATCATTCACTGATGGTAGTGGAAAGTCAAGAAACCTCTAGAAAGTCTCCATGCAAGCCAAGTTCCCTGCACACTGGGGAGGGCTCAGTGTGCCTGTGAGCTCTGATGGGTAAGGGATACCCAGCTGTACTGAAAAACTGATGAGTGCTCAGTGACTGGAGCAAGGGAAGGGAAAGTGTTAAACACGGTGTGAACGCTGTATTGGATGTCAGCGGCTCCAAAGACAGGGAGCTTTCTCTTTGCAGTAGAATATCTTCCACCTGTTGAGCTCCTTGAGGGACTTTTCTGCATCCAGACATGGAGAACTAAGAACCACAAGCAACCCTCTGGAGAGGAGACCTGGCCGTTTGCCCCAGTAAAACTATACACCTCAGACAGAAGCAAGGCTCCTGGATGGTGCTGGGGGAGATCTCTGTCAGCAGGCTCTTGGAGTATCTCTGAGGAAGCTTAAGCCAGGAAAAGAGAACTCTCCAAACAGATAGTACAAAGGTTGATGTACTGATCACAGTGAAAAATCAGAAGATCTCCAGGGATGTTCTTCATGAGTAAGAGGTCATGTGAGGGATGTCAAATATGATGGAGAAAGAATAGCCAGATGCGCTAGGATGTCAGAGATGGCTTGGTAGTGCTGAGGAACAGAGGGACTATTGTCAACTGTTTGTGTCACTGAAAATGAGAAAGACTATAGTGAGGCTAGACATAAACAAGCTACTGTTTTGACATGCCAGAAATGCAACGGGCAGGAGAGAGCTGGCTGTGAGAGCTTTTAAGAAAGTGCATGGGGCTGGTCTTGCTTACTGTGTTCATCAATGGACTTGGGAAAAAGAACAGGAGAGAAACTGGTGACTTATGATACACAACTGGAGGGCTCTAATCAGTACGAAGGGGGTCTGATACGTAATGAAAGCATCTCAGAGCATTGAAGTGGGGTGCAATTCAATGACATAAGCTGTAAAGTGATGCTTTAGAGCAGTAACTATGAGAGTTTTTGCTTTAAGTTCCTCAGCAAAGGAACTGTGTTTATTAACCAGTCACTGGATAGGTGATGTGACAGCGCAAAAGGATCCAACCAATGATGGACGTACCTGATAATGCGAGCCCGCTACAGGGAGGGGGAAGCTCCACCGTGCTCGGGCACTAGATGGCAGCATAAACCCGGGCCATGGGAACAGCTGCATCAATCACACGGTCCCCGTCGATTCTGGAGCGCAGGTGATGGAGATGCAAAGCTACCAGGCTGCCGGGGCCGGCTGGCTTTGGATGTGTGGGGCTAGACGACCCCACACATGCGTTTAAAGGCAGCGTGGGGCTGAGCGGTGTGGCTCTGGGGCCTCCTTCCCTTGGAGAGTTCTTGTGGGAGCAGCGAGCAATCTGCTCAGTTTGGTGTGAAATGTCCAAGGGCTTCAGAATGCTAGGCAGGACAGTCCTGGTGAGCTGGCTGGCACTCAGCAGAGCTAGAGGGGGGTTCTGCTAGGAACCTCCACATTGGTCAGGAAACCTGGACTGCTTCCATGGAACAAAAGGAGATGCTGCTCTAGTGATAAGAGAATAAGATGCACGTTGTTCATAAAGGAAGAGGAACATGAAAAATCTCAATAATGACAAATAACAAGCCCTTCCAAGAGCTGCTCTTGTGTATCACATGTTTTTTATAGGCACAGTGTGCTATGCCTCTTACTGTAAGACCCTTGGAAACCCATCCTTTCAGGTGGAAGGGATGGCCATTTCAGACTGCATAATATAACAGCTTTTGAGAGATAAAGAGTGTCTTGTATCGAATCAGCATGTCAGCAAGACATAAATCTAGGAGCAGAAGCTCTGCAACGTGATAATGTTAACAACCACATAATGATCATCCCACATGGCATGGATCCTAGTGTGTAGCACAAGGTATAGTGCTTACAATGACGGTGTTCCTGTAGGTAGCTTAGTTTGAGGGAACCTTGGAAGACAAAATGAATGACCCCAGATGTTTTGACTTTATCCACTACTGCATGTAAGTGTTGAAGGAATCCAAGCAGAGTAGTGAGACGTGGATTTCTTTTGCAGAATTATTGCTGATATTGTTCCTCTCCATTTGCCAAGCAGATACAAAGCTCAGTGTGCTTTAGTGTCATGGACACTAGCTTTGTGTTATTAAAGGCTGTGCAAAATATAACAACATAACTTGGTATAGACTTGTTGTTTTCTGTTGTTTCTTTGTCAAATCATGCTATTTCCTAGCAATTGTTTAGCTTCTCACTTGAAATCTCTTAGAAATCTGAATGTAGGGCCTAGGATTTTTGTTGTCAGTGTTCCTTTTTTGTTGCTATTGATTTTTTCTCGGATAGCACTGGTCTTTCTTTTCAGAAAATATAATTCCCTTTGGAGGACTCAGATGCAAATAAAGCATTTGCATGCATAGTACTTTCTTTGCTTTCTTTATCTGCACCCCTCTGCCACAAGGGAATCCATTGGATTTCCTGTGTTTTTCTGAAGCTTTCTACTTCTGATACATTAAAAATATTTTTCTGACTTTTACACCTGTAGCTGTATCCTTGTGGAAAATTGTCATGTCTCTTCCTTAGCATGATATTTGCTTAACTTTCTGCTACTGCACTGACTCCACTTGGGACAGATTTCTAGATGTGTTTGCTTTATTATATAGACTTAATACTTCTACTTCATCTGTACTGATTTGCTATGTACCAGCTTGATTCCCTCAGTGCTCAGACATATTTTCCTACTTCCTAGAGTTGCACCAATCCATTCTTGAGTGGTAACGTTTCCCTTGGCCATGGACAGTTATTTCTATATTGGTATCAGTTGGCTTTGGGGCATTTTTCCTTAAGGTCTGTCAACCAAAACAGTTCAGTGACCACGCCTGTCACTTTTGCTTGTGCCTCTATTTTGTTAGTAATGCTCACCTGCACGAAGTGCTTGACTAGTTACAAATGCAAGACTGCAACATCTGTTAAGTTTCTGATACCATTCTTGGCACCTTAGCACTGGCAGAATTTGTATTTGGCAAAAATACAACCATGCCTGTGGCCTTGCAGCCTTCGTAGATGGTGTAACTTTAATAAGCACTAATCAAACACTTCAGCTACCATTTGTCCTCTCTACAACAAAGAATATATTTGCAAGACATGCTACAAGTAATACAATGATTGTGGGGGGTATCTCATGCTCAGAGTGTAACTGCATATGATTGTATGTATGTACAGATAACTGTACATAATTTTACATCTGATCACCACTGGCTTCAGCAATCAGTTCTTGGTGAGGATTCATGAGTAATTGGTTTACCGTAGAAAATCCAGTGCTTGACTTGAGTTTTGCGTCTTCAAAGAGTTCTCAACTTTTTCTTTCCTCCATAGAGCTACAGGGTTACCCAGGACAGTGAGCTGACCCTGCACAGGGGCAAGCAAGAAAGCCTTGCTGTGTGCCCAGAACCAGCTCAGGGCTGGGAAGCAAGGAGTGGAACCAAGCTGCTAGTTATTAAAGGCAACAGGGAGCCCACCACCATCAAAATTAAAGCATGAGTTACTAATGTTCTAGGGAGTAAGCAGAAAAAGGCCCAGCGTACACATAACATGAACCTATTTAAATGTATCGGGAAACTTGAGAATGACAAGGACTTTGGAGACGTCTAAGAAAACTGCTCATCAGTATCAGGAAAGTTAATGAAATTCAGCACAACTGTTGCCGAAGTCATGTAGCCGAAGGGAAAATATAAACCACGTAAACACATCTTAGCTTCCTGTAACCATACCAAGTCAGGAAAGAGCCTGGGCATCATGGCAGAGGTTTCACTGAGGACACAGTGAACAGTTCAGTAAAAGCTGAAGCTCTTGGGGCAGGCGAGGGCTACACAGTGAGAAGGCTTCCTCAGTTGCCTGCAGAAATAACGAAAACCTGGCCTGGTAGTGAAGTCCTCTAATCAAGGCAAGAAAATCTTCCTTCATAAATGCTCAGAGCTTAAGTTTTGTGCCAGTGCCTCCTTGCTGGAGCAGCCACATCCGAGTAACCCATATGGGAGAAGCTATATGTGAAACTCTTTAATAGCAATCCTTTCCTCTGAAGTGGTATACGATGAGTATACAATGAGTATTCAAGCAGTATCGGAGTCCTCTTCCATGGCCATTTGGAGAGGAGGTGAGAAAAATTCTCTAATTAGGTGAAAACTAAACGTATTAAGGATTGTGGGAAATGGGACTTGGTGGACTCACTCCTACATTTAGTAAGTATATCACGAGCTTGAGGAGAGCATTAGAAAGTCCCAACATCAATGAGAGATCTATCACGAAAATCTGAGAAATAAGAAAAGGAATAAATAAATCAACAAACAGGAAGAGCCAGACAGGAAAAAAAAAACAAAACAATACCAAAAGACACTGAATCACAGCAAAAATGAGAGGCTGAATCTGCAATTCTTTCTTCTCTAGTGGCATTCAATTTCCCCTTTTCCACCATCAAAATTTCAGAAATTAACAGTCAACTTCAGCAAAGCCAAACTGAAAGAGAAAGGCAGCAAAGTCCTTAGAAGCTGCTTCATGCAGACTGATATACTCCCAGCACCATCAGGAGGCATCCTCTACAAACAAACAAAGGGACCAGAGTTTTTTTGATGGACATTTATTTTACATCCTCAAATGATTTCTAATAAAATAAAATGCTCAAAATGTGTAATATGTGCAGTCCTCTGTAGGATCTCCTCTGCCACTGAATGAGTGCAGGAGCAGAGCAGTGCAGGGAGTGGGAGGAGAAACTGGGCATGGGGAGAAAACACCAACTGGTTGTCAGGGAGCTGGGCTCTGGCTGCCTCCTGCATTTGAGTGCCCAGCAGAAAAAAAGCTGAGAGGGCAGTAAGGAGGGGCAAGAGCTGGGAGAGAGAAGTGAAACTGAAGCAGGCAATGGCTGCTGGCTCAAATACTTCCAGCAGCTCCAAAGCATCTGTGCTACCTGCTCCCTTATTGCAGTGGTGGCTTTCATGTTGTCTTGGCATGCAATTCCCAGCCCTTCTGCAGGTGCAGAGCTCCCATGGCCTCCTGAAATGCTCATGCCATCCCTAGATTCTCCTCAGAGGTCTGCACATGCCCGTTCCTCTTCAGCAGAGCACACAGAGCTTCATCCTCCCATGCAGACCAGACCTGGTGCCCCTGCTCCAATCAGCACTCAGTCTGCTGGATTGTCTCTTTCTGGTTCTCTTCCGTCTCCTTTGGTACAGTGACTGCAACTATCCGTTCCAGTGCTGGGAAGGAAGCTGGCAGACGTGCCTGAAAGAGAAGGAAGGGGCGTTGGAGGGACATGGATTGGCACAGTTTGGGGCCTCTCCCTGCCATGGAAGGCACAGTCCTATTCTCTCCACTACAAGGTTCCCATTGACTCCTAGAGCCAGGGAAGACATGCCTGTCTGACACATGCAACTTCTTCTGGGGAAGACTGGCTGAATGCTCCCCTCTTTGCAGTGTCATGGACAGAACAGATAGCAAAGACAGGACACATTTAAGAGAGAGAGCAAAGAATGATCTGAGCAATCGTCAGGCCACTGACAGGTTCAATTATATGCCAGATTTTTACAGTAACTTTTCAGAGAGAGTAATTAAAGGCATGAAGCTTTGTGCAAAATGAGATAAGACCCAAATAAAGACAGAACCCATTCCACGTCTTGCTTTAACAAGTGACTTTCTAGACATTAGAAAAGAGGCAGATATCATGATTCCTGGTGGTGATGAAGTGTATCATGCCACCTGGACAAAAAATACAACTGGGAAATGGGATTAGTAGAATGACACTGTAAGCGTGATCTCACATAAGGGGAAGGGACTGGGATTTTGCTGGCTGGTTTCTACCAGCCTATAGAAATAGTAAGCATAGGTCTTCAAAGATCAGCTGTGGCATCAGTCATTAATGGCATAGTGTGTGAAAGTGCTGATCTGTGCTGTAGACAAGCCAAAGATGATGAGCCGTGTTTGGAAGAAGAAAATGTCACTTAAGACCCAGATATTTCAGTAGAATGGAATAAGGAAATGAAAGATGGTGAGTGAAACAAAACAGTACCAACTGTACATTGGTGGGTTCAGGAATTCAGAACAGGAATGCCTGCTGTGTTGGCAAGAGCTAAGGAAGGGATGTATCTGTAAGCCGCTGGTGTTTGACCAATACCAGAAGAACAATTGTAGTATTAGAGAATGCCAGAAAAGTGAGGGAGAGAAAGAGAAGATATATTTGCTCCTCCTTATCTGCATTTTCACGACGGATGAGCCCAACAGGGAATTTGTGCAGAAAAGGGCCTGAGAACCGTCAGTGGATCTCTGTTTCATCAGAAGAGGTTTGTTTACTTCACACAGCAAGGCCCTGAGATCATACACAAATGCTGTGAGATGTTAATATTCTGGCTGGATTAGAGCTGTTTAAGCTAACAAAACTGGACATCACTGTATCCTATTTGGGAGTGGGTTTGATCATCTCATCCTACCCCTAGGCTTGCGCAGTCTAAAGAGTAACCCAGAAATCTATAGAAACTGTGAATTACTCCCTCAAATAACTATCAGTTCTAATTAAGAATGGATGATGAAGAACAAGTCACAAGTCACTCTGGCAATGCTCACAGTATTTTTTTAAAGTCCATCTTGCTTCTGTTCTGATCCGGGGGTTTGCTGAGGATTTGCATCACTGCTGTCACATTCCTTCTCCAGCTCAGGGCAGGTTCAAGCCCCCCAGCCCCCTTGCTGAGCTAAGTGCCCACACCTGAGATCCCTCTGAGCCCTAGGCCACCACAGCACTGGAAGGTAATTTTCATTGTTGGTCCTCTCCAAGAAGCTAGGTAGAAGCAGCTACATCACACAGAGTGCTGCATATTCATGAGACGTGCCCCTTGCCAGCAAAGAGAAATCCTGATGGAAGAATTTGCCATGAAGTTAATTTGTAAAGAAACCATAAGAAAAATGCAGAGAAACTGTGATTTGTCTGCACAATTTGTTTTCAGCAACAAGCTGAGATACTGGAAGAAGTTGAGCAAATAAAGGGCAGTAACTTGCTGGAAGCAAACGGCAGAGGCAGGAGGGCTGAGCCAGCACAACAGACCTGAGTTAAGATCAGCATCCGGGAACCAATAGGCATTTGTATGGAATGAGAGACTACTCTGTTTTATCAAAGCATCCAGAAAAACAAGAGGATGCCTACAGAAGCCTGGAGGTTCACCTGCCTCAGTGTGGCTTGATTTCTGTGAGAGTAAACAAGGAGCTTTTCAAGTCTGGGCTGCAGATGTCCCTTAAAACTTCCGACTCCTCCTTGGAGGTTCCTGACCTCTACCCAGTCACCAAACAAAGCACCAGCCAGACCTTCTGATACCTGGTGTATGACTTTCACCACACATCTGTGCACCTTCAGCGCCACAGCCAGGGTCTCATTCCACAGATTTCCCCTTTCATCCTCCAGCTGAGACACTTCATTGCTGGCTCTGGGGTACCCAGGGGAAGGTCAAATAAGGGGCGATGTAGAGGAAAACTAACAGAAATGGCATGATGGACACTTACCCTTTTTTGCAGCCCCAGAGCCAGAACACAGACCATAAGCAGGAAGAAGAGGGTGAGCACGAGCCCAAAAGTAACCTGACCACTGAAGATGGTGGGAGGGCTGGAAACCTGGGCACCTATGAGGAAGAATCACAGTTAGGAAGGAGGCAAAGGTTTATTTTGCACTGGAGCAAGGCTGGACTGCACTAATGGAGGCAAACTGGAAAAGTATGAAAGGAACTGGATGGAGCAATGGGGAGAACTGCTGAGAGCTAAGACAGGATGACAATTAGATGGGATTCAGTCAAAGATAGGGTGAGACCAAAAGAAGAAGTGACCAAGGGAATTAACAGTTTGAGAAGAAGAGACTGGTTTCAGATGTGCAGGAGACAGTACCTGTGATCTGCAGTCCATACTTCACTGATCCTAGTCTGCCTTCTGGGCCATATACACTGCATTCCCAGATGCCCACATCCTTTTGTGACACTTGGGGTATTTCCAAGATAGGGCCAGTCTGGACTCGGCTGTCCTTCAGGTTGTGGGAGGTGGCCACAGTCAACTTTTTGCCAGCAGAGTCAGAACTGAGGTGCTTCCACTGGAAATGTTCATGTCCCTGGGGGTGTGTAAGGCTGCAGGTGAGCAGCAAATGAGATCCCTCGGAAACTGGTCCTTGGATGCCTGGGGTGACTACAGCAAAGGAGAAAGCTACCTTCAGGAAAGTCAAAAGGCAAATCCACATCTCTTCCTAAACCCTCCTTTTTCTATTACACCTCTCCTTCATTACCTCCTCTAATTCTTTTCTTTTTTTTTCCTCAGTCCTTCAGACAAATAACTAAGTTGCCCAGGAAAACCTCTGCTTTAAGAAGAGTCCAGTGCAGCGCAATGCCTCAAATAGAAAGCTTTTTCACCCTGGGGCAGGAATCTACAAGCAGGAGCAACCTACACTCACTGCACTGATGCAGAAGGAGGTTTATCAGAGTAGGACCCCAAAGGGCTGATGAACCTACTTGTCTTTCTTCTCACCTGTTATCACTGCCAAGGTCATGTCCCTGCTGAGCATCTTGTTGCCAACAGTGACAGCACAGCAGTACCGCCCTGCGTCACCTGGCCCCACCACAGGGAGATGAAGGGGGAAGCTTTTGCTGCTCTGGTTCTGCAAGATGCTCCAGTTCTGCAAGTGTCCTCCTGCAAAGTGGCTCCAGTGGGCTTTCACCACACGGATCCCAAAGGCACTGGGCAGGTAGTTCAGGGTGCATGGCAGGTCAGCTGCAGAGCCAGCTGCAGCATAGACCACAGGGTTGGTTGGGCCATCGAAACCTAAGTGAGAGAGAGAGAGCACAATTTGGAGTGGTGGCTGGAAGGAGTACCATCTGGGGAATGAGGATAGGATGAGAGCTGGTCAGTGGCCACACCAAAGGAAGAAACTCAGGGATGCTGGAGTAGCAATGCAGAGGCTGAGCTCACCTAGAATTTGCAGACTGTGTGTGGCAGAAATGATTTCATTATCGGTGTATCTGAGCTGGCAGTGCCAGGATCCTGAGTCGCTCACGGTGGGCCGGAGGATGTAGAGAGCCCCATGCAAGGAGCAGAAGGCCCCAGAGTTGAGGACTGGGTGCCCATTGTGAAACCAGCATGTCTCCACCAGGCTGGCCTGGTGGCTAGAGTTGCAGCTCAGCAAAAGTGGCTCATTTTCTACCACAGGGCTGGGTGGACTGAGGGTTACTGCAACCAAAAAGAAAGGAGGGAGGCTTAGTGAGGGCTAATCAGAGGAGGACCGCCAAGCCATCCCTTTGTCCAGCTTTGTCCTTCAGGCAGCCCTCTCCAGAACTGAGAGCAGATGGCAGGAAGCTGTGGGCTTTCAGGGGGCTGCTGTCAGTACTCAAAACACTGTGCCAAACAACAACCCCACCCATACAGCCTCCTAAAATCAAAGTTCTCCAGGGTTTCCCCCTTCTCCTACCTGTAACTACCCCCAGCTCCACCTGGCAGCTCTGGACCTCCGTGCTGTAGGTCACTTGTGCCTCATACAGACCCGCATCGTCACTCCTGACTGGGTTGATGTGCAGGGAGAAATTGCCATTGCGTAAGGCAGAGTCCAGGACCGACACCCGTGGCCTCATGGGCAGAGCTGTCTTCCGCAGGCCTGTGTACTCCACCTCCAGCACCACGTGCAACTCCTGGGGGGCACTGGGACAGGGACAAAGGAGCGTAGGTTAGCGGGGAGCAAAGGCTAGATCAGGGGCTGAGGTAGGAGAGAGAGAACGTGGGAAAGCACCTCTCCCCACAAGAAGACAGAAGTGTGTTTGCCTTAGCCTACCTTGCCCCGTGCCGCTTCCAGAGCACAGATGTCCTGTCAGACAGCTGTTTCTTACTTTTCCCATGCTTCCTGGGGCTCAGGTAGCAGGGCAGCAGAGCTGAACTCCCCTCTCTGGCCCACACCTTCTGCCCTCTGTTTTCCACCTCTGCTGCTCCCGGTAGGATGTTGCCTGCTGTAACGAGATGGAGGGCTGAGCAAAGGGTGGGGGGTCACAAAGTAGAGGGTGAAATCTAGCCATCTGCGGTGAGGATGAAGGGCTTAAATAATGTGGAGGGGACAAACTCCCGGCTCACCCAGCTTCTCTGCCCTCCCTGTACTCAGTCCCTCTTACCGTCAACAGCCAGCAGAGTGAGGAATAGCACTGGGGGCACCAGCCTCATGGTGGTCTCCAGGAGAGGTGAGAGTTGGTCTGTGCTCAGTAGGGTCCGAAGCTTTCAGAGATCAGCAAAAATAAGGCACGGGCAAGCAGGTGTTGGAGTGGGTGGGTGAATCAAGTGAAGGCCAGCTGGTCTTGCTTGCTTTTGTGCTCTCTCTCTCTTTCTGATCAAAGCATCTCCCTCTACACCCTTATACTGTAGGTGGGCAGCTAATTTCCTCATATCACTAAGAAGATGCGTCACGACCAAGAAACAGGCGTAGGGCTGAGGCATGTGAGGGCAGAGCTGAAGCCAGTGAGAGAGAGGAGGGAGGGACCAGAGGCACAGCTCTAAGCATCTTTTAGTGGAAATTCTTTGGGTCGCTGTTGTTTTTCTTACAAGTTTTGCTTCTACACAGGCAATGGAAAAAGTATAGAAGACACTTCCCAGCAAGTGCTCTTCATGTTTTTCTTTCATCTCTTGCCTTTTTTGGTTTGATCTTTCCGCCTCTCACAGCTTATTTCTAATTGTTTCAGGGCTTTTCAGAACTTGTAATTATTTTTTTTCCTGATGATATCCCCCTTCTCTATCCTCTTCCATCCCTCGATGTATTGATTTCTGGGCATTTTTTTCCATTGGTCAGTTTGAAGGCAGCATGAGAAAAGGGTCTGTGGTGAGTTACATGTCCTCAGGGGCAGCCTGTGAGCAAGCTGAGGTGGTCCAAGACAAGACAAGGTCATCCACATGGAAGTGGCAGTGGTGGAAGTGCCCAGGAGAAGTGACCAGCACTGGGAAGGAGGGGCTGCACGCTGTGATACTGTGACACTGTGTGGAGAAAACATCCTTCTCCAGGACAGCTGGGGAAAATCCACCTGGACTGGTGCACTGAGAGGACTTGCTCTGGCTCCCATCTAGCTCCTGTGCTGGGCGAGCACATTTCCACTCATGTGCCTCAGCCCGGGCCCCCTTTTACCTCAGAGAATCCCCACTGTCACGGCTCACACTTTCCAGCAGCCCACTGGCTCTGACTCTTTCAGACTTAATCACCCTTCTGTGTGGGGTGTCAGACATCCAAGTCCCTTAGTTGGGTGGGCTGGGGCTTTTCTTGGGGCTAAAAGAAGAGAGGTGAGGGTGGCTGCCTCACTGCTGAGGGATCCTTGCTTACTTTCTAGCTTTCCTCAGCCAGGTGGTGCGGGTGGAGGATAAAAGAGACCAAGCCTTACTGAAGCAGCAACCTTTTGTGGTGACAGCTCTCATCTCTGCTGTCGCACACAGCTCTTCTGTCTCCTGGGGAATGCGATCAATGTATGGGAACTGGGGACAACCTTGTGATCGCTGGGGGAAGATTTTGCACCCCTTCACACCCTTTGTGTTACACAGCCCATGGGATCACATGGGAGGGGGGGGAGGAGAGAAGCTGGGGG
>JAOWBP010000001.1:64243202-64254797 GCA_028571105.1 Tragopan temminckii | reverse complement strand
GGGAGGAGAGAAGCTGGGGGGGAACTTGTGATGGTTGGGGGGAAGTGTGTTTTCCTCCTGCTAGAGAAAAACTGTTTGTGGTGTCCAAGCAGAAAACGTCAACATCTCTTTCCCCCGAGTCAGCAGTGTGAGGATGGTGTGAGTGTGTGGGTGAGGATGAGAGCATGCAAGGAGATGGAACTATGGTGGGGCCACACGTGCAGCGTTGCAGCCCAGCGCCACCTGATACCTCTTCCCTGCCTGTATGCTGAGCTCCCTGCTCACCTTCTGTCCCACCCTACTTTTCACTCCTAGATGCTGCTTCCTGGTACCCTTCCCACCAATCCCCCAAAACACCCACAGCTGAAGCCATGCCTCTGCTCTAGAAAATGCTTCTTTCTGGTAGAAGCCAGCAAAGCACGCTGGTGCTGCTGCCACTTCCCAATAGGCAGCCACAAGGGCTGATGGAGAGCCCTGGAGAGTGGCAGCAGCTGTCTGGCACTGCAGGGGGGCATTATTATGCTGAGCAGTCATGTTGTGAAATGAAGGTTTTGGAGGCACTGTTTTACTCATCGTCAGATTATCTTCAACAAAGACACAGATGACGTTTCTCCCTAACAACCCATTTTAAATGCTGACTTGACTCCCTTGAGTGGCATTGTCGTCATCTCCCAGAACAGGACCTTGCAGCAGAAATGACAATGACCGGAGCCAGGTCAGCACAAGAGCGCCTTCCAAGAACTGCCTGCATGGCTGCCCCGCAGCCTGACCAGCAAAGGGACCGATGGTGTGGGAAGCCCGCAGGAATGAGAGCTGTGACTGCGACAACCCAAAATGTGGGGCACAGAAGGCCAGCTCACTATGTACTCCTCTATCTGTCTTAGGCATTAACTGGCTTCAGCCAGATTCTGGGCTTACCTGCAGCCACCTTACACACAACCTTCATATATTGCTTTTCTTGTCTCATTTGGTATATTGCGTGGATGCAAACCACCTGTACCAAGTAAAATAAGAATAGAAAACACTATTCTGCAGTATCATTGACTTAGTCTTGCTGAAGGAATTTTCCGTTGCATTTCCAGATTACTGTGATAGCATGTTTTTCTCTGAGTGATTCCACCTTCACATTTTAGTCCCCATAGCACCAAGCCTGAGGCTAGTCGCAATCTTCTGCTTTGTGCTGGCTTTCTGAGGTGATCTGTAGTTTATCTACAGAATTTAACTGAACTAAGATGTCATGTTGTGACTTGATCACTGGGCTATTGGCTACATGAGTAGAGGTCAGACAGTCTGAGTGTTCATCAAAGGAGCTCATCCTGATGATTGTCTGCCCAGAGCTAAAGCAAACACAGCGAGCAGGAAGAAGTCCCTCACTAATAAGAGATAACCAATACTTTTGTGTGGAGAAGAACAGGTCAGGCAGAGCTCATGATGTGAGCAAGGGCTGTCAGGTAGATAGGTGCTAAACAGCCAAGCAGTCACCTGGACAGGCTGGGATTAAAACTGGGAGACTTCTGGCCCTAAGGTAGAGGCGTGCAAAGCAGCCTACCCTGTCCCAAAAGCCTATAGTGATTTCTACCAAGGTGCCAATCCTGTGCAGTATTGGGTACCACATGTGGTACTTTCTCCAGTTGCTAGAATCTTGTATCTGGCCAGCATTAACTGTGAAGTATATAAACCTGTTCTCTTTCTAAAGACCTCCAGATCCCTCCTAGAGGAGAGATGGGATGCTGCTGTATCATCTTTGGACATCCGCAGCTACCTGTAGAGATGATAATGGGTACTGGTATCTTGGCCAATATCTAATTAAGGGATATTTTTAATGCTGCAGGATGTGGTTTTGCAACACAGAGGGTGATGGGGTCATCTACAAAACTCCCTCCAGCAATCTAAGTTACATTTTGACTCACTTCTCATTGTGAAGTTCATACCTTGCTTTTAATCCAGCAAAAGTACATTCAATAGCCTCCCAAACATCCCAGGGCTGCAGTGAGTTTTCTTTAGAACAAAGATGTATCCCAGTGCATGCAAAAAGGGGAAATATGAGGACAAAGCTTTCTGCAGACACCTTGGGCTGAAAACCTCAGTGTCAACAGCTGAGCTGTGTGATAGAATAGCAGTGATGGTCCCTTGGGTGCCAAGGAAAGAGAGGTTGATCGAGACGTGCCAGGCACAGATCTTCATTGTTGCTGTTGCTTTCAACTGTTAATACAGCAAGTACCCCACTCAAAGAAGAACATCTACAGCAGGATGTGCCTACTGTTTCTGGGGCTCAGATCCTCTCTCTGTCTCACTCTTGGCAGGAGTATGAGTCTCTGACACAGAAGGGACAGCTTGAACATGTCTGTCTCAGATGCTTTGGGATGAGTACTGCACAGGGCACGGGGGATGTCTGGCTCTAGGATTAGTCACATGTGTCCTGAGGAACTGTGAAAAAGTAGATCTGGTCTTGTGCTTTGCTTCCACAAAACGTTATGGCAGGAGAACATGAGCCTGTAGTGGAGCTCTGGAAGCTACAGGCAAATTCCACTTATTCATAAAGAACATGCTTTTTTGTTTGTTTTCTTAGAAGGAAAGTTATGAAACAAAAGAAGATGAGGAACTCAAAGAATGTGTGATATTATGAAAAATAATTTGAAGATGAATACAATCTCTGGAAAGATTCACGTGGATGATAGCACATCAATGAGGAGGAGAGCAGTGCCCCAGAACACTGATAAAGAGAATAAAGTCTTTAGTTTTGTGACCTCCAATCATTTTGCTTTGAACAGTGCTAGGGAAAGAGATGGCACATTTTTAAACTGAAAGATGAAAGGAAAGATGGCATCACTTGTTTCTGTAACACCACATTTATGCTGGATTAACATGATTGTGTGATAGACTGAAATTTAGAGTGTGGTGGCAACTGAGCTGGTTTTTCCATTTCTTCTCTGTTTGGCATCTGATGACAATTAACCATCTGCATTGTCTTGTAAGGTTGCTTCTACTACCCCACTAAGAAAAAAAAAAAAAAAAAAAGGCAAAATCAAGCAAATCCATTTGTTAGTCACAAGGATTCATATAGGAAGGGACTTCAGTGTATTTCCACTCCAGCCCTCTGCTCCCAGAAGGTAACTCCAAAGTTAAATCAGGTTGCACAGGGCCTTGCCCAGGAAATACCTGAACGTTTCCAAGCATAAGGACTCTCCGTCATCTCTGAGAGCTTGTTCCACTGCTGAAACATCCTTACAGGAGAGAAGTTTATTTGTTGCAAACTTTGTTTGCTGCCTCCTGTCCTTTCTCCACGCCACTGTGAGAAGGCTGAGGCAGTATCTTCTCTCTAACCCCCTGTAGGTGGTAGCAGACAACAATTAACGAAATCAGCCTTCTCTTCCCGAGCTAAACAACCACCCCTTGTTATGTCCTCTATTCCACCACAACCTTAGGGCCCTTTGCTGAACTTTCTCCAGAGTGTCAACATCTCACAGAGTAGCATTTGTGGCTTTCCATATGCCATGAAGATGGGATTTGTCACTGCTCACTATATTCTTGCTAATAAAGCCCAGCACATGGCTAGCCTCCATCTCTGAAAAGACACCCTGCTGGCTCTGGAGGCCACACTGTGCAGGAAGATGACTGGGAATCATTATGGCTTGTACAAGTTTCTGTTGATGTTAGAGTGGATTCTCATTTATCATTGGAGGTGTCTGGGACCAGAAACTAAGTATTCGTGTAAATAAGCTTTTAAATTCACAAGAATAGGTGAGACTTCTCATGTCGCAAGGAGGTCTGGGAGAAATCTACATTCTCAAGATGTAGCTTCAACAAAATAAATGCTAGGAATTTCTGCCAGGAGTCAGTCACTGGCATGCAATTAAATTCACATGAGGAAAACATGGATTTAAGCTCAGTTTGGAGGGGAGGGCTTGTCTAATATATTTTCCAGGTTTTAGGAAGTTTTTCTGTGTAGATATCAGCTCCTCTTCTCCAGGATTTGAGTGGCCCATGCTGAGCACCACTCACTCGTTCTCTGCCTGTTTTTTCTCAGAAAGACACAAAAAAACAAAGAGCCTTCTCTAGCTGGAAATTGTGTGTGAGAGCATAAGATTAAGCAGCTAATGCTTTTGTGTCATCTGTACACATACTTCAGATCCTTTGCTGATGAAATGAAAGTACTCAAGAATTTAGACTGAGCTTCCAGGATGCTACATTATTTGTTCAACATCCAACTGCTTTGTGATGCCCATGACTGTATTATGCAGCCAAAATGTGGTAGGAGGACTTCACAGCTCTGAAGGTGTGACCGTCTCTCGTGGCATGATTAATGAGAAGCAACCACCTCCTTGGACCCTTGGTAAGATCAGATTTAGCATTAAAATGTAAGATTGTATGTCTGGAACAAAGCATGTAGATCCCATTTCTGGAAGAAGATACTGGGAAGAAGAAGAACCCTGGGAAGCAAAGGCTCCAGGGAGGGAGGCACATGATAGGGGATCTCAAAGAGGGAACAGATTGTGTTACCTCTCTTTACAGCATGAGTTACTGGAACATGTTCATGATTCAGAAGGGATGTGGAAAAAGGATTTAGAAGAGTGATACAAAAATAAAACCTGACTTGAGGACTAGAGATCTTGCTTTCAGATGTACAGGACTTGAGGAGTTTGACCTACTTTACGTAGTTCGAAAGAAGTTCCAGTGAGCTCAGGCAAGTTTAGTGCAAACAGAATAAACTTATCTTACATATTGAAAAGATGGTAAAATTCTTGTCAAAGAAGGCTGTGGAGGCCAGGAGTATAAATGAGTTCAAACAGAGCCTAAGTAATTTGTGGAGGGTCCATTTCTCACTGGCTTTTGAATATAGTGGCCTGAATATGACTGTCAGCTCAGGATGTCCTTAGCCCTAGTCTACAGGAGGTCCCTATTTATGCCTTTTCTCTCATTGCTCTCCTTTGGGATTGCGTATTGCCTGTAGGTGTAGCAGAGCACTAGGCTGATCCAGTACGTCAATTTTCATGCTCTTACATTTGCAATCTATCTTTCTTATTTTTCCCCCATGAGGAGAGCGTGTGAAAAACAGGCAGCTCTCTATTCTTGATAGATGAGGATAAGGACAACCAGTGGTTCAAAATTAAAATCAAAATCTGTCTGGAAATGAGATACATGTTTTTTTACAGCAAGGCTCTGATATAGGAATAACTTTTCTGGTGGCCTCTTCTCCACCTGCAGACTGTTGATGTGGAAAATGGTTGATGGCACCCTTTTGCTCAGCTGTAGGGTATGGTGCTCTCTGCAGGAATGAGAAAGCCAAGAAAGTTGATCAGCATCACAAGAATAAAACACTATCTCTTCACGTTTCTCCAGACTTCTCCTTTACTGACAGGCATCACTTGAGATTTTCTCTGACAGTGCATGTAGGCACGTTTTAAGACTCAGAACAGAAAGCTATCTAGTCTTGCTCCATCAGGGAACTCCAGCACAGGACTGGGAAACAGCAGAATATGACTGCTGAGCTGAGGCACATAATCTGGAGGGAGAAGGAAGGGTGAGAAGTGCGGACTACTCCAATACACTGAGGTGGTGGTGGTGGTGGTATGTGTGTTTGGGGACTTTCCCTCAGGTTTAGCAGGGTGCTGCTTCTTTTTCCCTAACTACAGGTAGTCAGAGGGCTCACTTGTTCCAAACCTGAAGGAGCTTTAAGGGTTTCTCTTTTTTGATGTTTTTAGTACCCTAATGTGTTGCTTATTCACTCTGTGACTCAGTCACTCTGAAAGACTGGTAATCCCAAGAATTTCATGTGCATTCTGTGCCTGAACTTTAAGTTCAGATCAGCTTGTGTAGAGGGGAAGAATATATGGACAAAGTGATCTGGTCATGAGACAAGGTGAAGCTCAGAACTTACAATAATGGAACAGCATGCCACAGTAAAAACAGTGGCCCAAGAAATGGAAAAACAAACAAACAAACCCCAAACCCAAGACTAACCACTCATCTGTGAAAAACCATTGTTTGAGTGGGTGTATGAAGATGACCTGTAAAACTTCCCAGGTGCTTGAACAGAAGGTAGGTATGGAATCCCACCATACAGCTGTTTCCATGAAGAAAGTGATCTAAGAGACTCTTTTCCAAGTTTGCCTTCCTGTCCCAATGTCATTGTGTGAAAAAATCTCAATTGTCAGAGGTCAGTGGTCAAAGAGGAGACAGAGGAGTTCTGAAAAAGTAACTTTATTTGAATAAAGGGGGGACCGATAGACATAAATTCCTGCCAAACCACTCGAAAACTCTAGCAGATGCAACACCTTCTATTCCCAAACCCCTGGCCACATACCACCTTCCCTCTTTCCCAAGTGGATGTGATTCCTGGGAGTTTCAGCCCTCCTGGTTCACCCAACCAACCGTGCATCCTATGCCTGACTGTCTTCATGGCAGCCATGGTAGAACTTTTTTTTTTTTCTAAATTCTTACTGGTTCTCTCAAACAACTTAGCAACTTTGTTAAACAAAACTATTTATGAGGTCTCCTTCTGAAGTTGAGTAGCATCTTGGTTTTGTAAAGACACATGCCCCTGTCCTGTCTCCGCTGAGTATGACTGCCCTGCTTTACCTACTCACTCCAGCACACTTTTGGTGCTAATATACCCCTTTATGGGGCAGGCAGTCAAACCAACATAGACATTAAGTCTAAAAGTAGAAGAAAGAAACATCCAGGTACAGACAAGAAGACTGCAAGTGACTTCAATGTGTACCTGCATTTCAAGCGGAGAGACTTTCAGACTTGCATGCGTGAATCCACCATGGCCAGGGAAGATGAGATGTGAGTCCTGAGATTAGTAGAGTCTTCTCACAAGCATTTGAGGGCTCCTGAACTTGTGCAAGCGGCTCTCAGGAGCTATTCTGTTCAGCCTTGCCTTCCAACCAACCTTCCTCTGACAGCATATGAGAAAAACAGATGAGGGAAGAGCACAGACACACTGTGTCTGATGCACCTGGCAGCATGATACAACCCCTCAAAGCCTGTTCTGGAGAAAGGAAGCACTGGACATAACATCACTTTTCTGACCCAGACAAAAAGCTCAGAAAGATCTAGACTGGGCCAGGGGAGAGCTTTTTGGAGTAGCTGTTAGGAAAGTAACACAGCATCTCATATAATAGGAGTGAATTGAAGTGAGGATGAACCTCCTTCCAAGTCCCCTAGACCTGCCTTGGATGCTCTAGGCAAAGGACTGTTTCTCCTAGAAGCCAGACGGCAACCTCTGTGCATTCAAATTGCTGGCCAAGACAAACCTGCTGCCAGCTGACAACAACCACACGGGAACTTCTCAGCTGCTCAGGTGCGATGAGAGCCCTTCCTGGCTTCTCCAAGAAGGGGCAGCTTACAGCATGCTCTGTGCTGAACGTTCTCGGTGTGAAGAAACTGCGGGTGACCGTCCGTCGTCTTTCGGTCAAGAATTTACCGACGTGTGCGATGTGGTGCCACCAGGGGGCACTTCAGACAGGAAAGTTGCAGGACTCCGGTCCTTTTCTCCCTAACGAACGCGTTTGAGAGACTTAGGGAAAGCAATAGAAGGTGCACTCTCCAAACTGAAACAGAAATCAGTTCAAACTACATCTGGTTGTGTTGCCTGTTATCTTCGAATGGTGCTCTGTTTCGAGTACAAGCATAGATCTTGAAAGAAGAGCCTTTGTGACCAGAAAAGCCTGGATAACACAGGAGGATTGAGCCCTGCTGGGTGTCCCCTTGGAGGCTTCAGTGATGACAGCACATACAGCACTGAGATATTCTGCTGCACAGCACTATATTCCTGTTCCAAGATGGCATTCTTTCTTGTCTGCTGTCTGGGATCCCATCAGCTATCTGTAGGCTTTTCATCCTTAGGAGTGAAAGCCGATGCAGCACTGGGCAATTTTGGCTCACCTGTGGGTATCCTGCCACAAATGGGAAATGTTAGGTCAGAATATGATCTGGAAACCCTTTAAAACAGAGAGAAACTGAGGTGGAATGGGATTCTCTCACAACAAGAAGTTGCAGTCAACATAGCACACTGTTAGCAGTGCCCTAGAGGAATGCTTATTGCTGCAGCAATGAAAGATGAGCCACAGAAGACCCTGAAGTATTCTGCATTTTCTTTAACTATGAGCAAAAATTTAGGGGTCATTTTAATATTGAGGTTGGCTTTCCGAAATTTCTCTACTGGATATTCTGTGAAATTAACCTTGTGGAGAAATGGCTAATTCCCAGCTCAAATCTGGCCCATACTTTCCAGGCTGGTATCTCATGAGTTCAGAAGGTTTGTTGGAGCTGCATCTTACAGCCTTGGATAGTTTCAAGACTTTGGATTTGACATAGGAAAAGGAATCTAAGAAACTGTCTTTCACATAGGAAAACAGCAAATGTATGGTTTTAGAGTTCTTTTCTGGTGTGCTTACAGGTGAGCCTAACTGAGCACTGCCTGAGTTCATGCTTTGGAGCGCTGTCCAACAGACACTTTTATGAAATCATCTGAATATGCAACAGAAGATAGATGTTGGAGGATGCTTCAGGTAAGGGATTTCAAAGATACACATTGTGTATCCTAATTTTGTTTAGTTTCAAAGTTTGATCATTATCTTTGCATTTGTACTGAGGTGGTGGCTAAGCTTCCACGGAAACAAACAAAAACTGATTTAAAAAAAAAAAAAAAAAGATTTGACATTTTCAGTATGTAAAATGAATTGCTGGAATACCTGGAAAGGTCTAAAACATGACTCTACCTGACTTGACAAAGAGGCAAAGGGAGACACAATCACAGATCTCAGGAAATCGACTACTTTATGCTACATCTTGTAGCCTTTACTGGTTTTAGGAGCTTGTATACATGAAGCCCCAGTAACATTTCAGACTTAGCAACAGAATTCTTCATTGCAAGACATGTGGCCAAACGCCCTGCTGACATGGTGATGCCACTTCACGGGTGAAGAAACTAAATAGAGAAGAAAGCATGTGGAACCCTATTAGGACACTGGAAATACTGAACTGGACTTTTTGAGAAAAATTGTTTAAGATACACGGCAGAGAACGGGAACCATAAATGTCATTATTAAAAACTCTAGAGGTCTGTAGAACATGCAGGTCCTACAGCCACCTAGTGACAGATAATATCAGCTTGGTGTCACCAACAACTCATATATGGGTTACACACTCATCTGGCCTTTCTAAGGGGTGTTTTGTAGAAAGGCTCCTAGCCACCTGCCATAGCCTGCTTGCCCCAGTACACCTGACAAGAGGAAGCTTTGTCTTCCCTGAACTGACAGTTCTCTGAGGCTCAGCTAAGGAACAACTGCTCTCCACAGAGACTTCCAGCTGGGATGCAGAGCCTTTTCTTTCAGAGCAGCCTGAGATAGGAAAGCATCCCCTTCTGTGTCTGATGGGAAATGCCTTTCATAAGAGCAAAGCTATACTTGATGGCACCAGGCTTGGTCCATAAGTCATCCTGTGTGGCTAGGGCCTTTGCTTACTAACACCCTGGGTCTTCCCTCACCCTTGTGCCTGTCCATGTTTTGCTACGACAGTAAGAGTTCACCAGGAAGTAAGCCCCAAACCTGTCCAGTGATAGGCAACGCTCCAGTGCTGCCCTTCTGCGACATGTCCCCAGGCTGAGCCCACACATGTAAACACAGAATTCCTCCCTGAGAAAATGCACAGGCTGAATCAGCCATAAATGTATCTTTGACTCCACTCTTGAAATAAGGGAGAAGTGGGAGGGAAAAGTACACGGGCTTCTTAAGGATCTGGAAAGGCAAGTTGCATTGGTTTCCCATCTGGCATATAGGAATTGACTAAGAAATATGACTACTAATCAGGGGGCCTAAAAAGGCCCCTTACCCCAGAGAAGCACTGGAAAGAGAAGTAATGTATCTGCAATTATTATTTTTTTTAAGCTGATACAGAAGAGTGGTTATGGACTTTCCTAAAACATGAAAGGTTTTTTCCCGCTGAGCAGCAGTGTTCAGAGGGCCCACTTGTTCCAGGTCTGAAGGAGGGCTCATGGTTCTGTTTGCATGATGCTTTTGATTACAACAATCTTGTTTCATTTACTGGCTTGAAACTGATGTGAAAGACCAAAGAGACTGGGTGGAGAGCATCATTTGCCTGAGGTGGAAATGGGGAGAGGACAGCTATAATATGCAAAGAACATTTGTTTCTGTGCTTAGCAGTTCACTTCAAACTTCCACGGCAGGCCTCTATTTCTTCACACACTCACGGGAAGATGCTGGTGGGAAGGGACCTTTGATGACTCTAGCCCAATCTCCTTGTTCACAGCATTGTTGTTGCCAAAGGTAGATCAGATTCTTTTACATGTACCAGCAGCACTGACAAACTTAATTCAACCAACACTGAGACCGGCTGCCTCCTCTCATGCTTCTCATCTGCAGCTCACCAGCACAACCAGAGCTGTCTTCTTCATGAGACCATGCCTACATGGCCCCTGAGGAGGAGCAGGCACCCAGCTCTGTCTGCTCGCAGCTTCCTGCTGTCCAGTTTCCACCTTATCCTGTGCTGTCTGGATGAGAAAGGCCTGGTGTGGCCACAGAACTTCTGGACTGTTCCCAGCAGCCAGCGCTGGCTGGGCTTTGCTGTGGCACGCAGCCTCCAGCATTGCCAGTCACCCCCTGCCAATGGTCATGCTGAGGCTGTGAGACTCAGCCCCACACCTTCAGGCTGTGAGCTGATGGATCCATTGTCCAACCATTCCATTCGTTCAGCTTCTTCAAACTGAATAACAAAGTTGAAAAGTAAGAATTACCTCTAGAGCTATGGAGGCATCTTACCCAAACCCACCGCACTGTGGTGTGTGTACAGCCAGTCCACGCCCAGAACCACGGGGCCTTATCTCCTTTAGCAAGACACACCTTCCATGTATCACCTGAGCTACAGGCAGGGCCACCAAACGTCGCAGCAAGAAAGGGGCCATTGGCACCAAACGTCTAGAGAGCTCTAACAGCACCGTGATCCGGGCAAGAAAGCTGCTTACAAAATTGCTTCCTGACAGCAAAACCTCTTTCATGCGAAACCACAACGGACTTCACTGCAGGCATATTAAACACTAAAGTCTGGTCTGCAATTGCACTTGGCCCAGTGGTAAGGCCTGACCAAAAGACAAGTCCACCTGGTGTGTGTTCCTGCACACACAGCCTCTTGCAGTCTAATCCCAGTGTGCGCTGACTTCTAGTGTGACCTTTGGACAGCTTTGAGGGAGTTCTGCCCCCAGCCGATGAAGCTGACAGATGGTGACAGGAATTAACTGAAATGAGCAGAGGATTAGCGCGGAGCTGAGAAAGGTGGCTCAGGCCTCTGGATGTTATCACTGCTTCTGAGGAATCACTGGTAAAGATGGGCTTACCTTGGTGGTGCCAGCATGACCCCACCACCGATTTTACTGCGGAAGAAGAATTAGGCTCAGTGGTGAAAGACTTCTGCAGGTTTGGATGCAGGGCATAACCCCATATCCACAACTTTTTCTGGAACTCTGAAACTGCTTGTTGTGATTGTCCAGTCTGCTCCAAAGAAAGGAACTGAACTGTGCAATACCCCATCATTACCTGTAGCCCTCAACTCAAGTCAACAATGATATCCTGCAGAGCACCAAGATGAACGAATGTG
>JAOWBP010000001.1:64204105-64227482 GCA_028571105.1 Tragopan temminckii | reverse complement strand
GGCAACATCTGGTGGAATTGTCCGTTCTCCCTTCAGTATCCTACAAGATGATAACTCCCCCAGTGCTCCTGTCCAACGTCAGGTAAATCTCAGTGCCTTGTACTGTGGGAAGGGAAAGGAGCTGAAATAACAAATCTTTCCATTTTTGTATGGCCGCAGGCTGGAACTATGGCCTCACAAAACTGTAAAGCCTGGTGATATCCTGAGAACGCTTCTATGGGATGATCTTATGCCTAGATTCCTTTCAAATCTTGTTCCGTATCTGTATTCTCAACTCTACCACAACATTGCTCCCTTCCAGTGCATCCTCTCTTTATTTTCTAGGAAAATCTTGTACTCCTATATTAGAGTGTCAGATATTCAGTCAAAGCTGGATGGCCTGAAAATGGCATACATATTTCACTGAGAGTTGAATAACTCAATTAGTTTGTGTTTTACAATCTTTTTTTTTTTCCCTTCTGTAGGCTAAGAAGCTCATACTGGGGGAGAACCCTGGGGAGAAGGAAGTGGCAGTAGATCTGAGCAGGACCCTCAAAGCTGGGAACTGTGCTTGGAGTGACTTGAACAAAGAAAACCAACAGTGTCCTTTCGTGGAGAACTAGAGATTTCTTTTCCAAAGATCTTGCTGTAAAATTCTCTTTTCAGAGAGTTGTCTAGGACTGGGAAATCCTGAAATAGACTAAGACTCCAGACTCATGATTTATCTTTCCCTTTTTCTGTTGGGAAGATAATACTCATAACTTTGTGTATTTCATATACCATACAGGCTTTGGTTCTCTATAGGCTGTACTGACTGTATAGTTCTTAAAGTAAATAAATTTATCTTAAAACTTAGCTGGTGTTTGATACTCAGTATTTGATGTGACAGTAGGAGCATTCTGCTTGTCCAGTATGTATGTTGTCTTTGTTCTAAATTTAAGGGACTAATAAGTCAGCTTTCCATTAGCTCTGATGCTTAGCTGTCCCCTGAGCTGAGAGATTTGAGTTGTGACAGGTCTCCAAGGCTTGCAGGGATATAATTTCAGTGCCCCACTCTAACTCAGAGCAGTGAACTTCAGGACAAATGGGGCTATTCTCAACAAAACAGAGGAACACCTGCCTTGTGGACTTAAAAGAATATGCTCTTTAGAGAGAGAATCAAGAGAGAGCGTTCACAGGAGAAGAGCCGTCCTGGAAATAACATAGTCTGTGGTGCTTATGTCAGCTTTCTTTATTTGCCTGGACTATGGAGATCTAGAACAGACATGAAAGCGGTGGCTGATGGCTACTGGTTAGACAGGGTCACTGCACAATATAGGAATGAGGCAAAAAGAGAAGAAACAGCAAGAAGCAAACAATAAATAAAACACTTTCTGTTAGTCTGGAAGATCTGAGGGCTATCTTTTCCCCCATTTATCCATAGATAAGACTTAAGTTTTCTCCAGTGAAAAATGAGCCCAATTTACACTACCTGCTTGGTAGGGGTTGCATGTTGTAAATCTCAAGCCTAGTATGTCTCTGGGGCTGCCTGCAGAAGTATTACAGCCCCACAGAAGCTAGGTATAGTTAAATCAAAGAGGTCTAGGACAGAGGTGTTGAATGAGGGGTCCTCCAAGGGCTGGGTACCAAATGTAGAGGTGTTTGGAGGAAGATGCAGGGTGTTTGAACTGTACTGTAAAGTCCAGAGATATAACTGTTGTGTTTTGCAGGTCTTCAAGCCTGCAAGAAGCTGGGCTTGCTTAGAGGTAGAGAGAACAGCCAGAGTGTGTACTCCCCCTCCTTCCCCTTTCACTCTAGGAGACCCCTGTAAGCAACCTGTGTGTAGAGAGAAGTGAGAGTGACAAGTGGGTGTTTCTGTTGTGCTTGGCTGATGATGCAGTTGCTGTGGGCCGTGCTTCCGCTGTTCTTTCTCTCTCCTCTGCTGTCCTTAGTTCCAAATCTTGAGGAAGCTGTCCCAGGAGCCAGTTGCAACAGCCATGCCATCTGCTGTAACCCCCAAGCAGCTCACTCTGTTGTCGTGGCCAGAAAGGATTCCTGATGGGAGAGGAAGATGAGACATCAGTAGAAGAAATAGGGCTGGGAGAAAGCAAAGGGCTTGACTGAGCTGAGTGCTCTCCGCATGGTCTGTGTACCCGGTCTCTTGTGCATCATTCTGTTCCTGCAAAATGTGATTAGCAATCTGTATCTGGCTAATAAGAGCAAGTGTGCAGAAGAACATTTGTGCATGGTGTACAACTAGGGTATCTGGCCAAGGAGCAATGTTCTTAGAAAGGTCCAGCTAGAAGCATCCTCAGTGCAAGAGATTGTTGCCAACTGTTTTCACCATGGAGCCATTGTAAGGCTAAGAAAGGAAGGTGTCCTTGACAAAACTAAAAGAGCAATGCTTATGGTGACCAGATGTGGTCTGTGATAAGTTTTGGGGTTCTAGGAGCCACATCTGGAAGAAAGGTAGTAACTGGGCGTATCCTTTGCATCACAGAATATTCACAACTGCTGGATAGAAGCCCAGGCCCATGCTCAGCTTGGTGCCTGGCCACCATGCAGTGCTGTGAGAATGTATGAAATAATATTGAAGTTTGAGAGAGGTTTAGCTAAGAGGAATATTGACACTTTTCCCTTCTGAAAAACTTGTTTAAAGACTTGGCCTGATTAACATTAAAACAGTTCGTAAGATAGCTTATTTATTATTTAAGCACAAGAAAGCATTGCTGAGTTTTGGTTGGTATAGGATGTATCCCTTTTAGAAAAATTAGGGATACATCACTTTTCCTTTCTTTGGTAGGGATAGAAGACCTCTGCAGAGAATGAAAGAGGTACCTCCAGGAGCCACTCACCCACACGTTCTGCTTTCAGGGAGTCCCAAATGTTGCAATTGAAGTCATCGTACCCAGCAAGCAAGAGGCGCCCGCTTCGGGAGAAGGCGACTGATGTGATTCCGCAGATGATGCTTTCATGAGAGTACACTATGAGCTCCTGGTCTGCCCGGAGGTCAAAGAGACGGCAGGTGGCATCATCTGAGCCAGTGCAGATGGCTTCACCATTAGGGAAGAACTGTGGAGGGCACACCAGATTTTAATGAGGCTATGCCTTACGGATTTTCACCCCTCTGCTAACCATCAGGAGGCCACCTTCTCATAAGTGCTTCCTAGGTGTGTCCTGCCCCCAGCCCCCAGAGCAAAAATCAAGCTACACAGGTGTGGCAGAAGAATAGCCATGTGTCAGTTGAGAAAAGCTGTACATTGCAGGAAGCCAGCAGACTCATTTAATTAGCAGAAAGAGATTACACTGATATACTGTCCTGTCATCTCTAGGGCTCTGATTTGAATCCTTGCCTCTATGGTGGATATTTTCCCAGATCTCTCTGCTGCCTTACATAGAGATTTCCTCTTCAGATGATCTCCTTGTGATCCCAAGTTGCCACTTGTACAAGCTGAAGATGAGACCCTCAGCTGAATTAGATATTCCAGCTACCTCACTTGTGTCTTCTGTTGAGGCTCCTAGATAGTGCCGAAGCTGGGGTTCCCAACAGCTGGTACAAGCAAAGCAGCATAAACACATGTTATTGTGGTGAGCTCCATAGATGACAGTGTACTGGCTGGGTCCAGGCCAGGTTTGGAGAAGGGCAGGTGCTTTGGTGCCCCAGTGCCTGGGAAGAACCAGCCCCCAGCCTGAACTCAGGCCCTCTTTGCTTTAGGCTGGATCCCAAGACCCTTGTTCTTCATGTGACTGTGACAGCCTCTCTCAACCTTGACCTGAGACTCTATTTCATTGCTGGCCCATCCTCTTTTTTTCTCTTCTTCCCCTCTACCACACAGATGGCATACGTACACAGATGGCATTGATATCAGACTCGTGCCCTGAGAATGTCTGGCGGCAGGTACCCTCCCGCACGTCCCACAGTTTGGCAGTGGCATCACAGGCTCCAGAGATGAACAGTTTGAAGTCTGGGGAAACTGCCAAGCTCATACAGTCTCCAGTATGACCCAGGAACACGGTCTTCTGCTGCCCTGTCTCAATGTCCCAGAGTGCACTGTGGGAGAGAGAACTTGTCAGAGCCAGACAAGGCTATACAGCACTGTTAGCTGGCTTAAAGAGTTGTCCTGCTTGCAAAACAAAGGAGGGAAGTCATCGGCCTGGCTACTACATGAGATGAGTGGGAGTATAGTCCCTGCCAATAGACCTGTATCTTGACCCGACCTCCACAGGCAAAAACAGCAGCTGCTATGCCAAGGGAGAGCAATGAGTCTGCCTTCCTGAGTTGCTCTTTGTGGCCTTCAGGTAAAAGATCCTTACATAAAGTGGGAAGAAAGGTGCTGCAGAAAGAGCACCACTTGTTGAGCCATAAGATCCAGAGGGGCTGCACAGAGACTGCGCCTGAGATCACAAACCACCCTGAGGCAGAGTTCTCCCAAAATGCAGTATATGAAGGGACCAGTGTGAGTTTTCAATGCCTGCGGCTGCTCGTGTCAATAAGACACAGAGGATAACACTTACCAAGTGGTATCTCCAGAGCTAGTCACAATACTGTTGTCATCAAGAAACCGGCAGCAGGAGAGGTAACCTGGGAAGCAGGAACCAGTGAGTATGAGAGACAGAGCAGGGCTAGAGAAGTGAGATTTGGAAGCAGAGGCACCCAAGCCACTGGTAGGCAGAACACCCACCTGTATGAGCTGAGAGTTCCCTGCTCACTTTGACATTGCCTTCACGCGTCTTGAGGTTGTAGATGGAGCACATGTTGTCAAGGCCCCCACAGGCCACAAAATTACCTGAGGGTGCATAGGCACAGGTCATGACCCAGGAGGAACGCAAAGGGATGGCATGAACCTGGAAGGGCAAGAAACCATGTCTGGCCTCTGGCAGCAGAGGAGATGGGAGAGCAGGGCAAGGGCATCTGAAGGGTTCCTATCCCGCATCCCATCCCAGTTTTCTGCAACGACATGACTCTTACCTTGTTAGTTGTGTATGTGTCCCACACAATCAGTTTCCCATCTTGTGAGGCACTGACCAGTAGTCTGTGAGAAAGGAATAAGATTGTGTTAGTAGGTCTTTCTCTGCCAGAGCCTTCTTGCTCTCTACGTCTACGTGCTGCCAGGCACCCAGCAGATCAGCAGCATCTTTCTCACTTGGAGTCCGTTGACCAGTGCATGGCATAGATCTTTGCCAAGTGCCCACGCAGAGTCCTTCGGGTCCGCATCTGAATGCGGCCAACAACCTCCACTCCAGACACAATCTGAGGAAAGAGCAGGGGGAGGGAAAGAATTAATTTGGGACCAACAGAAGCTGTACTGCTTCCCTATCCCTGCTTTCTAATTGCTTCCAACTTGGAGAGTCCCCTTGGAAGTGATGCTAGCTGACCTCATGCACGCTAACCTGCCCAATCAGCCCTGGCCCTTACCTGAGCAAGTGTTGTATCTGCACAAGCTTTCCGGGCATCCTGGTGGAGAGACAAGAGTGGATGAGACAGAAAAAAGCTGTGTGACGGAGGCAACAGCAAGTATAATTCAGGGGCCTTCCCTAAACGATAGGAGTTTTTCTTATTTTGTACTGTACCCAGCACAGGGGGTTCCTGGTCTGTGATAAGGGCTGCTCAGCACCAGTCAAACAAGCAGTAGAGAGGTGAGCCTAAGGCTGCCCAGTTCCCCATGCAACACCTTTTCCATGAATCCTCCAGCCTGAGAGAACACCAGCTGCCCCCACAGACAGAGGTCTGGAGATGAATTAGTCTTTGCTCATCTGCAGACATGATATCAATGTCCATTCCATTCTCCCCCTTGTTGTCTACTTTTCCTTCCAATCCCTCTCTCCGTACTAGGAAGATCTCCATTAGTACTTAGAGAGCTGTGCGGTGCTGCAGAAGGCTCCAAGGATGTACTTGGAGAAAGCTCAGCTTCAAGCTGGAGACTTAGACACAAGGGATAGACACTCTGCCAGCAGTTTCATGACTATTGCCAGCGTTACCGCAATCTGCTTCTTCAGCTGCTCAGCCTCCTGCTTCATCTGTTCCATTTCCCCCATCTTTCTGAGCTAGAGGTGGCTCCTCCACGTGGGCAAACTTGAATCTGGGAAGAAAAATCAAGGGAGAGAGATGTGAGGTAGAAAGGCCAACAAATAGGACTGCTCAGTTATGGAAATGCAGGTGTCTCTGATAAAGGCTGATTTTTGGTTGAACAACTGAAAATGTCTCACTGTATCCAGTCAAATGCCCTTAGCATTTGGGAAGGTCATACTGGACCTCATCAAACGTCCTTCTGGTCTTGTGTCCTGCTTACATGAACACTGAGAAGCTGAAAAACATCTTGCTGAAGTTCTGCTGCACTTGCCTACATATTTATTCAATTATAACCTCTCTGTGCCAAGGCCTACAAAGTCCTGGGTATGGTTTTCCCTGTCCACGGCCAAACAGTCATAGCTCCAGGAGGATGAAACTTGATGAGGGATACCCAGAGGCTGTGGGACTGATTTCCTAATCTTTGTCATAGGAAAAGCATCAACAGGCAGTGCTCGCCAGTCCTCCATCAAGGAAACTGAGGAATTGTTAAAGTGCTCTATCAAAGTTCCCTTCTAGTTTAAATAAAATAAAACAAAAAATAATAATAATAAAAAAGTAGACACCTAGGGAGGAATCTGAGAATAACATAAGCAGATAGTGGTATTTCTCCTATTTTCCTAGCCCCAGTTTTTCACTAGCTTCCAAAGCTAGTGGCAGCATTACGATATGCAAGGCTTTCACAGGTTTTCTACACAGTTGTCCTGTCACTTTTTGTGCCATTGTCAAAGTTTAGTATCTTCAGTGAACAGTGGTAAGGAATTCCACAGCTCAGTAGCATGCTTTATGAAGAAGTTCCTGGTTCTGGTACACCCAAATGGCACTAGTTCCACTTGGAGGTTCTTTTGAATCAAAAGAATCTGCAAATAAATGGCCTCTATTCACCTCAGTGTCACTCAGAATTGTACTGAACTTTGTCATATTCATCCTTATCCATCTCTTTTGCAGAATGCAGAGCACACTTAGTCATTCCTTACATGTAAACTGTTGCATCCCATCACCTCTGTTGTTCTCTAAGCACTTTTCAGTTGTTTACAGAACATAGATGATATGCTTATGTAGAGAGGGCAATGAACCAGAACTGCAATTCATGTTCAAGTTACAGCTACACTATATGATTGTACAACATCTCAGTTCTGTTCTCTCTTTTCCATTTTGTGTACTTAAAACTCCACCAGTGATTCTGACATCTCCACTCTTGTAGACAAATACGGTCTTTATTATTTCACTCTTTCTTCTTGGTAGGAATGTGTGTCCAGAAATGTTTTAGGTGTTCATCCTTAAAGCTGGCACTTTGTCCAAGGCCTGTAAGACTCCAAGGACCTGCAGAACTACTACTACTACTACTCCCTGTGAGCCACAGCATCTCTATCCTGCTCTGGCCTGTTGCCCAAAGGCCTTGCTTCCTCCATGCCAGGCTGCTCGCTGGCGGTGGGCACTCCCCAGGCATTGACAGCTCCTGAATCCCAATTTTGCTTACAATTTTTGTACAGTTGCCTCCCTTGAGCTCTTTGATTTTCTCTTCAGAATCCCTTCCCCTAAGCAGCTCTGTCTTTTGATGTTTCAAGCAGGATTAAATTCTGCTTGGTCAAAGTTTGCTGAGGGAGATGCAGGTTTCCCTCAGCTCCCAGGAGGCAGGTATTTATCCTAAGGAGAGGATTTTTCAGACTACACTATGCAGAGGAAGTCTTGTACCAGCTGCCTGCAAGCCTGAACAGTGTTACAGCATGGCTGCCCCTTGCCTGCTGCCTGTACCATGCATGGTTAGGGAGCAGGGTGCAGGCCCAGGGCACCATGTCAGAGCCTGAGGAATGAATCCTAGTGGTGGCTTAGGGCTGTCAGCCTCAGCTGTATAGAATGATGGGGGTAAATCAGCACCTGAGCTAGCCCCTTGCCACTGTTTTTTATTTCTCTTAACAGAGCAGTGGTGATGAGGTTTCTCCCAGAGGTGGAACAAAGAGGGCTGAATAATGTCAGTCCTGAAAACCCACCTGTCTCTTTGGAAAAGAGTTGGACAGCTCACTCTGTCCCTCAGCTCACTGACTGACTGGGCAGATGCTGAGGAGGCCTTGCAACTTTCAGTAGCAGTCTCCTCATCTCGTGGTGTTTGTCTCTCAGCTTTGCTGTACAGACAAGCTCCGGATGCTGTGTGCAGCTCTGGTCACTGTCTCCTAGCACGCTAAGTGGTAAACCTGAACTTTCGGCATCCCCAAGCAGACCAGCTCCTTCATTCTGATCCAGAATTTGCCCTCATAGTTTTTCCCAGGACCAATCCTACCTCCCCTCCACCATGCCCTTAGCACTGAATGCCTGTTTTTGCTGGACACCTGTTTTGCTTCCCATTCACTCTCTCCTTCCATCCTCCCCTATTTGGTCCCCAAAGCATGAAGGGTTGTCTTCTCCATGGTAATCTCTTCCACAGAATCACAGAACCATAGAAAATCCCAAGTTTGAAGGGATCCACAAGGATCACTGAGCCCAAATTCTGGCTCCACACAGCACCACCCAAACCTCAAACCGTATGTCTGAAAGCAGTGTCCAAACACTCCTTGAGCTCTGACAGCTTGGGGCCATGCCCGTTGCCCTGGGCAGTTTGTTCCAGGGCCCCACTGCCCTCTGGTGAAGAACCTTTTCCTAACTCCCAACCTGACCCTCTCAGTGTAGCTCCATGCCATTCCTTTAGACCCTGTTGTTGTCACCAGAGAGAACTCATTGTCAAGCTTCTCCTGGCTGGAACAGCACTGTCTCTCTGTTATGCAGGCCATCTTTTCACAGACCTTTGCCTGTCTGAAATCACCATCCATCCACCTTCCCTTAGCCATCCTGTGGACTTCTGTTTTTGTCTGCTTAGACATGCACAGTAATGGGAGCCATTTTTAATCTGTGCCTTCCACTCCTGCAATTCTTACCCAAATGAAACTGGCTGCATGCATGTCCCCCAGCACTACTTGGGCCCACAGACTCTTCTGTATCTCTTCTGTTTGTTGTTTTTTTTTTTTAGCTTGGTCTCTTTCTTTCTCTGGATGTATTTTTTTCTCAAATACGGCACTAGAGAGCCATTTCCAAGGAGTCTTCTCTGCCCTCTGCCAATGTGCATGACTAGATACAGGGCTTTCAGAGTTGACAGGAAGATCAAAGGGCAGGGGCATGATCTCAAGGATGGATAAAAAGGGCTAAGTATAGAGAAGGTGCAGCTCAGGTTCAGATCTCCACCTGAATCTTTAAATCCCTCTGAGGGAACAATCTAAATAATGTTGGGAATTGTTCTCAGCCTCAGGACAAGGAGCCACAGATGAGCAGTAATAATAGCCCTGGTTTCACCTAGCACCTCCACCCATCACATTCCACTGAAATTTGTTCAGAGCAAGTGATGAAGTCCCCACTGCAGCGCTGCTGTGTCCTCAGAGTACCATGGCAGGTGTGCGGAAGAACAGCTTGTCATGTAAATTTAGGGCAGGAAATGGGGGAACTGAATCTGGGAAGATGAAGAGAACATGGAATGGAGCTTAGAGCCTGGCCAAGGCACAGCACTGCCCTGAGCAGGACCTTAGGGATGCACGTTTCTTACAGATCTGCAGATAAGCTCATGGAAGCTGACAAGATTGGTGTTAAATGGAAAGGCTTCCAAACAGTGCAATCCCAGTGCTTTCTGGAAGTAATGGCTCTTTCAGATCAATGCTAAGCAGTAGCGGAAACCAAATTGTTATGCCCCTTTGACAAATCATTTTTACCACTGTCACCCTGGCACTACAACAGAGCAGGAGAGCACCCATGGCACCAGCACTGCTCCATAGCGCTGTGCCTCTAGAGAGCCACGCACACCTGGAGAGCATTGCAATGCAAACAGCCTGGGCTCAGTCAGACCACCTCAGCCCCTCTTCTGCTCTCTGCACTGGTCACGCTCATCCAGTTGACAGTTCCTAGACTTTGAAAGCAGCTTTCCTCTCTCTGCTCTCTTCCACTGTGCTTTCCCCTTCTGCCCTTCTGGTCAGCTGGCTGGAGTCCCCTGTTGCAGTGCTCTTGCTGGTGGACTGCCAGACTCATTTTGAGTCCCTGGACACCTTCCCTGCCTTTTGCTGCCACACCATGATTTGTCAGGGCAGTAGTCATGTACCTTGCACCACGTCAGAGCAGCATCCCACCCTACACCCCCAGGCACAGTCCTGCTGAGCCACCTGCACCATGTGCTCGTGGGGATGGGGGTTAGCAACAGGTGGGAAAAAAGGGAGTTGGACCCTCAAATTTTCTCACCTCGGGGTGGACTCCCCTGCACTGGGCAGGGAGTGGTCTCTCTGTGGGATGCTGAAGGAGGGCTGCAAATAGAAAGGGGAGAGATGCAGGAAGGAAGACTGAATATTAATAGGTAGCATCCCTGGGTCTTCGCATAATCCCCTGGCTGGCCTTGCATGCTCGCCCTGGTGACCCTGGGCTCCTTGTAGAGCCGGATACAGAGATGATCCCCCTCTCCTTTGATGGAAATCAAAAGCCAGGGTAAAATTACCCTGCTCTGTTCCTCTCTTTCTGTGGGCTGCTCTCCATCAAAAAACCTGTCTGGCTGCAAAGAAGTGTGCAGGAACACACTGGTAGCACAGGGTGGTGGGCACCAGCTCCCTCAGGGGAGGCACTGCCCTCCTGCACCAGTCTGGAATTCAGTGGGATTTAGCTCTTATGGTGAGCACAAGTGATCTCATCCCAGTGCAGAGCCCCTCATCACTGTAAAGGCACCTCAGCACCATCCCCAACTTCTCCACCACCTCTTCCCTCCCTCTTCCTCAGATACCTGCACACAGGATCAACACCTGTGCAAAGATCCCAGTGCATGCCACAGCATCAGACCAGGAAACCCAGTGTCCCAAGTGTCAGTTTCACCACAGTGACATGGGGAGCAACAAAGCAGCATCCTTACCAGGATCTGTAGCGTAGGCTGGGTCGCCTTCCCTAGACTCTCACAGCCTGCCTCCCAGCTGAGGATGGCTTCTCTCCAGCCAGAAGGTCCTCGTCCCCTTGTGGTGCCCAGTCGGTCGTTGTCCACCCTGGCTCCCTCTCAGCTCCTCAACCTCTCCCAGGACTGATCTCCCCATGGGGAGCTGGAAGGCTGTGGACGGGAGGGGCCAGGGGAGGGCTGATTCCAGGAGCAGCGTCAGGCAAATTAAATCAGACACCAGAGACTTGGGGAAATCGGATTGGGACGTAATGCAAAGCAGGTGGATGGGGAGGGGTGAAAAGAGAGAGTAGCACACTCCTCCTGAAGGGAAAGCAACCATTGCAGGCACATTTGAATTCCTGTTTATGTGAACCACAAACTAATAAAGTGAAGATTAGCCAGAACAGGCTAGGATTATAAACTACTGGGGCAGGGCTTGTGCATCTCACGGTCCACAGGAATTCCCATTTTTGCAGACACAGAGTGCCACTTGTGCCCTGTGCATGTCAGGAAGAGGAAATTGTGTCACTCACAGCAGTCCTGCCAAGGCAAGACCCACAGTGGTGTAGGGTAGGGGTACCAGCCTCTCTGGGCAGCAAACTCCAGCTCTGCATGGGGAAAACAGAACTGGGCGCAGAGGCCAGGAGCAGCAAAAGATTTGGTGGTGTGCCTTTTGGCAGCCACTTTAGTGGGATGCTGCGAGGGGATTATCTTGGCCTCAATCTTTTTTAATCTCTCCCGCAGCTTTGGCCCAAGCCTGAGATAAATACCTTTTAACGGATCTCATCTGACGTCAGGAAGCCATCAGTCTAATCACCCAAGCCACCTTTGGGTAGAGCAAGCCAGAGCTGTGGACACTGGCCCCGCATCCCACCAAAAAGGATCTCATCAAGCAGGAGACATCCAGCAACCCCATGTAAATCACTGGGAGGAACCTGTGAATGCCAGGATGTTGTGGATCTCCTTCTAAGGGTAGGGAATTTGAAATGCATGCATCGAATTTTCTTTTTCCCATGATCCTGGGAAGATCAGGAGGCAAAAAGGGTTGTTGATGCATGATTCCCAGGTTTGCATATTAAGGAAGTGGCAGGATTAAGAAGGGGGAAAGGCTTCCCTGCTTCAGTCCAGCTCCTTCAGCACTGTGGGACTGAGGCTAACACAACATGTTCCACTAGGCAGAGGCCTTGAGGCAAACAGCAAGGAGGGGAATGCTCATGCACATCCTACAAAACTGTTCAGACTTCTTTCCTTCCATACCACAATTGTGGTCTCCATGCAGCTCTCATCAAGGCCTGTTTCATAGCTCTGACGCTTCCCAAGAAAATGCTCACTGCTCTTTTTCATACTCCATACCCACCTCATTCAGTTCCTGTTTGGCTACAATATAATCCCATCTCTGGACATTAATCCCCTGGGCAGTGACAGCAGATTGTCTCTATATCAGCATGGAAAATTATAAACAAAATATCTGCCTTCACAGACAATTTGATGCATGAATTAAAAAAAAAAAAGAAACCTCACTTCAGGGAACTGTGAATGTACAGTGCTTTTTCTTAAAGGAACTCCCACGTTTTCCAGGGGTAAGCCATAGCAGAGCTTTCTTACCCTATCAGAAGGTAGATGGCATTTGAACAAATACTTTGTTTTCTTTCATTAAGGGCTCAATCTCCTTCCATCATTTGTTAATTAAATTTCCATCAGCAACCAATCTGCATGTGTCCCTCCTCATGTACAGACTCAAGCTCCCACTACATTTGTCCAGCACTTTCCTTTTATTTCATATATTCACAGTCTCTCATCTTTCCTTGCGCATGCCAGTCTTGAGGTTCTCAAGGTTTGCAGGCACCAAAGAAATCCAGAGGCTTCTCCTTTGAATTCCTGAATATGAGACAGCCCTTGCTCGTCGAAGTCTCCAGGCTTCTCCTAGTACTCTTGGCTTTGGCTCCAGAGGACCAAGAACCTTGTTCTGAGAGGAGTCTGGAGGCCTGCCTTCCTACTTCTGAACGACACAAACATACTGTCAGGGCACTGAAGAAAGATCCTGGTGTACCTAGCTTTAGTACTCTGTTCCCGCTACCATTTTCCAGCTGCTGGGCAGTCACAGAGAAGAAAACTGCATTCCCTCCCCATCACTATGGCTCTAGCATGCTAATAAACTGCTCCAGGCCTCTGTGGTCCCACTACTACCAAGACCTGTGAACCCACTGTGTGTGCCAGTCCTGCCCAAGGCCCCATGTACTTAGAACTCATCTCTGGCCCGCAGCTCCCTGGGGTGCTGCGTCCTTTCCGAGACAGACTTGTGCCTCTGGCTCGTGGGCCTGGCTCCACCACTGGGAACAAGAGGCTCTGGGGAGGATCTGCTGCTGTGATCAGCCTCACGATATTCTTCTCTATCAGGCTGGTTCTCTTCCGCAGCCCTCTGCTCCATCAGCTCTTCTGCCTTCACCCGCTCCTGCAGCCATAGAGAAAAATGATGTGAGACTCTCCCTGCTAGGATCTCAGACCTGCTCACAGGGCCTGGAGAGACATATATGGTCTCTGCCACATCCATCCAACCCTGCCAGAATCCATCGTCTCTTGCAGGACTCATCAGAGGCTGACTTCCTCCAGTGACTTCCTCCACTGGGTATCTTGTCACAGAACAACCATGAACTGCTGCCCCATAGGAAAACTCAAAAGTGATTGTTCAGAGGATTTGATATAGTTTGAAGGTATTTGTGTATATGTGTTTCTCCAGCATGGCCCTTTACCTGCTCAGCATGCTCTGCTGAGTGCGTGTACCAGAGAGCAATGGCACAGCGCCTGCCTTGGCTCACTGCCTGCACACCGTGGGGATTCTCCTTGCCAGAGCTGAAGGCTACCAGCCTCCCACACTTAGGATACACGTTAGCCTGCCAGGAGAGAGAAGAGACAATGAAACCAGCAGCCCCTTGCTCTGGGGCACACTGTCCTTCTACAGATATAGTGCTGCCCACAGACTGTAAGAGCCTGGAACATCTCTGCTAGAAAGGAGTTAACCTCTTCTCTGTTTGAGATTTGCCTCAATTTGCCTTTAGCTGCCCCTATTTGAATTTGCTACAACACTAGTGCTGCCTCCCACCTGGTCTAAATTTCATGTTCAGTCCTTTGTCCCTCATTTGGTCAGTCCCAGACCTACCGTGACAGTCACAGTGTCCACTTCAGTGAAGAAAAGGTTCCCACCTCGGAAGTCATCATTGAGGTAGAGAATGCCACTGTGGACAAAAAGAAAGAGGACATATGAATGGTGAAGCTCATTCAGCCCTGGCATTTCCCCACACTACTTGTCATAGGAGAATGCAGCACCTAATTAATGCCAGAGGTTCAATTATCGTGAGAATCCATTTGGGGGTGTTAAATACAGCAGTGCTTAGCTCAGGGGAGTCCTGAGCTGCAAGCCACAGGAGGCTGGGGGAGAACTCCATGGAGTTAGATCCACACACTCATCCTGGCTTTTGTTTTTTTTTCTTAAATACTCTGCAGCATTCATCTGTGGCACCGTTGTGACAATGCCCTGGGCTCAGCAGACCTTAGACCTGACCTGGTGTGACCTTGTTTGTGTTTTAATATTGTGAACAATCCAAAGCCTGGAGCCTGGAAGAGGAGATTGATCAACAAAAAGTGCCAGGTCCTAAGAACCAAGGAATAAAGGGTAACACAGGAATGGTCAAAAAGAGGCATGGTGCATGTGGAAAAGAAAATTAAAACAAGAAGTTTCTTTACTCATACAAGACAAAAAGAGAAGCAGTGAGGTGACTGAACTGCAGGTGAGACCACAGTCAACTAAATGGACTGTTTAGTTTGAGGAAAAGGAGGCTGAGGGGAGCCCTTATTGCTCTCTTCCAGTATCTGAAAGCTGCTTACAGCGAGAGCAGGGCTGGTCTCTTCTCACTGGTGACAGGACGAGGGGAAATAGCCTCAAGTTGCACCATGGTAAGTTTAGGTTGGATATCAGGAAACACTTCTTCACAGAAAGGGTTGCTAAGCATTGCAATAGGCTCCCTAGCGAGGTGGTTGAGTCACCATCCCTGAATGTGCATAAAACTGTTTGGATGTGGTGCTCAGGGACACGATTTAGCAGAGAGTTGTTAGAGTTAGGGTAGTATGGTTAGGTTGTGGTTGGACTCAATGATCTTTAAGGTCTTTTCCAACTTGAGTGATTCTATGAAAAAAAGAACCACAAACTGCGTGAGTTGTTCTTTGTATTCAATTAAACCAAAGAGAGAACGCCAAAGGAACAAAAGGGGCTCATTATTGAGACTAGTTGCATGAAATAGATATCAACACTGTTGCTGCTGAAGCAAAATATTAAATACATAATTACAATTACATGATTACCAGCCCCAGAGCCCATAAAGTTACAGATCTTCTCCCATAGGCTTTTAAAAAGACTCAAATTAGGGTTGTAACACAGGACTAGAGAAAAGCTATGACGGCTTCCACGCGTACAAAGGGGCAGGAGGACTGGCTGAGGCATCAATAGGCCTATCAGCTTGACTTCAGAAGTCTGCAAGGCTTTCAAATTCATTTCTGAGGAGACATAACTGAAGGACACGAGGTACATGGAAAACAGTTTCGTTACATGGGTATACTAAAAGCAGTTGGTTAGTCACATAATCTTTGACAAAACAGTTAATTTCTTAAGGAAAGATAACGTGCTCAATTTTGTCAGTTTAGACTGCTAAAAACTTATCAGAACAGTGCTACTAGAGAAATTACTAATTGACACAGAGAAAGTGAAGAAGAGCACATGAACAGCACACACTGAATAGCACACAAGTGGCAAGGAGAGGACTAGCGTTCACCTGGACAAGGATTACTGGAACTCTTGGACCCTTTGGCCCAACTCTGTTTAGTATTTAATTAACAAGCATAGCATAAATACACAGAAGAAATCCAAGAAGTTTTTAAGTGATGTTTCTTAGACGGTCTGGAACATAGGATCCTCTTTCAAAAGGACACTGGAAGAGCATGGCCCTTACTGAGCTGCTTGGTCTACTACATTTCACTCTGCAAGAGGGTAGAATACTCCTAGAAACAGCTGAGTAGCATAGATCCAGGAAGGATATTTTAATATACACTGGCATACAAGTCAGAGAATTCTACCATTCAGGGAGGAGTAAGGTGATAAGATAAACTTTTCTTCAAAGGAAATAGAGAACAGTTAAAAGACAGAGCCTTGTAACTTTATGATCTGATTATACCAAGTTCACATCTATGGAAGAATGGAAATAGAATTAAAGACACCAAATGAATTCCCTTTAAGTCCTACATCCCTACTATAGGCTGTTCAAAGCAAATTTCTGCTCTGGGTTCAGCTACCACTCAAAGAAAAGGCATATAAAATTTTTTGTTTCCAGGAATGAGATGGTGAATAGGGAAAAAAAAAACACCACATAGTGAACTGGTCACATTTGGCTACAATGTGCAAGGCTTGTCACCATCTTGAAAACCTATTTGTTTCTTTCAAGGAAGAGTAACCGTTACAGTCGGAAAGATTAGCACAGTGAAAAGGCAACACAGGAGTGGAATAACAAAAGGGACATTAGGAAAGGAATGCTCACCCATCTCCAAGGACCAAGGCTTATGGGGAAAAACTCCACAAGGGAGCAATCTCCAACCAGAGGCCCTCCCCCAGTGGCAGTCAGCTCTTAAATGAGGTCTAAGAGAGGTGCAACCAGTCTCCACCCCTTCCGGTCACACAGCTGAATTGCCTTCACCTGCCCTCAGGGCTGACTCAGTCCTTTCCCCTCAATCAGTGGTTCAGGCCACGACTCAACAGTTCCCGTACAGTAACAGTATCTACTGCTATCTGGAACAACCTCTCACATGCAGTAGAAAATCCCAACTCAAAGTACTGATAGTGAACCTTCAGAGAGATCAGTGGGAGAATAGTCACCAAAGTACACTGACAGCTCAAACAAAAGAAATTCAAGGAGCCTGATTCTCCCTGTCCTGTAATGTCTGGACAGTGGGAGACTAAGATTGAGAAAGACAGAATAAAATTCAAAGAAACATCTTTTTCTAAGTGCTAGCAGTAGACTGTAGCATTATGAGACAAAAAACAACTTAGTATCGTGGTTCTAGATCTATCAGCCTCTCAGTCTCCTTGTGCTCACTGCCAATGCTGAATGTGCGGAGGGAAGAAAGAACAGACCATCTTCCCAGCCTAGGGAAGGTGCATGACACCTCACTCTGAATCCACTGATGCAGTCTTCAGCCTCATGCTACAGCCCTCGCTTTGAGCCAATGACCTATTGGCTGGTATTTATAAGCTGAGCTCATACTTTCTTGGGGCTGGGGAGACATTTCAATCTCCACGAGCTCTAATGCAGGTCCCCTTCTCTTACCTGTAGTCCCTGTAGACATAAGCAGGTGGTTCTTTCCAGCACTCTTTCCCTTCAGGATCCAACAGACAGTTATCAGCATGGACAGGATGACTGAGATCCATGCGACCTTCCTGCTCTCCTGAAAAGGGAAGTTGCAAAAAAGAACAAGTGCATTTTAAATTTCTAGAAAGAGCAGAGAGTGAGGGACACACGAGAGTAAAAGGGAAGGGAGTCTCCTGAAAGCATGTGGCTCTTCAGGAGAGGAGGGTGAAGAATTCTTTACCTTCTACTGCTGTGCGGCACACAAGGTGTGTGAATGAGAAATGCAGTTTCTTTCCTGGAGTGAAATAGGATTCTATGATTTTCCGTGATTTCTCACTGGCCTGCAGAAGCAATTTGGCATCTCTCCAGTCCACGTCCCCACTCTGGGCTAGCTACAAGTGAAAAACAAGACTGTTAGAATACTCACAGAGATACTCTAAGAAATGACACGTGTACAGAGTCTGTACACAGATCTGTGTAAACTCCTGTGGTCATGCATGTAAGAAAATAACATTTTCTCATATAAATGTCAGGTATGCACGTGTGCAGTACACCAATTCTTTCCCTCTACTCAGCGCGTGAAGCCACATCTGGAATGCAGCATTATTTTGCGTTCCAGGATAGCAGGGACACTAGCAAACTGGAGTGAGCCCTCAGTAAAATGTCCTCGGACAGATGGAGATCTGGAACACATGACTTAGAAGAAAAGGCTGAGGAGCTAGGTTTCTTCAACCTAGAGAAGAGAAGGCTAAGGGAGGATCCAACTGCAGTCTCCTATCACCTGAAAGGCAGTTAAAGAGAAGATGGAGCCAGTCACTTCTTAGAGTAACACAGTGAAAAGACAAGAGGCAGTGGGTGTATGTTGCAGCAAGAGAAATTTTGGCTAGATATAAGGAAAACCAACTTGTCCTTGAGATCTGCACAGCACTGAAAAAGGCACCAGAGAGGATGGGCAACTTCAAACCTTGGATATGTTCACCACTTACATTCACAAAGCCTTAAGGAGTTTCATCCAGCTTTGAAGTTAGCCATGCTGTGAGCAGAGGGGAAAAGCAGAGATCCCCAGAGGCTCCTCCAACCTTAAATTACACCACTATTCTAAGCTACGCAGGCTTGTAAGACTATTGCACCCAGGCAAGTAGCAATCCTGAAACACTGCCCCACAAGAGAGAAGGTGCTTGTAGAGCCCTCCAAATACACTGTATCTACATATAAATGTGGAGGGGCAGGGGAAGCTGTTTATACTCTTGCAAGAAAGAAAACACACCCACAACCCTGACCAGAGTGCTCTTCACAGAGAAAAGCATGCTTTATGGACAAGAAGATGGCAGACTCACAGAGCCACTCACCTGCATGGCCTTCAGAATGGTTAACCCTTCAAATTTCTCATGTGGGGTGTGAGGGGACCGTCTTGCTCGATAGCCATCTCCTGCTCCTCTTGCTGCCTGGAACAAAATGATGCAGAGGACATGCACTAGGTTGCCTTCTCTCCTCCACAGCAGCATTAGAATACCGCCTGCTGAGGAAGAAGTGACACATACAGAGTTCCTATAAGACCCAGGCATCACCTCTGTCAGCCGGAGCAAGTCCTTACACTCAGACTCTGTCAGGACTCTGTCAAACACAACCCTCTGGGTTCCATTCATCTGTTGGGAATCCATGGTGACTGTGATACCCTCAAAAGGCAAAAAACCTGTAGGAGAAGTAAGTACAGACAGAGGTAAGCAAGCTTTGGATAAGAAGCCCTGAGACACAAACCCCCATCCTGGATAAGGAAGTAAATAGACACTATACATTCTCTGGGAAGACAGGACAGCTTCCCAGAAGTGCCCTTTCCTTGCAGATCTGGGCCACATGCATCCCTCACATGCTTCAAAGAAACCAGAGCATCAGCTGGGGAGCTGGCCTACAGCAAGTGCTTCTGGAGCCAGCAGAAACTTGGAGCTTTCTGGGAGAGCAGCAGAGAGCTGGGGACAGTTGAACGTATGGTGTACCCAAGAGCGAAACAGGCCCAGCCTCCTGGGGTGAGGCATCTTACCCCAGAAGCATTTCCAGTGCATCTTCCTACTGTCTCCAGTTCCAAAGAGAAGCAGTGGGTATTGGTCAATGACACGATCTTTTGATCTTTGGTCTTGACAAGATCTTTTGATCTCCCCCCCATCTCCTCTCACCTCTGGATGGTAAGGAATGCCAATGCACTCAGGTGCTCAGAACGATCTGCTCCCCCACAAGATACAGCAAGAGAACCACTTAGGGTGACTTCAAGCAAAGATACCAGAACAGAGCCCTGCAAGAGTATAGGGCCAGAAAGAATACAGAACTTCACTCTGCAGTCTACAGCATTCAGCCACAAGCCATCTGGATTGGTGTTATTCAGGGAAAGGCTTGCCAAAGCTGAACTGTCTGTTTCCAGTTTCCATTCCCCCTGCCTTCTTTTGGTCCCTCTCAGAAAAGTGTTGTTTGAAGCTGAGCTGGTGGAGGTGAACCATGTTTTGTGTAGACACTCCTGCCTGTCCGTGCTAGCTGTGCTGAACAAGGATCTACATGTCCACAGGCTTGACATACAACCAGGCAGCACTGACCTCAGCTTCTCCAGCCACAGTGCTCTTTAAGTTCCCATCCCAGAGAGGTACGCAGCGAGATTTTGCAAGAGTACACATGCATCACAGATGGAGAAAAGAAACAGTGAGAGGACTTGCTGAGCCATTCGAGTCAGTCTGCATATATGTTAGCATTCAAATGTCTGAGGATGGAAGAAAAGACAGCATTTAGCCTAGCTGACTGCAACCAAATATTTCTTCAAGCTTTTCTACTCACCTCTCTTCCCTCTCTCTTCCATATCCAGAGTTTCCTGCTTTTGCTTCTCCTGATCCTCTCTCGGGAGCAAGGGAAAAAACACAGACCAGGGTTGTCAGTACACAGAGCTATGTCTGCCCTCTTCTGTGATCAGCATTTGACTTCTTATTCCTGTTTTACCCATTCCTCAGTATGACAGTATTATTATCCCCTGCTTTCAACACTTCTATTTCAGTCCTTGTCAGTTCATCCAACCTTACCTATACTTTTGCTTTAGGTTTTCAGGAATCAGCTCATCTGGAGTCCAAAGATCCTGCAGGAAAAAATGCAGATGTTTCACCATAAAGTAAACTTCTCCCATAGTAGATCAGGACAAACATCCCATTCCTCGTCCCTCTTCTGCATGGCCAGACCAATCGCTCTGGCCTTGATCTGAGGACAGATTGGGTTAATGTATATGCTAACTACAGCAGTTTCCAGCTACCCTTCATTTCTGAAGCAGCAGAAAGGCCTTAGAAGATCCACCTCACAAGTATGTGGGGGGTCCTCTTCATTAGCATCTGATCCTCTCTGATTCAGGTGCTACTGAAGCAAGTTCTAGCAACTGTCTTGGTGAAATAAAGGCAGGAAATTTAAGATGATACCATTACTTACAGGGTCATTAAAAGTTCCTCCTAGATGTTCCGTGGCATAGTAAATCAATTTCTTCTCCATCAGAGATCTCTGCACATAATGACGAATATTCTACGGAAGCAAAGAGGCTGTCAAACAACTACTTCACAACAGGCAAACCTATCACTGTCCAGGGCAGAAATCTTCCCCAGTACACAGCTCTGTGCCATGAGGGCCCATTCTGTCCCAGAAGAACCCTGTCTGGTATAGATTATAAGCAAACTCAACTTCCACTTTCTTCAGTCCTGAGCTTGGAACACATCTACTGTAAAACGTGTTTCCCTTTGTGTTTCTTGCATCTGTGACCCTGTTGTGTGGGACAGGGGAGGGACCAGAAAGTACAGACCTGGGGTTGTAACTACCTCTCTTGCTGTGACAGCTGTATCTTCTCCAAGTTCTGTGTGGTACTGTTTCATTTTCTCCAATACTGGCTCATCCGTGGGATAGAAGAGCAAGTAGGAAGCAGCACATTCAGCAGCCAATGCCTGGTTCCCAACTTGGGCAGGGACAAAACAGAACAAACGGGTATATCTGAAAGACTTGGTGTTAACAGCAGATGTGTACCGGCCAACAGCAGCTGATCCTGGTCAGAATCTGGCAGTAGGGGGAATGACACTGAGTACACATCAATCCCTGCCCAGCTGTGCCTCTACCAGTGGGCAGAAAATACACAGAATGCACTGCACAAAGAATGGGCTCGCTTCCTATATTTAGTGGAAGTTCATTTAGAGGAGGGAATGTAAGTGTCCAGGAGCTGAAGGACAAGTGACAGATTGACCAATGTCATGATAAGACACCAGTTCAGCTAGGGCAGGCAGGGCTGACTTAGAAGGAGCATCACTGTTGACTCGAGATACATGCACATGCTTTAGATAAGACGTAGAGGTCTAATCTGGGGCCATGTATTGAAAATGAAAGTGTAAAATATACAGCTTGGACAGTTGGAGCAAGGACTTGAAATGGAGAGTAGTGTAGGAAAGATTTGTCCACACACAGTGGAAACAGCCACATTACCGGAGCTGCACAAGAAGACCAAAGTAAAGCATGAGATCTTTCCCAAGGAAGCAAGCAAAGAGAGGTTCTGGGCAGAGCAGGGTAGATGGGGAGAGAAGGAGAGCAGAGGTAGAGCTCAGGTGAGTGTGCCAGTTCTCCCTGTGACATGCTGCCCTGCAAGTACAGAAGTGGAAAGTTAAGGGATGCCACACCATCACCCACTGGTTTGTAGCTCTGCTCACCTTGATCATACGCAAACTGCAGTAAATCGAGATGAGACGGTATGAAATCTTCTGTGGCAGAAATCCACCCTGGCTTTGTGGCAATTTCAAGGACGCACTGCTGCCTGCACTTCAACACCTGAATATAATGGGCTGCAAGAAAGAGAGGCATGAAAGCCAGCAGCTCTGACAGCCAGACAGGAGTGCTGGAAGATGAGGCATGTCCACTGTAAGAAGAATGGCTTTCTTACCCATCCCTTTGGGCCTCTAACACTACCTGCAATGGCTTCATACAGGCCAGGCTGCAAATCCTCCTTCTCCTCCTCTTCATCCTCCAGCGGCCCTTCACACAGAGCACGACACTCTTCAAGTGCTGACAGTGCCTCTCTGAGTGACTCCTCCAGTCTGTCCACAGCCTGCAGGTACTCATCTGCATTGTAATGCTGCATACCGGCCTCATATGCTTCCTGCAGAAGACAGATCCAGGCTCCTCATTAGCGCAGGTGACACCAAAGGACTCCCAGAGACTGAGTCACTCTCAGGATGGTGCTGACACCTAGGGCCCGCCTGGATCACGAACAGCCCTCCATGCAGTGATAGCCATTCTGCTGGACTGGGGCCAAATGTACTTCTCCAAAGCCCCGCAACTTACAGAAATAGTCACCACAAAATGCCTGTGTCATAATTGCAGTAGTGTGCCATCACCGAAGCACGTGCATCTCATCTCAAGCCACAGACCTTGTGTGGGAACAGATCAGGGCTGCACGCTGGTCCCTACAATGTGGTATTAGCTGCTGATGTCTGGTTCTGCATCGGACCCTCACCCAGTGTGGTGCAGCCTCCAGGTCTCGGAAATTGTCTGACTTCACCCCCGACATACGCCGGTATTTCTCAATGTCCTCACGCATCTGGAGGTGTTGAGGATTGGCGACAAAGAACGTGTGAGCAGCTGAGACTGCCTGGTCCAGTTTCTTCAGCTGCAGAGAAAAAAAGGCTGCGTACATCACTCCCGCTCGTCTCTGGGCCCACCCCTCAGCACAGCTGCTCCCGCTAACCTCTGTGACCGCGGCACCAGGCTGTCACCCAGCTCTGCCCACACGGGGAGGTGCCCCGCGCTGCCTTCCCACGGCAGCGTGCATGGGGTGCTGGAGATCTCCAGCCCGCTCCCCGAGCCCGGCTGCTGCACCACCTATTCCCTCCCCGGGGCTGCCGCCCCCGGGCCCCGAGGGTAGGCCCACCTGGAAGAAGGCCACCTGGAGGTAGTTGTAGGGCTCTCTCCGCTCGAAGTCCCGCTGGATGACAAGGCTGGCGCGGTGTGCGGAGGGCGCGGCGCCCAGCCGGCTCCCCAGGCAGTGCT
>JAOWBP010000001.1:64165983-64188916 GCA_028571105.1 Tragopan temminckii | reverse complement strand
TACAATAAGGCTTATTCTCCTTTTCAGATCTTCTGTGGGCACCTATTTATTAAAGAACAATTGTGCAGGCTTCAGGGGAGCTGGAGCTAAATTATACCTTCAACAGCCAGTCATGTCTCTGAAAACGTCATCTAAACAGAATTTGGTTGGAGAGCTGAAAGAAAACCAATCCAACATACGTTTCCCTTAACAGATATTGTTGCCTCCCCACCCCAATCTCCACTGTTTCTCATGGAAATGCACATTGTAGCTCTGCTGCTGAGAAGACAGCATCTCCCACTGCATTCCTTGTGTGAGGGATAACGAAGTATTTGGGCATTTCTATCACAAAGAAACTGTAACCAAATGTCTGCCGGGGAGACAAAGAGGTAGCGGCATCCATGTATGTACCTGTAGTGACCCAAGTGAACACACCGGAGTCCTATACGTGTTGGTCTGTCAAAGCCAAACTCTTCTGTTTTAGAAAAGCCACCAAGGTAAGGCACTGCTTTGAGGCAATGCATCTTCATCACCTTGGTGCTTCCACACGTCCTAGCATAGGGACGTGGCATTATCTCACTGGCAGTAACTGCTAACAAATTCTTCTCACAACGTATGGAGGTACACACACACCTGTTCCCTGCTGTTACAGTACTGCTGCATTTAAATGGGTAATGCACCACCTCCTGCACTTCGTTTCCTTCCGTGAACAAAAAAAAAGGACAAATGACAGTGAGTGGAGGGGAAATGGGAAGGGGAGATTCTTTAGGAGTGTAAAAGCTGAGGAACTTCACTTCCAAAAAACCTCCCCTGATCGCTCAGCCATACTGTTTGTAAAATCCCAGCATCTAAAACAAAAGAAAGCAGTGGTTAGGTGGACAAATGGAAAAAGAAAAAAAAAAAATAATAATAATAACATGTACCTCGAGCACAAAAATGTACTTTCCTCCAAAACCGGAGACATCGTGCAAAACCAATTTTGCAGATGCGGGAGTGGCAAAACGCTGCACGGCTGCAAAATGCAACCGTGCTCAGAGGGGCGAGCTCCTTCCCACCCTCTGCCGGCGCCCGGCCGAGCCGAGCAGCACGGAGCCGCTGAGACAAGGCTGCCCCCTACGGGAGCGCGGGCGGCGGTGCAGCTCCCCCCTACCTGCCGGGGACCCGCATTTTGAGGCGAGGCGAGGGCTCCGACACTGGAAAATGGAGCTTTTCCCGCGGCCATACCCGAACTACAGCTCCCAGAAGGCAATGGCAGTCCCGCTGCTCTGTGCTTGTCTGTACTGACCGTCCGTGCGCGTGACGTGTGGGACGGGACTCGGTGGATCGTAGGGGCAGTCTTCACAGAGGTACTTGCAGCTAGGACACAAGCTATTGATTGCTGCCGCTATTTGTTCCGTATTTACCAGTGATCCCACCGGAACCAACCCCGTCTCAACACCATTCTCCTTCCCACCATCTTTTCTCTCCTGTCACAGCCTTTGTCTTTCTTTGATGAATGCACTCCTTTTCCTGTGTTATTTAGTAAAGAGTCAGCAGTGAAATGCCAGTGTTGATTTTTAAGTGTTGTCTTTCAATTTGGAGGTCCGTACTGGGGCTTCGTCAAGGGGGCTTAGGGCTCACTGAACAAATTGACTTACCTTACTCATTGTGAAAGGTGTGGCAGCAGTCAGGCAAGGGCTGAACAGGAGCTCTGCAGGACCTCAGTGTGCCCAAGCACACAAAGAGGCTACTGATAGCTTTTTCTCTTCCAAAATCTGCAGTTTCAGTTTACTGTCACAGGATGTCAAGTGGGAATCTGGCTTGTGACCTGCCCTGGGGTCTGTTAGATCAGTGGCAGGCATGATTAAAATCCCCCGCAGAAGTTCTTCACGCAGAGAACACTCTCCTCTCTGCCCTTCCCTCAATATTCCCCAGCTGGGTGCAGGACAGACAAGTCTCACTGTGGGACAGCTGTGAAAGCAGGTTGGGGGTTATCTGTGCCTTTCTCTTGCCAATTTCCTCTGCTTGCTTTGGTTATCTTTCTGCACGATCCTCTTCTGCTCTGATGGCAAAATGTCCCCATTCCTCAAATGCAGACAAGTGCAGAGAAACATCAGGCCAAGTCAAGGGTCTCAGGTGTGAAATACATTTTAATTAAGTTTGGGGTTCTGTAGTTTGTTGCTCTGCTGAGCATTGACTGTCTAGAAGGTGAAGCAGACATTATGGGCAGAAGAGAGAGCGAAGGAGTGCAAGAGGGATGGAAACAGAGAAGAAGGTTGAGATAAGCAAATGAGAGCATGTGTTTTTTTTACGACTGTGTTTTAATATATTGCCCCACGGTACTATGTGCTGACCCACAAGATCCCAAAGAGCTGCTTAACCTGGAGACTGACAGCACACGTACACACAGCCAGTGACAAGAGATTGATCACTCAGCACTAAGCTGCTGACAAGCACAGCTCAGCATGGAACAGTGCTCAGAACGGAAGGAAGGAACGCTTAGGTCCCACCACGGCTCAACGCAAATGCACCTGGGGCACAACAATGCTGTAGGCCAGTACACATACACCTACACACACGCACAACGAGAGCGAGCCACTGGTGACACTCGTTCAAACACAGCTACAAGTGCGACACTTGTCCAAACACACCAGCCGACGCACATATGTTCACTGCACATGCTTCGGCGTACAACGTAAACACGCTGGGCAGCATGCTCCCATAGTCTAATATGTGAACAGAGTGATTCAGATGCGCACAAGAACAAAAGACACAAAATGCCTAGATTGAGAAATGCTTATGATCCCAAAGCAAGGGACAGGGTGCAGACCTCTTTTTCATCCTTCACCTGGGTATATCTAGCCAGGGATGCCTGAACTCGTGGGGTTTTGAGGTGAGAGGTGGCAGAGAAGGGAGAAAGAGCAAAAAAGGGAGTAGTGAAGAAAAGGAGGGTTCAGAGTCTGTGGTGTGGGAAAAAGCTGAAGGGTGTCTATGCCTGGGGGACAACGTTCAAAGAACACTCGGGTTGCGAAAGTTGTGTCCAGCAAAGCGTGCTTCATCGCCAAGCTCTTCCTCAATCCTGCAGAAGAGAGAGACAGCAAAAGTCAGGAAAGGTACCAGACTACTTGAGGGATAACACACAGCCAGGAAGCTGAAGGGGGACAGAGTGGCTAACTGCTGTATAGTGCTGCTATCCCACCATGCCAAGGAGGAGGGATCCAGAGATCTCTACTTTCACCTCTGCACCTTGCCTTCACATTTCTCCTACAAGCTCCTTCTGCCCTTGGGCTTCTAGCTTCCCCATTTAGTTACTCTCCATTCTCACTTGCATTTCCTACCCTAGGAGTCCCTTACCTCATGAGCTGGTTGTATTTAGCCAGGCGTTCAGACCTGCAGGGGGCACCCGTCTTTATCTGTAAAGGATTTCCCAAAACAAACACTGTAAGACACCATTACGACTTGCACCAGTTTCCCCAGAGGGAGAAGCAAGAGGGATGCTGCTTCTCACCTCTGCATTTTCCTGCATGCCTGTGCACACCCTAGGTTTCACGTACCTGCCCAGTGCACAGTCCTACAACCAGATCAGCAATGAAAGTGTCTTCGGTCTCCCCAGATCGGTGACTCACCATCACACCCCAGCCATTCTCCTGGGCCAACTTACAGCTGCAAGGAGCAAGATATATATTCAGCAGCTGCCACTCTAATACCCACCACCTGCACAGGCTGAGATCCAGACCCTCTCCTCCCATCCTCAGCATCCTACACTCTTGCAAAGACACAAGTCTTAACCTTATTGTGGTACATCACCAACTCTTTCAAACAACAGTGGCAGCAGGGTGAACTCACGCTTGGATGGCCTCCGTGACAGATCCAATCTGGTTGACTTTGAGCAGGAGGCAGTTGCAGGCCTTCTCTTCAACAGCTCGCTCAATGCGCTTGGGGTTTGTCACTGTCAGGTCGTCTCCCACTATCTGAATCCCAACGTTGGCCGTGAACTTGGACCAGGCCTCCCAGTCATCTTGGTCAAAGGGATCCTCAATGGAAACCACTGAATGGACAACAGAAGAGACAAGTCAAAGCTACCTTCCTTCCAATCCCCCCAGAATTGTAGAGATGCACCTGCGATGTCTGCAACACCAGTGCTGAGTCCCCATTGCCAAGGACAGTGGCTCACCTGGATAATCACGTACAAAGCTTTGATAGAGGTCACCCAGCTCATCTGCCGAAATGTAGCGGCTTGGGTCATCTGGGGACTTGAAGTCAAGGTCATATTTGCCATCTCGATAGAACTCAGAGGCTGCCACGTCCATACCAATGACAATCTTGTCTGTGTAGCCAGCCTTGTCAATAGCTTCCTTGAGGAGCTCCAGAGCTGGAAGGAAGAGAGTTGAAGTCAGCCTGTGCAAAGAGCTCTGACTTCCAGCAGAAACTTTCCCTGTGAGCAGGAGCCACTGCGAGTCTGACGGTGCAGTGAGAGAGAATGAAGCCCTGAGCACAACAGAAACATGTTGAGGGGCTGCGGAGGCCACATCCAAAGGGATAAAAGGATTGGGTGTAAAAAGGAAAAGGCCTTGGTCACATCATTGCAGGCAGGGATATCCCATTAACGTGTAACTCTCACCTTCACTGTTTTCCAGGATGTTAGGGGCAAATCCTCCCTCATCACCCACATTAGTAGCATCCTTGCCATACTTCTCCTTGATGACGCTCTTGAGATTGTGATAGACTTCAGCCCCAATGCGCATGGCATCGCGGAAGCTTTCAGCTCCCACAGGTAGAATCATGAACTCCTGCATTGCCAATTTGTTGCCTGCATGGGAACCTCCATTGATCACATTGAAAGCCTGGAAGAGTTTGTAAGTGAATTAGAGCTGAAGGAACTCATTTTGACAAGGCTCTCAGGTGGGTTACCATGTCTATTCATGATATACCACATCCCATAGAGTAACATAACACATCAGCTGCAGCGTGTCAGACCAAATCCACTGGGATCCTCCTTCCAATAGTGGCAAAAAACTGGAGAGGACTTTCCCACCTGTTTCCCTCTCAGAGTTCTCCCAAATTGTATGTATTTATCTGTGCATTCAGCAATGCTACATCAACCTCTCTTCTAGGAACTTTTTCCTCGACCCCAAGAAAATTTTAGCACCCACAGTATGCTTTGTGAGGGAGTTTCACAGTATAACTACCCTTGTTTTGAACTGTGCCTCAAAGGGTTCACACAATGCCCTCTGGTTCTTGCATTAAGAGTGAGTGGTTGATCCTCAATCAACTCCCACCACAACAACTGGTGTATCCTTCTCAGCTCCTATTTTCCACAAGGAAAACTCCTAGTTTACATAGCCCTTCCTTTTACAAAAGCTGGCCCACAATTTGATCTGTCTCTTATCCTTTCCTGAGCCTTTTCCAGTTCCCCTCTACTCCTGTGGAGGTGTGGAGGGCAGAGCCTTACAAACCATTCCAGGAATAGGCATTCTGTTTGTGAGTCCTTCCCTGAGAAAGCTTGGGCATTGGCTTGCTTTCTGCAGTGCGTTCAGCTGGTGTTTTGGTCCTATATCGCTTCCTTCTCTACCTCCTCTATCAAACACACTCCTTGAGGTATCTTTAGAAGTTTCTGAATTAGTATGTCAAGGATGGAGGATTCTTACTGGCACAGGAAGAATGAGATCGGAGTTGCCTGCCAGGTCAGCAATGTGCCGGTACAGGGGGACATCCTTCTCTGCAGCTCCTGCCTTGCACACAGCCAGTGAAACTCCCAGGATGGCATTGGCACCAAACTTGGCTGTGGGCAAAACCAAGAAGACATTGAGGTTCTCAGGTACTGCCTTCCTGCCCAGCAAGTGCCCTTGCCAGACCAGCCTACAACCCTCCCTCCACCCACTGTGATCTTTACTCCCCAGACCGAAATAAATAGCAAATTACATTTGTTCTCTGTGCCATCCATCTCAAGCATCAGATTGTCTATCTTCTCTTGATCTACAACAGAGAGGCCCTGGAGGAAAGAAAGAGTTCCTGAGAAGGGGATGTTGAGAAGAGTTGTTGGCTCTGGCACATGAGGAAGGAGGTGTTGATGGAGAAGCTGGGGGTACATGGACTTTTTCAGCTTGTGGGGGAATGTATACGCACAAAGCTCTGGAAATTAGTGCCTTGGTATACAGTCAAGTAAGGTAATCATGATGATGTTATTGCAGTGCAGTGTAGACGCACCCACATTAGATAAAGGATCAGCAGCAGCCCAGGCCGGTCACACAGAGTTCAGCACATAGCACTCACTTGAGGATTTATCCAGCTTTTTGGCAGATTCCAGGGAGCTTTGTGGTGCTATGGCTACATATAAGCTAGGCATAACAGTGCATGCTCAACCCCAAGAAAGCGCATGTGAACTAGATGGAGCTGTTCCTGGGAGTGAGGTGGGGAGCAGTGTTAAGGCCAATGCGGGGAGCCTTCTACCAGTACAGAAAGTTCTCAGGGGTGAGGAGAGCTGGGCTCTCAGTCAGACTCCTCACAAGCTTCGTGGCTTTCAGTGCATGACATCAGCTCAACTCCCTTCAGAGCAGGTTCCATAAACGGCTTACAGATGTGACACCACAGCTCTGTAAGTCCACAGACTGCACTGGGGGGGCTGCCAGACCTTGCATGGGTACAGTCATTGTTCACCACACCATGAATGCTGGAGGAGAGGGGAGGACGGATGGGTGTGAGGACACAGACATGTGGATGAGGTTAAGTGAGGAGGAGCATATTTGAAAAAGGGAGAGAGCTCTACAGAAAGAAACGAGGGGACTGGCTACATGGTACAGATGCAGCAGTGGGCCAGATAGGGTTAACTCCTTTCCACTCAGAGAAAAGATCCCTGTGGTTGCATACAGCCATGGAGGCAGGAGGGGTGTGCCTGGGTTCACAGAGAACAGCACTACATCTGTCAACTCAGTGAGATGAAGAAAGGCAGAGCCAGAGATCAGGTGGAAAGAGACGGAACGGAGTAAGCGTTCAATAAGGAAGAACAAAGAGAAATCCTTACAGAGCCCACGATAGCTGGGGCGACAGTGCTGTTGATATGATCCACGGCCTGCAGGACCCCTAAAGAAGGGAATAGACAGAGAAAGAAGGAGAGACAAAGGTTGAGGCAAAGAAGAGAATGAAGAGAGGGAGGGAGAAGACCAATAGAAAGGCTGAGAGGGGGAAACAGGGAGGGAAGGTTGAGGCCTGACATTTCACTTGACACTGGATCAGTGCCTGCATGGTCTCATGGAGGGCATGTTTCATTAGTGGATGAGTGGTACCCTCTGGTAAAGCCCCATGTGTGGCAGCCCAAGGTACAGGGTGTGGAGCAGACACCTTCCCACCTTTTCCAAGGAAACGTGACTTGTCATTATCTCGTAGCTCCAATGCTTCATAGATACCAGTGGATGCTCCGCTGGGGACCGCTGCTCGAAACATGCCTGAGGGACAGCAAAACATGTGTATGAGTAGAGCAGAGGATTAAAAGGAAGGAAAACCCTCATGCATCTGTCTTTATTCTACTTTAAGGAAAGGATAGAGCCACCCGCCTCTGCCAACAGATAGCCCCACTGGCTGGCTGCTCGTGGCTAGTTTTCTCAGAGGTGAACACCTCTCAGAGGCGGAACAGCAGAGTGTCTGACAGAAGGAAGTCCACCCAGTGTTTTCAGACTGGGAAACCTGGATCTCAGCCATGCAGAGGACTGTGTCAGTCCCAGAACTATAAATGACATGCAGAAATCCCTTGTCATGGTACCCCTGCCTACATCCTTCCACAGGCAGCCCTACTCACAGCAGTCAGAGGCTTCCTCCCCTTTTGTCCGGGGCTGGATTTTTACCTCAGTGAAGGAGCAAGAGGTTGGAGGCCTGCTCTGGTCACTCATACTACACACATATCTGATCCCACCTAGCTTTCAGCCCAACATAGCTGCAGTTCTTCCAGATGAAACGCATAATTGCACACACATGATTGCACACATATCTCAGAAACAAATCTTCCCTCAACCTCAGGAGCATGGCTGTGGAAGCCTTTCCAAATGCGCCTCAGGAGTGAAAGTATAGCTGCAGGAGAGCATTGTGTGGATAGGACAAGAAGGTAAATATGTCTACTTTAATAAGACTGTCTCTGCTACAATCAGACATGGGGCAAGCCACATGCACAACAGTCAGCAGTCGCTGTGCATGTCATGTAGGACCAGAGGTAGACACCAGGAGATCTATCTCCCTGGCCTGATGTCTCTGGTTGCTCACTGGAGCACCTTCAGTGGGAGATTCTCCCTGCTCGGCTGCTGTGCAGATCCAGCCTCTTCAGCAAGGCAGGATTTCTCCTTCATCTCTCATCTTCACCACATACCTTTGTGTGTGTACAGGTCCACCTCCACAGTGGGGTTCCCACGAGAATCCAGGATCTCTCGGGCATGGATCCTCTCGACTGCCATGGTGACTCTGTGAAGAGGAGAGGAAAGGACATGATCAGTTCTGAGCTGTTCTGCAAGGTCTCAGGCTGCCCTAGGGACCTGATGCTCACCCTTCTAATGTCTAGGCAGAGAAAAGGATGCTGAACAAAGATCTACATTAGAGGCTGAAGTTCAGACTCCAAGGAAATTTAGACTAGAGGGGAGATATGAAAAATGTGATCCAAAGCCCAGAAAGTGAGAAGCTGTCCACATTCTCTTCAGGAACTGATGCTGAACCCCATCCCTTCACTACATATAACAAAGTAGGAGTTTTCCCTCTTGTCCTGTGTGGCAGCCATGTGCCCCCTTCCCAGCACGGCTGACTTACAGGGGGCCACAGCACCAGGGGCTCTGGAGAGGGCACAGCCCTGGCACCAGTGCTCCCAGAAACTTCCATCTCCTCACAGGGGTGAGAGATCCCTGTTGGGCCCTGGGCAGCACCTGCCTTGGCCTTGCCTCCACAGCTGGCACCCTGCAGGGCATGGCTGCAGTCCACACCAGGGACTGGGCCAGCCGAGCTGAGACTGAGCAGCCAGAGGCTGTGGCATCTGATGAAGGGGAGGAACAGCTCTGAGGACAAGGGAAGGGAAACCGGGCAGGCTAGGATGCTGAGGCTGACCCAAGCTCATGGCCCCCACACACCAGAGGAATGTAGGCACAAAAGATCTTGAGGCATCTCTGGCAGGGGCGTGCGAGGATATCCGGCATTTTGGATGCACTTAGTGAAACCTGAGGTGGGAAACAGGCTTGTGGTTGAGGAGAGCAGTTTGGGAGAGGCATTTTTTGCTGAAATTCATTCCCAAGGTTCTCCAGAAGAGGTCTGCCCCACTTCCTGCTCCCCCTAGCTGGCCTTGCAAGTCTCCCTGCCTCCACCAGCAGGCAGTGGGGCAGTGCAGCGTAGGGAGCAGCCTTGCTGGGAGCAGGCAGCATCCGCTGACTGTCTGTTACTGCCACTCCTGCTTCACTGGGCTTTCTGCCCCTGGCTCCCCAGCTTATTCATTCAAAACAGGGCAGAGCTGGAACCACGCAAAATGCAGTGTGGAGTCCGGGCCCAGGGGCAAGCATGGTGCAGTAAGTGTTTTTTCTGGGCAGAATCATGCCTTGGGCTGCAGGCAAGGATACAGCCGACGTTGTCTCTCAGCACAGGTGTGTTTGCTGGGGGGTGCTGCAAATAGGGCATCACGGCGAAGAGCAGGGCTAAGAAACAGGCTGGGGAAGCCAGAGTCAGTTCCCAGTCTCATGGCCTCTGATACATGGAAATCACAGGGTGTGGGGAAATCACACCACTTTGGAGTTTCAGCAAAAGCTTGCGATACTGGGAAGGTTAAGTGGGGGGAAACCAGGGCTCTCTGGAACCTATGCAGGGCCCTCCACAGGGCCCATCTGGTCTGGGATCCCCCTCAGCCACACTGGCAGCATTTCTCACGCCATCTGGCCTGCACTGCAAGAGCTTCCTTCAGAGCCATGCCTGCACAGCTGTGAGCTTCTTCACAGCAGTGCCCTGGCCATACCCCTGTTAAAATGACCTATGGCACAGCAGGGGTCCGACAACAAGACCTGTGCCAGATGCAGTGCTTACACGATCATGTTGGCCCTGGTTACATCCCTCTGCTTGCATCCACCTACCCCTGTTTGAACCAGCTCCAAGGATGCCAGATGACAAGCCCAAACCCAACCTAGCTGGCTCCATCCCATCATTTACTGGATCTTTTCATTCCTCTTTAGTTCTCTACACCTTTTTCTCCACTTCCGCAGTTTCCCCATGTCCCTCTCTACTTGGCCTCTGCTGAACCACTCTGAAATCCCTAGCATCAGCTGCACTGTCCTGAAAGCAGGTCAGAGGCGGATAAGCTGGGATAAGGGATTGGGACAGAGCCACAGTCGGAAACCCATTGACACAGTGAGGAGAAGAGCAGCCAGGGTGGAGGCTGGGCTGCCTCTCTCAAGCAGGGGCTGAGCAGGGTACCCTGGCATGGCGCTGCTGCAGTGCCTCCCACGGGCACTGCTTCATGCAGCACAAACCGCCAGGGCACTGCCTGACCCTGCTGCCGCAATCCCCCCTCCCTTCACTGCAGAGACCCTTTCCCAAGGCACAGCCACCAGTCCTGCGTGCTGAGGCCCCGGTGCAGCTGTCATCCCTCCGGCTAGGCACTGCTCCTAAGGAAACCCGCACTGCTGCAGTGTCGTGGCTGATGCAGCTCTCGCTTGCTTGACTGTCACCTCCTCTCCCTGCTGCCCCCCCTCACCCTGTGCGGTATGGGGCGGTGATAAGAAAACATCCCTCCTCCTCCCTCCTTCTCCCTGGAACTGGGCTTCGTTCTCGTGTTTGCGTCGACACCTCGGTAGTTTGGGAGAGGTCTGCGCTGAGGTGGGGTCCTTTCCCCAGCAAAATCCAGTGAGCTTTACCTCACACCACTGCCAGCCCCCTCCCCCAGGTAAAGCTCCATCTCAGCGTCTCCCCGCAGTGCCCTTGGCAGTATGCTTGTCCGTTGCCCCCCCTTTTGAAATTCCCCAAACTCATATCTGAAACGATCCTTGCCGGGGATTGGGAAGGAGGGAGTACCTGAAATTAAAATATGAAAGAAAAGTGAGAAGGGTGGGGGTGAGGAGAAAGGGGTGGGAGGATCAGGTGGAGGAAGTGAGGGGAGTTTAATTGCAAACGCCGCTCACAACGGTCCTTTTCTACAGGGACACAAGTGCGTGTAGGGTTTGGAGGGCACGGAGTGGGGAGCAGAGGCACGCATGCAGTGAGGGGGGGGCTGGCCACGGGGAGACACTTACCTTCCTAGAGCAGGGGTGAACGAGAGACTGAGAAAGTGCTGGTAGAGAGGAGAGAGGACGGAGCTGAGGAGGGATGCAGGACCTCAAGGGGAGATGATGTGTCCTCTAAGCTAACGGCGGCGGCGGCAGCAGCAGGATGGAGACGCCCCTGATAGGGCCGGGACAGCAGCATGTGACCCAAAGCTGCGATGAGTCAGGATTTAGCAAAGCTTTGCAAACAGCACGTAGGGGATGGAGAGAGAAAGAGAGAGAGAGAGAGAGAGAGAGACAGGGGACAGACACAGACAGATGAGGGCAAGAGAGCTAGGGAATAGGAGTGGGTGGGCAGGATAAACAATTCCAGACACTCCAGGTTCATTAAATATTTTTATCCAAACAAGAAAATCATGTAGAATTTCTTTGAGCCATAAATCAAACCATGCAATTTGTAACCCCCCTTTTCCTCTCGGGACTACTTTGAGTATGTACGTGCAGAGACTGTAAAAACACTGCAGTAACTAAAGGCAGCATCCAGGACACTCCTCTCTTCTTCAGGCAAAATGAGGTGAACATCATATCTATAGCTCTTGCTTTGCACATGGGAAGATGCATCCCCAAATCTTCACAGGGAACAGGGATTTAAACCAGAGGTCATTCAGTCACATCACCCTGGATAGATACCTCCATTTCCTGAAGAAGGAAAGAGGGAAAAGTTAAATGCCTGACTTCTTTTTCTCTTTCACCTCTCACTTGTGCTGCTGGGGCCAGGGATGGCAATCAGGCTGTGAAGCCTGTTTTCAGTTGCATGCTACACTGCCCTTGGGACTGACCTCCCTTAGCCATTTTCTCATTCAGTTCACAGGAGGAGGGACTTACCAGCACATCTGATCTTACGTCTTTCACATTCTTGTTCATACCTTTTCCTCTTCCTGCCTTTTCTAACAGATTTCATTTGCCTCTGCATGCTAATTTTGCTCAACTGGTTCCTTGTCGAGGCGCTTCAGGTGTGGCAGCTGGACCAGGACCTCCTGCTGGTAGTTTGTTTCATCAGAGCATGGATTGTCCATCAGCACCAGGGCCTGCAGCACAGGGAGCACCTTCAGTTTTGCCACTTCCTGCAAGCTACTGATCCCATTGTTCCTAAAGAAAAACCAGCACAGTGTGCAGGAGAAAGAGATCCATATAAGTCCTAACAATAAGGATTTCTTTGTGTTCAAACAGTGTGTTGAACAGTCTGACAATGCCACCCCCTGTACAGCAAGTGCTTGGAAGAAAAGGACACTGGTGGTCATGGCAGGACATAGAGAACAGGCGGAGAGGGATGGAAAAAGAGTTACAGCAAGATACAAAAAGTATGATGTGGAGTCTGAGAGCAACTGGAGAGGCAGATCTTTTCCAAGAAGCTTGGAAAAGTCCTGGGTGAGAATCTGGTAGAAAACTGAGCCCTGAACACCAGTTAAAAGCTGTAAAGATCAATCCAATCCGTTCCCATCAGGTCTTCAGCTTCTAGAGAAAACAGAAAATCCTACAGATGTAAATGGAAGTACAGCCTGATGAACTGGTGTCTAGTCCTGACACGAAGCAGGGAGGACCCACCGTAGATTGAGGTACTGCAGGCACTTCATGCTGCTAGAGAATCCATCCAGGGTCTCAAGCTCATTGTCACGCAGGTGCAGAGTTGACAACTGCTCTAGTGCCTCAAGGCCTTCGAGGCTCCTAATGGCATTCTGGGCCTAAGCAGGGACATAGGAAGTAAGAATGAAAAAAAGGCACACATGGCAAAGGGAACAGCAGTTATTTCTGTTCTGTCAAGCTCTTTCTACTCTTCAGACTTCCTACCACTGCTAAGCAACCTTCTCTGAAGCAGAGCATCATACATACGTAACAATGTAGGGAGGCTACCTGGCAGTGACAGATAGTATGGTCAGAAGTCAAACCAGTAATTGCACTGGAATTTTAGAGATAGAGGACAGAATACTTGAGAACATGTCTGCAGCTCTCGTTTGTATCTCTGATCAGGCTGGTTAGACTCACAAAGAGTTAGATGGGAAAGGACCTTTGGAAGTCTACACGCAGCATCCTGCTTGCAATCAGGCTAACTACAATGCTATACACATCAGGTTGCTCAGGGCCTTACTGAAAGAGTTCTGAGTATTCAGGTTCAAGAACCAAATGCCTGCCGAAAAACAGTTCCCTGCAGCATCACTTAGTGACTGGGACATGATCGCCCCAGATGAGTAATTCCAACACAGCCTCTAGTTATGCAGGGATGCAGACATGCCATGATTCAAATTTATCAGAGCATGCCATCTGAGCCACCTGCTGACTTCCAGCAAAACACCCCTTCCACAGCAGTGCCTCATCTGAGTCCCTAAGGCCTCAAGGAGTGACAATGCGGAACAGAAAGCAAAGACCTAAGTCAAGTGTATTTAAAGGATAATTATCTGCTCCTCTCAGTCATAGAGTCCAGTTTAGCTGCTTCTTTTATGGGAGAAATCTACTACCAAGAAGTCTACTCTTCTGCTCCTCTATGACCAGAAGCAGGCTGCATGATCCTGACAGAGGTTACAGAGAAGTGGGGGTTGTCAGTTGGTTTAAGAGCTTCTTAATACAATATTTATGAGCTAGCCATAAGTACACTTTCTTGCAAATAAATAAATAAATAAATAAATAAAATTGACAATCCTAGGGCACGAAGAATATCTTACCAGTTCAAAATTCCCTATTTCATTCAGTTGTGAGATGGGGAAACACGAAATTCTTAAATTCAGTAATAGTTTCACAGCACAATTTTGACTAGAAAGTTCCACTCAAAGCCTCCTGTCCATCCCTGGATTAACAGCAGTGCTAGCACCAAAGCTGGATCTGATTGCTCATGGCCTTATGCACCCAAGTTTGCAAAATCCCTGGCAATTACGTTATCCCTACCACACCTTTCAACCCAGAGATAAGCAGGACTTCACTTGTGATTGTGGCTTAGGGTTGTAGTTTCTAAGGATGCAGATACATGAACAGGACACAGGGAGAGAGGCTCCTATCCTGGTTTCAACTGACATAGAGCTAATGTTCTCTATAGTAGCTGTCACCACGCCATGTTTTGAATTGAGGATGAGAATAATGTTGATAACACTCCAATGTTTTAATTGTTGCTGAGCAGTGCTGCGCAGAGACTTCTCAGCTTCTCACAGTGTCCTACCAGCGAGGAGCCTGAGGGGCACAAGGAGGTGTGAGGAGACAAAACCAGGACAGTCCCAAACTGGCTAAAGGGATATCCAACACCATTTGGCATCACACTGAACTATAAGACTGGAGGAGTTGGCCAGGGTGTGCTCCTGCTGCTCAGGAACTGGCTGGGCATTGATCAGGGGGCGATGAGCAATTGCATTATGGAACACTTTCTTTGTGGGTTTTTTTTTTGTTTGTTTGTTTTTTGTTTGTTTTTATTCCCTATTCTGTCCTATAAAACTATTTTTATCTAAAACCACGAGTTTTACCTTTTCCCCCCAATTCTCTCCCCCATTCTACCAGGGAGAAGGAGTGAGCAAAAGGCTGTGTGGTGCTTAGCTGCTTGCTAGGCTAACCCACAACAGTGCCACTGCACTCTCTGTTCCTTTTTTGTTACTCAAGCAGTGACATGGTCAGTGCCCAAATCTAACAAAAGGGGAACAGTCTCAACTGGTGGGACAGGAGAGCAGTTTAGGGCAGGGTCACTTATGAAAAGAACATTTTGTAGAAAATGAAGACTTCATTGGCATCTGAAGCAGCCGGGCCAAAAGGGTAACACTGAGAAAAAGAGGAAAGTCTGAGATTTAGTGAAGGTCCTGTAAACAAATTTAAAAAGCCAGGATGGATTTGTAAACCTCACTTCAGAGGAAATCAGGAGCTGATGTCAGAATCAGGGTGGGGAGCTCACGGACCACTAGTCTGTGAAATGAGTAGCAACCTACTATCACTCCCACTTGCTCCATTACATCAGTGTGAACAGTTTTAAAGGCTCCAGCCATGCACGTGCTAACAGGACGATGCAGAACAGATTTTTGTTCTTCCTTTTTTTCTAAACTCAAAGAAGCACTCACAATGACACCTTTATTTGAATGATCACATCATCACCTCAGCTTCTATAACAATTCCTCACATACACACGAAGCCATCATTTCTTAGTGAAAGCTAATACAATATGTTGCCCATGCTGCAGCCAGCCTTTGCCAACAGTACTGCATAATGAACAGGAAGTAACACAGACCTACACTTCGGACAGCAGTGAACCTAAAATGGATGCTGATTGAAGCACCATATGGTTCACAATCAGCCTCTGGTTTTCCTGCTGGTGGGCAGAACTTTGTGAATACTGAAACTATGTCATATATTAACCAAATCTGATTCAGTTACTTTAAGCTGACCTTTGAATTTCTATTTGATGGGTGCACTGAACCCTGTCCTTGCAACATCAGCTTTATCTACCTATGGCTCAAGTAACACTGACATGTTTCTACAGAAAGCAAACTAGTACTGGGAGAGATCTCCCTCCAAAATGATTTGATAAGCAGGTGAACATGGGGAACAAATTCAAACTCACAACATTTCTGAGACATTAATCAGTTGTTCTAGTTTTAATAATCTTGTCCTGCAGTTTGCCTGCTTCAGATGTGTGGCTCAGGAATTCTTCAATTATGTCTCCTGCTTTAAATACAGGTGTTGCTTTTGTTTACCTCAGTCACCTTCTAACATGGCTTGTTTTACTTAGAAATTCTATATTGTACCGAGTGACTTATCCACTTCATCCCTTCTTCCAGCACCAATAGTTCTAAGACTTCAGCTCTACATCAGAAAATAGCAGACAACCTCAGTTAGCAATCTCCTCAGTGCTTTCTGCCAGGAAGTACTGATGAAAAGAAACCCTGTAGCTTTTATCATCTTTAATTGCTTTTTCAGAGGTAACGACTCAGGATCACTATCAAGTCTTTGCAAGCAATAGTGATTCATGGGAGTAAGCCAACGTACTTTCTTCATTTGTGTCTCAAGCAGTAAATGGTCCCTAAGCAACTGCTTACAGTAGAAGAAAATTGCTTCTTCTTAGTTTCAACTGAGATATTCAATCAGTTTTTTTTGGCAGCCCAAGATGTGAATCATATCTCTGTGCTGCTATACCCATACTCAATTAGGCCCATCAAAGAGGAGAAAGAGCTGCTGGCTATAGGTATTGGGTTAGATAGAGACCCCAAATAGGTAACTGTACACATGGAAGTGCGGACTGAATAGGCAGAAAGTTATTTCATATTATTATTAACTGAGAAGTGGGCCCAGAGGAGGGCCACAAAGATGATCAGAGTGCTGGAGCACCTTCTTTATGAGGACAGGCTGAGAGAGTTGGAGCTCTTGAGCCTGGAGAAGAAAACGTTCATAGCAGGCTTCCAGTATCTGAAGGGGGCTTACAGGAAAACTGGGGAGAGCCTTTTTAGAAGGGTTGGTAGCGATGGGATGAGGAGAAATGGCTTTAAAATGGAAAAGGATAGATTTAGACTAGGTACTAGGAAGAAATTCCTTACTACGAAGGTGGTGAAACACTGGGACAGGTTGCCAAGGAAGGTTGTGGATGCCCCCTTCCTAGAGGTGTTCAAGGCCAGGCTGGACAGGACTTCGAGCAACCTGGTCTAGTGGGAGGTGTCTCTGCCTATAGTAGGGGAGTTGGAACAAAAAGATCTTAAAGGTCCCTTCCAACCCAAATCATTCATGTTCTACGATCACCTTCCTGTGTGTAATCCACAGAACACCTACTGCTTTCCCCACTGACCTTCACATTCCTAGGAGACATGGAATATGACCTTGCCTAACGCTGCCAGGGAGAGAACACTACTCTCCCTTAGGTGCCTGCGAAGGGAGAATGCAACATACCAAGCACTGCCAATCTTCCTGCTCTCTGCAGAACAATTGCTACTGCCTTTGCACTATTTGAACAGATATCATAGAAGGAAATACCCCAAAGGAGAGACCTGTGCCTCTTTAGCTCTCTGAAATCTGTTCCTTTCAAGCTGTGAAGATTGAACTGAATAGGTTAGCATGTACACTATGATGTCTGGAATGGTCTTCCCTACTCCCACTGACTGAAGGTGCCAACCTCTGCAGCATCTCAGTCCCACTTCCCAAGCTGGCTGATCCCTTACCAGATAGAGGTTCTTGAGCTTGGGAAGGCAAAGCCCTGCTGTGCTCTCTAGCTTGTTTCCTCGCAGCTCCAGTATACGCAGGCTATACAGTGCTTGATTCAGACCCAGTGCTGTCTGGATTTTATTTCCTGAGTGCCAGAGGATGAAGAAATAATGACAGTTAATACCACTCAAAGAGAGTTTTCTATGAGCACAGCAATGAAGAGAGTAGTCTGTACCACCTTTAAGGCTGAGGTTGGCTAAGTGGGGGTGAGTAATGCCCTCCATATTCTTGATGCGGTTGTGAGCAAAGCTGATGACCTGGAGGTAGGGAAGCTCCTGCATGTGGGCACTGGTAAGCAGATTCCCATCCACCTTCAGCCAAAGCAGGTGGGTTAGGCTGCCCAATGGAGACAAATCCTGCAGCTTGTTCTCTGACAAATCCACATACCGCAGGTGAATGAAACGTTCAAGGATGCTGATGTCTGTCAAGTCCCTGTGGAAGGGAAAAAGTGAATAAAACACCTCTCACTTCCTCCCCTGCTACCAGCCTTCAATTTGCTTCTCACTATGGTGGGAGGGAGGGCCCCTCCTCTCCTATCTCCCTGCTGTCCTACAAAGCCTTGTGTGAAGGAGGAAAAAGGCAGGCAATAGGGATGGGCCAAAGATGCTGTAAGCAAGGCTGAATGTCAAGGAGAGGACCTTCCTTCTGGCACAGACAGTACTTCTTCCCATTGAACTGTAGCTGTCAGGAGAGGGAAGAACCAGAGTAGAGAGAAGGCAAGCCTTGGGGGGAGGTGGTATTTAGAGAGCAGGGGCAATCCAAGGCTGTGTGTAATGATGACCTTCCTAGTAGGGAAAAGCCAGTAGTCACCTAGACTGGCCTTACCTTGTGAGGCCTGCTACGTGTAGAGTTCTTTGGGTATACTGATGGGGCTGAGGCTCCAAACTGTCCCATTGCAATTGTGGCACTGTACTTTTAAGAGTGTATGTTAATCAGTTATATGCAAAGATGCTTAATGGATGTTTCTTGAACTGTTAGTAGTGAAGGTGTCCCGCTCAGGTCCCCTTAGGAGATCAAAGTCCAGAGCACCCGATAAGCTCCCACAAGCCCAGGGGTCACTACTGTGCCCCATAGATCCATGTGCCTGGCTACAGTGGAGGCGGCCCCCAGTTCAGGCCTCGCCTGGAAGCAAGGCAGGTGGAGAACGTGCCGTGTGACACTCCTACCCCCCAGTCCAGTCACTGGTGGCCTTAGATGCAGCCACTGGGTGGCTACGCAGACACGTTAGGAGGAAGATCCCTTCTCCTGCACGTGCGTTGCACACTCACTTATACTTGGCTTCAAACTTCACGTAAGCGTGCGCCAGGCCGCTGCCAATTTTGCAGAGGAGGGAGAGGCCCTCCTTCAGCATCTCCTCCGTCAGGGGACACGCGGTCAGCACCTGGGGGGGAGAGCCCAGCAGAGGTGAAATGGCGGACGGGGGGAGGGAGGGGTACGAGGCCAGCCGCCCCCGCCCGCCTTCTCACCTGCTGTTCCTCCTCCTCTTCCTCTTCTGACAGCGCCTTCTCTTCCTCGTCATCCTCCCCCCCCTCACGACCGAGGGACTCCTCCTCCGCGCTCAGCCCCCCGCCCTCCATCTCCCCGTCCCGCTCCCGACGGCAGCCAGGCCTCACGCTGCCCCGCGCCCGCCAGCCCGCGCCGCTGCCATGGGAACGGGGGCGGGCCCGGCGCCGCTCCCGCACAGCCGCGCTGCCGGGCAGTTCCGGCCTCCCCAGTTCCCGTATGTTCCGGGCCGCGTTCCGGTTGGCGCCGAGTCGGTATCGGAACCGCAGTAGGACTGAGGGCGGAGCTGTGCCGGAGGCCGCCTCGGCTCTGCGATGGCCGAGACCCGGCCCGAGAGACGCGGGGTGAGGCCGCTGGCACAGCGTGAGTGCGCGCTGCGCGTTGGCCGTCCGCGCTGATGCGCGTGTGCGATGTGTGCCTGTGCTGGGAGTGCCGGCCCGTCCCGGCCCCCGGCTTGGGCGCAGCGCTGCGGCGGCCTCGCTCAGGCTATCTCAGCGCATTGCCCTTAGCAGCGACGCGGTTAAGGTCCAGCCCCTGCGGTTCTCACTGAGGGTGAGGAGCTGGCAGCGATCCCACTCCGCAGAACTATGGTCCTTCCTGCCAGAAAGCAGACAAAAAGAAGAAAGCCACAACGTTCCTGCTGATGCGGAGATTATTGCCCACTTGTTCCTCACTAAATGAATGGTTCTGCGCTTCTGCGTTCTCCCGAGTACAGCAAGCGTGATGCACGCCTCCCATCTGTTTTTCCTATGTAGGTCACTCTCCTGGTCCCTTGCAGAGCTGCTCTCCAGGCAGTGCTGGACAGCAGAGCTGGCAGCAGTGCTACAGCCTGGGCCCATCCGGTCCAAGGCACAGCTCCATCTCTGCAAGTCACTGCTGCTCTGACAGTGCTGTGTAGGACCAAACTAAGGCCATGCCCCAGAAGCCTTTCAAACCCTTTGCTTGCAGAAGCCACAGATCTTAGGATCTTTTTCCTCCCCATTTTAACTTTTGAAACATCTTTTCTGCACACCTCTCTCCAGGCACCTAGCCACTACATGCTCTATCTCCAGCAGCACACCTTCCTGTCCTCCTCAGACCAACTTTCCTACTTGATGGGATTCTCACTAGCCAGGCAGCCTCACCAACTTATTTAGAATTATTACTACCTCACCGCAGCAGTTTCACCAGCTTGCTTCATACCAGTCTGCAGCCATTGCTCACACTGGCTCACCTAGCCAGCAGCCACCACCATGGCGACAGTGACAGAAAGATTCACTCATTAGTGGGACAGCCAGGTGCTCTTGCAGCTACTGAAATGTACTGCAGTACGTTAATCACAGAACCAAAGAGGAACTGCAACAGTAAATAAAGGTTCTCTGGGCTACATTCTAGGTGAGAACTACAGTGAGAAGATACATGTTGCTCCAACAAGCATTGCACAGGTGCAACAAGGAATGGAGGGGTATAAGAAGAAAAAAAAAAACAAAAAAACCAGAAAGATATTCACCCCCACTAAAACCTCACAAAAACTCCTGACTCCCAAACATACTGCTCTCTCTGCAGCCAGCTACCCCCAAAGTACTCCAGCTCATCTGTATACAATTTGCCCTTAATTGCTTCTGAATAAAAACCAGGACACACTTTTTTTCCTTTTCATTTATTGTTCAATACAGGACATCGGTGAGGTAAAGTGTCTCACAAGGGTCTAAGCTGCCAGGCTCCTTGCAGATGGAGCTGAAGGATGCAGACGATGGTGGTTCCTTTTTCCTCCCCCCAGTACTAGTGGCCCTCCCTCCCTGCAGGGCTGCAAAGAGAGAGAGGCAATGGCCAGGTTGACCGTGGGCTCTAACAGCTCAACAGATAACCAAGGATTTTGCCAGTTCAGAAAGGAGACTCTGCTGAGATGGGCTCACACTAATGGGACTCCAACAAGGTGGTGGGGGTTAGCAGCACAGCTAGAACAATGATTGTGGTGGTGGGGGAAAGCCTCAGAAGAAGCCTCTGTACCGAGACACGTGCAACAAAAGGTCCCTTCTTGCTTCAGTTTCTTGCTCTTAACCGTAAGGGACTGCTCCTCACAGGCTGCTTTAATGTTTTGCATTGATAATATCCACAAACTCCGGCTTGAGAGAAGCCCCACCAACAAGGAAGCCATCTACATCGTGCTGAGAGGCCAGTTCCTTACAGTTGCCACCAGTGACTGAACCTAAAGAGGGAAAAGGATTAAGAGTTCAGACGTGGCAAACCCCAAACAGCAATAACACAGAGATAAAACCTGCAAGGTACTAGCCACCTCTTATTCTGTAAATCGTGATCTCCCATTTACCTAAAGAAGCTAGTAAGTGATTCTTCATGCTCTGCTAATCTCACGTTTCCTCATCAGCAGAGCAGAGCATGCTGTACAACAGCAGCAAGCACAAAAATTAAGTTCAGCCTCAAAGAAACTACAGACTCATTTACCTCCATAGATAATCCTAGTTGACTGAGCAACAGCATCAGACACATGGCTTTTGAGCCAGCCCCTCAGCTTCTCATGAACTTCCTGAGCCTGCAATGAAATAGAAATAGGAACTGGGGTCTGAACCATCCTGCATACAACTCCCTTCCAAAGAAGGAACTGCCCTGTTCCATCGTCAGGGAGACCTCTTGAGTGGAGTCAGACATCATTTCATCAGCCACCTTTCCCTTGCTAATACCTGTTGGGGAGTAGCAGTTTTACCAGTTCCAATAGCCCAAACTGGCTCATAGGCAAGTACCACCTTACTCCAGTCCTTCACATTATCTGAGGGGAGAGAAGAAAGTATACGTGAGTACAGTATCTCATGTTGGGAAGGGTAGATCTGGAAAGTTTCCTGGAACATGCAGACCTTTTAATAACATGACCACTGTTTGTTAACATTTGTAGCAGTGTATCTGAAAGCCTTCAAGGAAGGCCAGGAACAGACAGTTATGGCCATAATGGCCATTTCCCAGCTGTCCAAAGAAAAAAGTCAATTTTCTTCCCTTACCAGCAATAGCTTTGGTCTGTTCAAAGACCACCTTCTCCGTTATGCCAGCTTCTCTCTCATCCAGCTTCTCCCCAATACAGGCGATGACACCAAGGCCCTCAGCAAGAGCATGAGCCACCTTCTGCCCAATCAACTGGGGATGGATGGAAGAGAAATAAGGTAATCGGCAATCAGACTTGCTCCTGTACCCACCTTTCCCCACAAACTGCTCACTCCTCCAGCCTTCACAGAATTATCTGTTCGGTACCACCTCTCCACTCCGGAGTCTCTCACCTCATCAGACTCTCCAAAAACATGCCTCCGCTCTGAGTGGCCCAGGATCACCCACGCAGCTCCAATATCTTTGATCATTGCTGGACTGATGAGAAAGCAGATGAAGGTATTGACTCACATCTCCAGAGGAAATTCACTTCGCAAAACAATGCTGGCTTAAATCTTCACTTCGGGCTCACCTGATCTCTCCTGTGAAAGCACCCTTTGGTACCTTGTAACAGTTTTGTGCTGCAACTCCAATCTTCGCATCAAGCTTTTGGCGAGCAAAATCAAGGTAGATTGAAGGGGCTCCACAAACCACCTCTGTAAGGCAGAAAGGTCACCCATCAGAAGGCCAAGGGATAGAAACCACACGCAACCTTTGGCCCCATAGCCTGAGAGGCCACCCTCCCCCCCCCACTCGGTGGAGGCTCAGCCTGCCCTCGCTGACATTTGGGAGACCCACAGAGTAGGAACATCCTCCCTACTATCTGATGACTCGACAGCGGAGGGGAAACTTATTCCAGGGGTCAGAAAGGGGGGAGTCGGGCAGAGAGCCAGGCTTCCAGCCACTTCACACCGAGTCCCTTGGAAACATCCCAGCCGAGAAACCGGGCAGGAATCTCGGCCGGCCGCAAGGCTGAACCGGGGAGAAAAGGGCAGCGTCGGGTTACACGCGGATTACGGCCGGGTATCGCACCGCGGCAGGCCAGGCACGCCGCTGGAACCCGCTGCGCAGCGCGGTGACCTCAGCCCAAATATCGCGCCCCGAGCCCGGGCGCGGGGTGGGGCGGCAGGCCGCGGGCACAG
>JAOWBP010000001.1:64146092-64158300 GCA_028571105.1 Tragopan temminckii | reverse complement strand
GGTGATGTCGGGCCGCACCTCCCCGGGGTCCCGGCCGCTCCGCAACAGCAGCGCCTTATGCTTGTCGCAATTGAGGAGCTCGAACGTCTTCCCCACCTAAGGCCAAAGCACGGACAGTTTGACAATAGAAACCGCGGAGTACCCCCGCCCCGGCCCGACCCCCTCCGTCCACACCTTCACTGTCTCCAGGCTCGCTCCTTCCAGCACCACCAGAAGCCGTCGCTGCCCGCGGACGCGCTTAGCCTCTAACAGAACATCATCATCCTCCTCCTGCTCCTTCTCCTCACGCGGCCGCCTGGGCGCCGCCATTTTGTCCGAGCCGCACAACGCAGCGTCACCACCGCGAGCGCCGCCAACGGCCGCCACAACCACCCAAGATGGCACCCTTCCTCTCCCTTCCCCTTGGACCACTTCCGGAGCGCGGCGGAAGGCAGCGGCAGCTTCCGGTGTCCTTCCCGGCGGGGCGCGCGGCGCGGCACGGCGCGGCCATGGCGCAGAGCCTGAAGGACCTGGCGGGGCGGCTGCCGGCTGGGCCGCGTGGCGTCGGCACCGCCCTCAAGCTGCTGCTGGGCGCCGGCGCCCTGGCCTACGGAGTCCGCGAGTCCGTTTTCATCGGTGAGTGCTCCCCGGGCCCACGCCCCGTTTTTCCGTGCCCCCTCCCCCCACTCTCGCTGACCGCGCCGTTTCTCCTCTCAGTGGAAGGCGGGCAGCGGGCCATCTTCTTCAACCGCATTGGCGGCGTGCAGCAGGACACTATCCTTGCTGAGGGGCTGCACTTCAGGTAGGACCTACCCCCCCCCACTCGCCCCCGGTCCGGCCGCCCGTGCGGCCTCCCCTGATGCGGGCCTCCCGATCCTTCGCAGGATTCCCTGGTTCCAGTACCCCATCATCTATGACATCCGCGCCCGGCCGCGGAAAATTTCCTCCCCCACAGGCTCCAAAGGTAAGAGTGGACCCTGGCGGGGCCTGCGGGGCGGGAGGGCTGGAGCCTGCCCCGCTCACGTCTCTCCCCTCAGACTTGCAGATGGTGAACATCTCGCTGCGCGTCCTCACCCGCCCCAATGCTGCAGAGTTGCCTAGCATGTACCAGCGCCTGGGCCTGGACTACGAGGAGCGAGTCCTGCCCTCCATCGTCAACGAGGTGCTCAAGAGCGTGGTGGCCAAATTCAACGCCTCGCAGCTCATCACACAGAGAGCCCAGGTGACCCTTCCTGAGGGAGCTTCTGCTCAGATTGCAAAGGACATTTAAATTGTGCACGTGGGGAACATTAAAAGGGGTGGAAGATGCATATCTGCTGGCAGAAAGGGTATGAACTGTATTCTGCTTATGGTTTGATTCTGATACAGTTGCCAAAGCTGTAACGCCAGCTTTTGAGGAGAACATTGGTTTCATGATGCGTAGAGTGCAAAACTGCTCCGTAACATAATAATGGGGTAGGGAGAGCTAATGTGAATTGTAGTGAGCATGTAGCACTGAAACTGTCTTAAAATGATTGTCTGACCCTTCGTCGGTATCGAGGGAGATGTCAAAGCAAACTGAACAGTTTGAGTGGATCTGAAATGAGAAGCAGGTCAGGAGTTAGCAAAGGAGGTAGTAAGTGATTGGTGATAAATGTTACAGAAGATTGTTAAACATTTCTGTTTAGAAAAAGGTTAGGGGGGGGTAGCCTGGAGGGGTTGCAAAATTATAAAAATTACTAACTTTTAAAAGCCTTTACCAGTAAGTTTATGTTTTAATAATTTGAGCTCCAGGGATTGTGAGAGTATCTGCCACTTATCCTAAATGAGGGAGAGTGGAGTTGCTGATCTTCTTTTAAAAGGCTTTGGAGAAGGTCCTGCATGAGACTACTGAAGAGAAAATGCAAAGTTTCTCTAACTTGTTTCGAATCCACGACAGGAAAAAAAAAGCAAAGAACAGAAATAAATGTCCAGGTTTTATTGTAAGAATTGGTCAGTAACGGGAACATCAGGGTTATATCTTTAGCTGTGTGGTGTGCACTGAGGAGACAATTTAATGTGTTAGATCTTGTGTAACGAGAGTGAATTGAAAAGGAGGGTGCGGCAGCAAAGAAACAGTATCTGTGTGTTGTTTAGGTTTATCAGAAGCAGAGGACAGTGAGGTAATTGTGAGACTTCTGAACTAAGTGAATTAAATTTTGTTTAGCAGTCTTTACTGTAAAGTGATGTGTATGGAGCAGTTTAGATTCAGAAGGAAAAAAAGTGACTCCATGTAGTTATGTGCTTGCCATTCACTCAATAAAGGGCTGAGGAAAAACTCAAATTCCAAGCAGTGGAAAATTCAAAATGCAGAAGGAAATACTCCAAAACATACATGACAACTGTCGAGCTATGTATGATAGGATGTGAAAGGTAAAAAAAAAAAAAAAAAACAACAAAAAAAGCCTTCAGTAAGTTGGTTTTTTTTTTCTAGTGCTGATTGTATAGCATTTTTAAGTAATTATAAATGGCTGTAATTAAGTTTTGAAATTCTACACGTAGCTCTGAATATGGAGAGTTATTTAGTGGTGATAGATTCAGAGGACAGGCATTAATGTCCATATTTCAAGCTTTGTTTTAAATATCGTCTCTCAGGCCTGCTGTGAATGAACTGTGAAGAGCAGTTGTGCTTCAGTATTGTAGTGCACAGCAAGTGAGAAACAGCCTTTGTAAAGTACTCTTGCTGTATTTGTGTTTCAGGTGTCTCTGCTCATTAGGCGAGAACTCACAGAGAGAGCCAAGGATTTCAGCCTCATCCTGGATGATGTGGCTATCACAGAGCTGAGTTTCAGTCGTGAATACACAGCGGCTGTGGAGGCCAAGCAAGTGGGTGAGTTCAATTTATGCCTTGAAAGGGTGAGTTGCTTTTCTCTTTTTATTGAATTAATAAACAAGGAAGCAAATCTGAGCTAGTGTGTCATTATTTTTGCATTGATACAACTTCAGGGTTACAAGCCCCAGCTTCCTTAGTAGTGGAGCTAACTATATTATTCTAAGTATTAGCAGAAAGCTTTGGGCCATAGCTAGTGGAATAGGTCATGAATAGGACTGTGTTCCCAAAGCTGTAGGAATTCCCTACTACTTCCTGTGGGGATTATACTTAGAAGTTGTGGTTGTTGTTGGTTTTATTAAAAAAAACAACGGCAAAACATTTCTTACTTGTGGATATGGCCATAGAATACTGTCAGTTCTTATAGGAGTTCCCCAAGCCTCAGCCATAGAGTCCTGGCAGAGGATTCAAGAGGTGGAATTTGCTTTGAATGCTTTTGTCCATTCCCTCTGCAGCTCAGCAAGAGGCACAGCGTGCACAGTTCCTGGTGGAGAAGGCCAAGCAGGAGCAGAAGCAGAAAATTGTTCAGGCTGAAGGAGAAGCTACAGCTGCTAAGATGATATCCTACTTTGGGGGATTTTGTGGGATGTGGCTTGTGAGCTTGACAGGCCGTGGAATTTGTTGCATGGATTTATGTTTAGCGGACTTTGAGGAGATGATAGCTTCAAGTAGGCCTCGGGTTTGTTTTTTTCCCTGCAATTTGTTGGAGTGAGGATTAAATGCAGTTAACCTTGTCTGAGGTTACAGATCAGGGCAGAAGACACCATGAGCCTTTGCTCGCTGTTGTAAGATGTAATTATTGTTTGCTGCGTGAGGCAATAACATTGTACTTTTTGGAATTTTTACATTTGGAAATGTAAAAATGTCCTTGCCTAGAGGCCCAAGTTAGTGGTGTAGCAATCCCTTTTTTTTTTTTTTTTTTTTTTTCCCTTCGAGATTTTGCTGATACATGTTCGTACATTTGTGTCAATTCCTTAGGAAGAATTAATTGAAGGCAGGGGGTTTCTATTACCAGTTTTTTTCCATAACTGTACCCTGTACCTCGGTGAAGCTCTGAGCAGGAATCCAGGCTACATCAAACTACGTAAGATACGAGCTGCTCAGAACATCTCAAAAACGGTGAGTAGGAGAGCACTGAACTTCCATGTTTCTTCTGCAGTTGCTCTGTTCTCCTAGCCCGGTGGCCATATGATGAATTTAAGGCGAATGTGACCTGCCCTGTCCTGATCTTTATCCCAGCTCTGCTCTTTTTTTGATCAAATAGATCTAAAGATTTAATTAGCAGTGATCGGCAATTATATGCAAGGCTAGGAGTTTATGCCCTTCATATGACAAGGCCAGATCCAAAGCAGATCTCATCACCCTCCCTCAGCTGCAGCCACCACAAGCTCCTGGCTTGCTGCACACTGCGAAGAGGGGACAGATAAGCATGGGTTCAAAGGTCTGTCTGACAAGGAGACAGAATGATCACTGTTTTTTATAAGTCTGACGGCACTGGGATGGGAAGTAGGGACATTACATAGTTGGATTTGGAAACTGTATTGATTTAAGTAAGGTTTTAAGTGTATACAAGCAAGAGTGCTGTATCTCAAGGAAGAGAGTGATTATTAATGCTGTCCTTCCTTGTGTATTTAAACTTTTTTCATACGACCTCTATAATGGATTTATTTTTCAGATTGCTGGCTCACAAAACCGTGTGTATCTCACAGCAGATAACTTGGTACTGAACCTGCAGGATGAGGGCTTTACCAGGTAAGGGGACAGGTGGCTGTTGTGGGGGAATTTACCTGCACCTTTCTTGTGAAACTAGTCTTTTTTCAGGAGCTCACTAGGATCTTTCCTCTGAGAAGATCCTGATGCCAGAGAACACAATTAAGTAGAGTGCACTCTTGCTTACTGCAGAAATGATTTTTTTTTTTTTCCAATCTAATGATTTTCTCTTTTGTTTCTCTTTCCTCTCCACCCCCTTACTACATCTCCTGACACAGAGGAAGGTAGGACGCTCAACTTTATTTTGATCCTTTTGTTAGTATTTGGAACAAGGACATTGATGTGTTCGTATTTGGCCTGGGTGTTGCTTTTCTTGGGCATTTCTGGCTACCAGTTAATTCTGTTTCTACCTCAGTTCCCATTTGTGATATGAAGTTTGAAGCCTTTCCTTGCAGGGGCCATACAAACATCTACATCAAGTGGGAGATGTTCAGTAATTGGAGCTGTGCGTGTGTCTTGGAACCTTGCGTGAGGAAGACAGGAATAATAATCTGAGGAGTGTCCTCTAATCTATCCCACTTGTATTGGACATCCTGCTGTTAAAACAGAGGGCTCTATGGAGGCAGTTAGATGGTTGTAGTATATTGTGTTGATTTGGTGTAATGATCTCTTGAAAAGATGTTCTTGTTACTCTCCAAGAGATTTCCAGTCCATGCTAGAAAACCTCATTCCCCGCTTTCAGAGCCAGACAGAATTTTATGGTTTTAGCCTCATTTGTCCAGTGTTAACTGGATAGTGCAGTGCCAGTTGAGTTAGTAGTGTGTGGCTAAAAGCTTAGAATCAAGAAAGGAAACTAGGGCTGGTTTATTTTCTATGCTATCTCTGATCATCTTTGCACCTGTTTGGCCAGATTCTACCTTATTTGTCCCAGTAGGCTTAAAGGGGTTTGAAAAAAGGTCTTCAAAGGACTTGAAGTCCACATTGTCGGAGTGTGACACCTCATGCTCCCAACTCTGTAGTAAGAATCTGGCTCGGTTTTGCCTGTGCTTTCTGAGCTAATTACTCACTTCTGTCTCCCTTGCAGTGACAGTCTTCTACTCAAACAAGGGAAGAAATGAAAGAACTGAAGCCTTCTAGAACCGCCAGCGCTGACCAGCAGAAGATGGGAGTGAGGAGCTTGGAATTTCCTGCACACTAGCTTTGTTTGACCTCACTTTGAAATTGTTCCACCAGTAACCAGATTTGGTTTCCATGCCCCAGCTCCATCTGTAGTGACCCAGTTCTAGGATTGGGTTCTACCACATCACAGCTGTAATCCCTTCTTCACCTCACCAGTTAAATCTGGGGAGAGAGCAAGGGGACTTAGTGATAAAACCTACATGGATATAATAATTCAGCTCTGATCTTCATTAATCTTAGATATCTGTAAGGTAAAATCAGACCTGTTTTTTATTTTTGGCCAAGTGAGGGAGTTCTGCTGCCATCAGCACAAAACCTTTTTCTAGTAAATTTGGATCCCAATACTGAATTCAGGAAAATATCATTCATTGGGTGCCTATCAACTGCTGGAATATTTGTCACTGTGTGCTCAGTGATTCTTTCAAACATTTGTAAAAATTAAAAATCTCAAAATTTATACTGTGTGTGGTGCCTAAAAAAGAGGTTATTTTGCAGAGGGGAAAGTGGAACTGAGCTTTTGTTTGATTGCAAGCAGTGCAAAAGACTTGGGTCAGCATTCAAACAAGTACACCTTTATTTACAAACAGAAGATAAAATGACTGTCACACCAAAGTCTGGCATATTTACAGCATTCAGTTGTAGGATGGAAAAGAAAAGATTATTGTGTAGAGGGTCAGGATAAAGAAAAGGGGAAGTTTCCTGTTGAACTACAGAGGAGCTAAGCTGCAATAGGCCAGAAATGCCAGATTTTAAAAGATGATTTCTCAGGGAATGCTAAACAGGCTAAACTCAAAGGAGCAGATAGAGATGTAGTTCCTGTAAAGCTCTTCCTTAACTCCTCAAAAAGAAGAACTGCTGAAGCAGCAGTGAGTTTGGGTGCCAGTGCACGAGGATCAAGGGAAAGAAGGGGTGTGATTTTTCCTGTTAATTAATGATGAAGCGCAGTGGGAGTTGTCACATGCTTGTACAGGCAAGAAACGCTGAAGTCGGTCAGCTAGCTAGAAAGCAGCCTGGTTCAGAGCTCTGAAAGATGGCATGGAAGAAATGGGGAAGGCCTACTGTCCAAGAGACAGGAATGTGAGACTGGCCAGCATGGATGTGAGCTCCCATCCTGCACTCCATATTGAAACTCCCTTGGGGCTACCTGCAATCTGCTTATTTCTTCTTCAGTGAGCTTTTCAGTTTCTTCTCCGAGGACAACTGTTTCCGTACCTTCTCTTCCTTTTTACCCAAATTTTCATAAATTGTCTCTTTCTGCCTGCAAGACCAGGAAGAAACAGGAAAAAGTGAGCAGAAGGAAAAACCTAGCCAAGTCAGCAGGTAGAAAGAGCACTGCCAGAAGCAAGCATAGATTAGCCGCAGGCTTACGCCAGCACTTACTTGGAGGATTTTCGTGAGACCTTGGCGTGCAAATTCTTCGCTGCAGGTGGGTAGGCAATGTTCCCGTACTCTGACTCACTTTGGTTGCTTTTCTGAGACTACAGGAGAGAAAACTCAAGCTGAGAAGAATGGGGTCTGGGAGAAGCATGAGAGGAGGCATAATGAAAGAATTGGGGCTGTTTAATCATGCATGTATCATGCTAGGATCTCAGTAGAGGTTGGTGTGTTGTTAAGTCCACAGGTTCTTTGCACTGCCCACAGGTGGCGCAGAGGTGAACAGTAGGAAAAGGCGTGTATCCTTGTACAGAAGGCACTAGAGGGGCAACAAATTTCTGGAGGCACCAACAAACCCCACTGTCATGTGCTGGCTAAACAGTATGAAACAACAGCAGGTAGTGAATGTTATCAGAGGCTAGAAAGAAAGCATGCCAGTATCAGCAAGTAAGAGGAAACCCTTTTCACAGAGGTTTGGGAGACAACTACAAAACCAGGATGGGGAAAACAAAGGTAGAGAGCAAAATCTCTGTCTTAGATTCAGCTTGTAACTAAACCACACTTAGGGAAGTTACATAGAATGTAGTTGAAATAGTTGTATTAAAACTGCTGTTTAATGATTCAGAGGAGGGTGGTACTTGAGCTGAATTTTAAAGGATTGGGGAGAAGTCTCAAATCTTGGTTCATCGTCATAGTCTATGTAGGTTCCAAAGCTAGCTTAACATTTAGGAAATAGAGCACCTGGGCTCAGGGCTAACACTATGCACGGCCTCAATTTCCAAGATAGGAAAGCCCATTTTCTCACCTGGATAACCTCCAGCTTTTTCTTTGTTGTCTCTATGAACTGGCAGATGGCCATGTAGATGAACTTGTACTGGGCTTCTGTCTGCACCATCCCTGAGCGTTGGGCCCTCACCATCTGGATGGTCTTCTGGATGTCAATGTCACAATCCAGCCCTACCAAAGGGTACCAGAAAAGCTTTGGATGCATTTGCTGACCCCCTCTCCCACTTCTCTTCCAAAAACAGTCACAGTGGAGCTCATTCAAGAAGTTTTCACCTCCCTTCACCCCTACCCCTGCAAGGACCTCCCATCCCTTCTTCCTGCTCAGGATCTTCCAAGCCTGGCCCTGGAGGAAGAGCTCAGGCTCAGGGAAGGTGAAAGCCACACTAAATGTGTACAGTTCAGGGAATCAGCAGCTGCCATAGACCGAGGATAGCACAACTTTATCAGGGCAGTGGCAGGCTATCCTCCATTGAGACCTTCTGCTGCTGGCATTAAGCCTTACTGCGTGGACCAGTTTACTTCAAGACACAATGAGGTCCTCTTACCCTTGGTGGAGATTGTTTCCACTATCATATCAATGACGATGATAGTCCCAGTGCGGCCAATCCCAGCACTGCAGGGAGAGGACAAGCAGATATCAGAGCTGCCTGTACAGTTATACCTACATCCACCCAGCCACCATGGTCCTGAGACAATATGCGGCTGCCTCTGGGGAAGGATGCAGCACTTGCAGCAACTGTTCATCACTGCCGCGAAATAATCAAGGATTCAACAGGCAGTAGAGTTTGGTTTGGGGACATCAAAAAGGAGTAAGAATTGTCAATGGGTTCAACTCCTAAGGAACAGCTAGTGCAGCAGGACAAAGACTTTACACCTTGCCCTATGGAAGAGAATGATTTAAACCTCAGCCTTTGTACCAACCTGCAATGCACCAGAATAGGCCCCGCATCTGGAATGCTCTCCTGCTTCTGGTTTATTTGATCGAGGAAACTCAGCACTCCTCCTGGCTCACTGGGGACACCATGGTCAGGCCAGCTCAGGTACTGGTACTGCCAGATCTCACGCACAGCCTCACTCTGACAATAAAAACATCTTACTGGTAAAACTGCAGTCCCGTCCTATCCCTGGCCACTGTCCTGGGGAGAGCTGGATCTTAAGCCAAAGGCTTAAGAGAACTCCTTGAGCGCTCCTTGGTGATTTCACCAGTGGTCCCAGCCCAAAAGAGATGGAACAATGCAACCACAGCACCTAGTAATTCCCAGTCTTAAACACATAGTGACCCACAGGCTCCAGAATAGTCCCCAGCCAAGCACACTCACGTCGTTTCTTGGACACACGCAGAGATGCCGGAGTTTGTATTCCAATGCATCGTGCTCCCCAACATTCTCCACAAGGTAGGGGCCATATTCTTTTGTGCTGCCTGCCTCTGGCCAGTAGGGCACACATTTATTCTGCGTGGACAAGAGGCAAAGTGGAGACAGGCAGAAGGCAGGGGAGAGAAAGAAAACAGTTATGACTGAAGGGGAAAAAAAAAGCAGTTTCAAGACACCTTCTTACCCGTCCTTTTTCTACTTCCCGTGTGGTCATAACAATAATATGTGTATTCTCCTGCCACACCATTTGCCAGAAGTCATTGACAGTGGTATCCAGACAACCCTGGCTGGCGATATAGGTCTTGGGGCACTCATCTGGACTGATCAGATTGTTCTGTGGAAAGGGAAAGATCAGGAATGCTGCAGGAACTGGCAGTCCTCTCTCCCACTTAGGGCGTACAGCCATCTTTCAAAAATCTCACCTTTACGTAGTTGGCATTGATATAGTCAGATCCAGGGATATTTGGGTCCCTTCCTTGGAGGATGACTCTAGAGTGATCAACTAGGTGTGCAGTCAAGAATAAACAGAGCAATGAGAGCGATGAGACACACTGTGCCCAGCCACACAAACCTCCCTTGCTGACTCCTGCCACCTCATTCATGTTAGCCAGTGTACACAGCATGCCCCAAATTTACACCACGCTTTCTCTGGGGTCAGAGCAATTTTAGTGGTGCTTTCAATTCTCTCTTCCCATGACAGACCATCCCATAAACTAGTCTAATGCTTTCCTCCCTCCTTCCCTCCTTCAAGAGCATGAAAAGGCTGTGATCTTTTATCAGCTTTTAAATCCTCTATGCTGGAGACTCTAATCCCATCTGGAGGACAGAACAGGCTGAGGCAGGGCCAGAGGTGACTTGGACACCTCTTCATTGCCTGTCTCCATCTTTTTGCTCTTTTTACTGTGGAGGAGATAGACTCACAAGGCAAGATGTTCTTGTATCGATTTTTGCTCTTGTTTTCAGGCCTCTGGCCCTCATGACGGTCAAATAGTTGTTTGGCTTCCTGTTTCTGCAGGCTCTGAAAGCAGGAAAAAGTTATGGCAAGATCACAATAACAAGAGTAGGTGGTCAGAGGAACAGTGGTAACTCTAGGGATACGTGGGCATGCTTGTCGAGGAGTAGAGATGTAAAAAGTTAACCTAGCGTTGAAAAGTCCAAGGTTCATGCTCTTACTGTTTTAGCGACTAGTTCTATCCATGAAAAAGTACATTTCTACCTCACTGGGTTCACTTAAAGATAATGCTTACTCCTGAGATCTAAACAGACATTTTAGAGACAAATTGACATTAATTTACAAGATTGCCTGAGAAATTTCCAAAAAGAAATCAGGGATGGATAATAAAATGGTGCACAAGAACTCCCCAAAAAGCCAGAGTAATATCCCCCCACTGTTTCTTACATCAAATTCCTCCCAGAATCCAGCCTTTGATGTTTCCTCAGATAAGCTCTTCTTGTTCAGTTCATGCACTCTATTCTCAATGTCAGCAGCATTCACCCTTGTAGCATAGTAGGGCTTGGGATGGGAAAATACAACAGGTTGGCATGAGAGAGAGATGCTACTGGAGATCAAAGTCTCCTTTGTGGAAAACAAGGAGTGACAGAACACAAACAAACAGCGAATTCCTCCGAAAGATCCTTGAGAAATAGAAGAAACAGAATTTACCTGCTTCAGGTATACAAAAGAGCCAGACACCTCTTCAATCCCAGTCTTCTTGAAGTGCTCCACAAGATCTGCCAAGCTGTCAAACTTTTCAGTACCTCCAACTGTATAACGTCCATTCTAAATGGAGAAAGAACATGTTACATCCCATAACATTTCTGCACGCAAAGCTGATAATGCTCAGGAAGAAAGAGGAATCTGAGGTTCGATGTCATAGGAACTACTTTGTGCCATCTAGAAAAAAAGTCATCAAATGGTAACTTGACAGCACCAAGTTCATGGTGAGCTGACTCCTTAGTGGATGGAAGCCTGGAGGAAATATTGCCTTCAATTCTCATTTAAGGCCTATTGCTTTCAGCCCTTGAAATCTTCCTCTATTTCTTGTACAGCTTCACATGAAAGAGAGAGTACTTGTTACAGAGAGGTGCAACATCCTCCAGAGTAAGTCTGAAGACCTTGCCGATACCTCCACCTCTGTCAAGAGCTTTTAAGTCTTTTGATAAACTCATCATTAGATTGTGAATCCTCCCATCTCTTTCACTCAACTCCTTTTGCTGGAGTTCTCAGTCACACCTCATCCTGCTTCCTTCCATGTCTGAGCAGCCAGCACTGCCAATGGTCACCCAGTCCTATGTGAGGACATAAGGAACCTGCAACGTGACAGCACTTTGATCCAAATTCATAAACACTAGTCATCAAGATGACAGGGCTTTTGAGGAGAGAGCAGAGATAGGTAGAAACATCTACTCTGTCCTTTTGCTCTCCCACTTGCTCACCTCACACATGATTTTGATGTGGGTGACTTTGAGACGGGCCCCAGAGGCACTGGTTGCTCCAGCTGGTAGAGCATCAGGTCCAGGTTTAGGTTGGTCAGTCAGGACAGACAAGACAAAATCCCCAGGTTTGCTGAGGCTCTCCCGCACCAAGAAGGTCCACGGGGTGGCCTTGGCCTGGAGAAGTGATTCAGCTGCAGCACCTGACAAATGCCCATGGTACCACCTGAAAAAAATAAGAGAAGGTCAGAAGAGGTGGAGATGCAATAAGTGGATGCCGTTGAGCTGATAAGTGCCAGACAGCAACATTGGGGAAGGAGAGGAAAGGGGATGAAGAAAGATGAGGGGAGAAATTTTTTTTTTTTTACTGTGTCCAGTTTCTGTGACATTTATTATTATTTTTTTTACTGTGTCCAGTTCTGGGCTCCCCAGTACAATAAAGACAATAAAGGGATCTCTTGGAAAGAGTCCAGCGGAGGGCCACAAAGATGGTGAAGGGCCTGGAGCATCTCTCCTATGAAGAAAG
>JAOWBP010000001.1:64114999-64127290 GCA_028571105.1 Tragopan temminckii | reverse complement strand
ATTGTATGTATGTAAAATCTTAAGCAATGGGTCAGTGGAGATCTTATCTGAGTCCTATGGATGCAGAAGTGCTCTGTGCTCTTTGAATAAAATGTTCCATCAGATTATGCAGAATGTGGCATATGGGCAAAAATAAGGCTGGTCATTATTACACAGATAGGAAATTGATTGCTTTTCACACTGTCTGCTTTACACTGAACTCTTAGTAATACTGTCAGAGATTAAGGAAATATAGCTGATAAGTTGCTTCCAATTCAAATGAAGCAGAAGAAGGGGCCTCTGGACACTTCCGGTTCAACCCCTGCTCACCCCTAACTGCCCTTCCCCATCCTCCTAACTGCAAAGCAAAGTTGCTTGGTGGCTCTGCCATGCGACTTATGAGCATTTCTAAGGCTGGTGATTACCCAGCCTCTCTGGCCCACAGTTTCAGTGCTCTGGGAAACATTTTTCCATAAACGCTATCAGAATTTACTTTGTTTAAATTTGTGCTCATTGCCTTTTATTGTCTTGTGCCTCTATGTCCCTCTGAGAAAATCTGGCTTCACATTCTTTGTAACCTTTTTGGTTGAATATTATTTGAGCTTCATCTTTCAATTTGTCTTTTGCACTGTACACTGGTATAGTCCGAGTCACTGACTGACCTGGCTCGTAAGAGAGTTGAACAATCTTCAGCTGGGCCTTGTGCTTTAAAATGAGGTTTTAAGAGTTTGGAGTAGCAAAGAGGCATTGTGTACAGATAGTGGTAGGAATTCTGCTTCCATTAAGAGAGGTTGTGTAGCTGAACAGTGTCCAGAATACATACAATTTTAAATTCTTTTTATGATCTGGAAGTTAATACTCAGTCACAACTGCCAGCAGTGAGAAGCAGACATAGTACCCATGCACTTTCCTCCTCAGTTTCTCCCATGAATACAATGAGAGGACAAGAAAGTCTTGGATAGAGATACTGCTTAAGCTTTCAGACCTGTTAAGCGTTGCTGAATAAGGACGTGCTCCTAAGGCACTTAGGATTTAGATTTAGACTTCAAGTGAGAGTGGTGAAAGTCTTTTCCCTATAGCGCTGCATCACCAGTGATTGATGGAAACTGAACCCAAGGAGGGTTTGAAGAGAAGCTACAGCTCTCAGTATTGTTTAGGAGAGACTGAGGAAAGAAAGACTTGGTATTGCTGGACATTTCTTTTGACCTGTCAGTCTTTTTGCTACGCGCAAAACAGTCAGAGATCTGAAGAACTGAATGTGCACACTTGAAGGTATGCAGAAACAGAGTAAATGAAAGAAGCATGGATCTTCATCACTATATGTGCATATGTATTCACAGGTTTTGATAGTACCTGCAACACATGTTGGTAGCTCTGTTCCCATTTCTTCATTGATCCACTGTCCACTGGCTGAGCATTGATATACCGCTTTGAAAACACAAGAAAAGAGTGCCAGAAGGATACAATCAAGATGAAGAGAGTGTAAGCACTGTTATTGTATAAAACAGTATACTAACCTTATAATTTTCAAAGCAAGCACAGCTAGATAAATATTGGTGAGACCTCTCTAAAAGCAGAGAACTCCACCAGGGTGCTTCTGCTCCTGTTTAGGAGGGACCTCATCTAATCGGCTTCTTAAGTCCTTTACTTCCCCACTAGAAATGTGTGGCAAAAATCTCTGTGGTTCATACACCAGACAAATGGAGATAGGACTTGCTAATACATCTGAGGTCAACACACCTATTATAGACATTATGTCAGTATATTAAACAAAAAAGCAACACAAAACTACTGCCTGCAACCCCACACCAGTAAGAATCGTTTCACAGCCTTGACTTAATGGGGTATAATACCAGCTCCATGACAGTGGCAGTACTAATTCTTAGGCCTTTCATCAAATAAATATGTTTCTGTAGCAGACACAACACTTACCTTCCCCTTTGTTTTGTAAGGTATAGTAAGGTGCTTTGCAGAAATACTGGACAGTAGCTTTGTACAGAGGCTCATGAAGTTCAGAGGTGTAGTCATATTTACCATTGTCAATAGGACTGGGATCACCACAGTTCACAGCTGTAGAGAAGAAACAAACAATCAAAGACAATCAAAGGCGTATCTTCACCAAACAATCTGATTATTCTGTAGTATGGGAAACCACACAACTCTATTGATCCCTGTATGGTCATCATGCTTACTTCCTCTGTCCTCTCAGCATGCCTACATCCCAGTCCTTCATTGTTCTCCTAGTCTGGAGGTAGTGCGTCTAGAGCATAAATACTCCATTAAATTCTGTTCCCACAATACAAAGACAGGTCACTTACGAATACAGCTGAAATTAGAGTTGCTCCATTCGCCATTGTTCTGACAACTGGAGTGAAAAGTTGTGATGCTGTCATATTGCTATGAAAAAGAACATGACACACATAAGCCACTGGCCATGGAATGTATCTGAAATAGACACTCTAGTGGAGGTTCCTCAGGATGCTGCAGTTGCTGAAAAAAGTTTGCACTTGATACAGCTATGGCAAAAACATTAAGCCCTTTTGCTTGAGACACCTGATGGGAAGTAGCAGCAGGAAGCTGCTGGGAGGGGCAAAGAGGGCATATGCTTTTTTTGTGTAACTTACCCTCACAATTTCATAGCCTTCCACACATGTCACCTTCACATTGTCCGAGAAGATATACCTGTCCTTCTTTGGGTCAAGAACAGAATTGGGAATGACACTCAGGGGACAGGTTATGGCTTTGAAGAGATAAGAGGAAATCAATGATTAACTGATTCAAGATTTACTTTTCTTCAAGTAACGAACTTCTTTCTTCACAGTGATCATTCTCTCTAGTTAACAGGCATCCTCTGTTTAGTTAATAGCTCCTAACTGTGACTAGCAAACCCAGCAGCCTGAGCAAGTTAACATGCTGTTGTACCATGCATCTGACCTGGGGGAAGGTCTTTCCTTAACTCGTCAGCAGAGGGAATGTATTCCGAAGTGTATACTCACGCTCAGCATAGTAGCGTATTTTCCAGCCTTTGTGCTGTACCACATGATCAGAATGGAAAATTAAGTCAAGAATGTTGCTTCTAGTTTTGATTTCAGGAGGACCTGGGAATTTGCTGCCACAATAGGGACCATAACGCTGCTTTCCAGAGAGAAGCTGGGAAAATAACAAACAAGAAGAAGTGATGAAATACAAATGTATTCACAGAGAGATTCCTAACAACTTTATTTTTTAGTATTCCCAAAAACTTTAAAAGGCAGCATAGATAAAGTTAAGCAATCAGAGGGTCTTCTGAATATGAGGACATCTCTGGGGAGACCCTGAGCATCCTGACTTCTTCCTTACCCCATACCTACTATTAAACTGTCGTGGCAACTCCCTTTTGAGTCGGCTGGTTCCACATCAAAGTCTTCACTGCGTATGGTCAACGCCACAAAGTAGCCTGGCCTCAGAGCCACTTGGTACTTGCACTGTGAGTTCTCTGGATACTGATTGGGATAGTTCGGACTAGCAATCTCTCCTGATGGCTCAGTGAAGACATTGCCACTGCAGTTCACTAGGATTAAGGAGCAGAGAAAGGACTCAAAGAGGAAATGGTTCAATTATGAAGCAGATAAGCTTTCTTTCTTCCGCTGTATCTCCAGTCTCTCCAGTCACCTGCATTAACCACATCTAACACTGCATTTTCCCAAGAAACTGCAAACAGTCACAACTCCTTATTCAGTTTACAAGGGACCTTAACTTCTAGCGGCCTCACCTATCTTGCCTACTTGTCCATCCTTTGGAAGACAACTTCCTAGTGTCCTCAGTACTAGGGAACAGCTTCAGCATATCACTAATTTTGTTCAGCCTTGCTTAGTGTCCTCTGTGTCCTCTCTTTCTCTCTCCATCTTTTTTTTTTTTAACCTTCCATTTATGATTTAGACCCTCTTCTCTCATGCGTAGGTTCTCATCTTATACCTCTTGCTGTATGTCTCATTTGTGACTTGGCAATTTTTTTTTTTCAGTCAAGCCAAACAGCCTTGTGTTTTTATTTTCTTTGAACTACTTTGTTTTGTCAGGAATTAAAATATATACAGTATGCTAAGAGGGATCTCCATCACAGTCCTTAGAGAATATCATATAATAGTTTCTTAATTCTCTTGATACACACACAAAAAGAATGTTACGAATTCACAGAGTCACAGTCTACTGTCAGTTTAGATTTGCACTGGGATGTCCTTTTCATTATAATATATCTGCTGTGACTGACTGAGAAGGATAGCAGAGAAAGTCTTTCAAGCACAATATCCCACTTGGCCTAAATTAACTCTTTTTGTTGACCACAACTCACGTAGCTCTCTTACCTCCACATGTTTTCTTATCTTCATAGAGGAAATAATCTGGTGGGCAGGTACAGAAATAACCTCCAATATAATTATTACAGTAATGACTGCAAGGTTCCTCCACAAAATCTGTGCACTCATCCAAGTCTGCAAGTGTGAGAAGAAAATATGTCAGGTTAGTAGCAGGCCCTAAGGGCAGGAGGAAGATGGGAAAGTGAAGTAAATACTAGCAAACAACAAGGAAAAAATATCTTGAAGGCAGCATTTAGACTGGCCACATTGGAAAGCAGTCCTGTCTGTCTGGATCTCTTTTAAATAAGACTATTCTACAAGGAAACCCATTCTTACAGCTTACCTCCCCTCCTATTCTTGAACACTACAGAGATTCAGAGAAATCTGTTTTAACCTTACCCACTGCAACATAGTAGGCTGCAAAACCAGTGAAACGCTCCTCATTGGAAAAGTCTGATTGGAAGGTCATAGTCAGGGTGTTATAAGGGATATAAAATTCCTCCACAATCGAGGAACCAGGGGCACGAGTTTTCTTCTTCCCACAGAGCAAACCTTCAACATGGCCACCAGACAGGATCTGCAGAAGAATTCAGAAAGGTCTTGTCTCGTTACTATAATTACATGTAATTTCATGTAATTACCAATACTTGAGTCCTCTAGTTTGTAGATGACTAATCAAAGGCTACTAAGTTGTATTCATTTCTCATGACATTTAGATTTATCTCTTAGGGCACAGCCATGTCACAGTCAGTAGAAGGGCCTAAAGCTACTTTTTCATCCAGAGATGGTCAAGGGCAGAAGACAGTCAGCCAAGGTACAACTGAACAGAATCCCTAGAGAATAAATTTCTTGCCATATGTAAGATCCTTGAGGAATGTTTCCTTTTACTGACTTCCCTGCCCTGAGATACCTGTTCTGGTTTTTCAGATAACAAATTATGTGAGAGAGATCTCAGTCAACAACCTTTCCTCAGGCCCACCTGTCCAAACAAATTAAAACTTTGTTTCAAAACCAATGGCTGACAGTCTGCAGAGCAGCCCAACAGGTATTTTGGTTTCTTGCAAGTGGATATGCTGTTGTATCCTCAAGCAAAGCACACCCATTCTGCAATTCCACACTGGTCATTCTCCAAGATCTCCTGGCGCTGCACTTGGTCTTACCGCCCCTTTTTTACACATACCTATTGCAGGATGGGATGTTCTAATTTATGTCTCTGTGTAGAAATGTTAGATGTTTTGTGCCCTGTGGAACAACAGAGCAGAGACAGTAAGGTTCTATGTTTTAAATAGGTGCAAAGATTGGGACAATAGGCCACTGCATTTTTTTCTGAGTAGCCACTAGCCACGCACAGATCTCTTGACTGTTTTTAACTTTAGTCATTACCAATCAATCTCCACTTTCATTAATTGTTTATGTTCACTCATGGACTAATTCTGAATAATTTCATGAACAGAAACTCAATGTCCTTTCTACAAGAATGGGCATTTTCATGTGTTTTTGTACCTATGTTTTGCAATAAGGAGGTGTTAGTGAGCTCTTTCAATGGATATGAGAGGAACACAGGATGTACAGTACAGATACTGTGCTCAGTTGACAGACAATGTTCATATCATTATGAAGTAAACTTACATTAATATAGAGACTGTTAGCACAGATATTTTCAGTCATTTGGGCTTATTTGGGATCATAACAGAAAGATGCATCTCTTCTTCCAGCCTTGAGCATTGTATGCAGCCCTACTGTTATACGCTATAGTTGACTTTTTGTCTTTTTCTCTCTTGATGAGAATAGGGAAGGACAGTACCTTTATAGAGTCATATTCGCAGTTCTGCGAAGGTTCAAGATCTATATGCGTGAAATAAAGGCGAATGCCATATCCTGGAGGGACCTGGATTTCCCAAGATTTCTGCAGATCATTTGGGTACACCTGAGGATAATTGGGTGACAAGATCTCACCATACATGGAGGCTGTATCAGCCCAGACAGGGTGACAGAAGAAGATAAGGTACCTGAGAAAAGAGGAAGTAAAATAACAATGCAGAAGTCTTCTACCTCTGCATATGCACACAGTCCCTAGTGAAAAGGCTAGTCTTTGGCTGTGTGTAGCAAGCAGTATTGTTCCTGTCTTTGAAAGTCTAATGACCACGTGTGGAGCTTGTCTTCTCTTGCAGAATTTCAAACTGAAAGAGCACAACTTCCATCCTGATTTTTACTTCTCTCCAGCTGTATAGGAATGGTAATGTTGCAGAAATTGCATAGAAGGGTCTTAAATCATATTTCTTGCTTCACTATCCTGTTTTGAAGGCTACTAGGGCAATAGACGCATTCAGATTTGAGAATCATTAGATTAAAAGAAAAACAACGTTTATAAAATGAAATTATTAATAAACCTGCCCCATGGAGATTCAGAAACTTACCACATCTGGAAAAAGCTGATCTTCTTTCCTGAAAACATTCAGGGATTGGACTTTGCCTGGGACAAAAACCAGTGTGATTGATTAATGTCACCTGTACTTCTGCATGCCTGTTACACACATCAAAGACTCTAACACTCTAAACTCGCAGAAAATTCACCAATGATTTGCCTTAAATGCAAGATTATTCACTACTCCTTCCTGCATACAGCAACCCCAAGCATTGAGGATGGATGCTGGTCTCACTGCTGACAAAATGGAGCAGTAATCTCTACGTTGTTACTCACAGGAACTCATGTCCTCCCTTTATGTCCACCAGCATCTCCGAAGAACATTATAGAGCCTAACAAACTGACAGAAAGCACCTCCCAACCAAGGGGCCCAATTCGTTCTTCCCAGCACCCCAACAAGGGGGCAGCACGCACTGACCCTTCTAGTTGTCAGACAGTGACACTCAGGAATATTTGTTTCCCATTTCTAAAGCTCACAGTATTTACCTTCTCTCCCTAGTCCATGTGTTCTTCTTCTCTCTTCTCTTTCTCTCTTTTTCTTTTTTCTCCTTTTTCACTCCAAAAGTATCCAAGCCTGTGGAATGGGGAAGAGAGCTTTCATCTGCAATGTTGCAGCACCCCCTAGCAGTATGACGTTCCAGCGTTCCCGGTCGGATGTGATTCAGGAAAAAAGCGTACCGGCTTTCAGCTGAAGAGGGAATTTCCAGAACAAGTTGCACAACCTTGTTGGCTCCAGCTGTGTGGGGGAGTGCACAGATCTGGTCCGTATTAGAGATTTTCGAGAAATCAGATGACTTTAGGGAAAAGGGAGGGGAACAGAGCTTTCAGCTGCCTCCCATCTCTCTCTCTTCCTCCTCCCTCAGCAAGTCATAGATAAACTTAAAAAGGTTTGGAACAGGCAAAGTCCACACACGAGTGGACCTAGGGCTCTCACATGGGACAAAATGTTTGATCATCTGCTCTTCAGACCACTTTGTTGGAAATCTATTCTGGGACTGCAAACCTGTGGCCAGAGGCTGCTGCTGCTCCTAATCTTATGCTTGAGAATTGTATTTAGGGGAAAAAAAAAAGAAAGGGAAAATTAGTGTCTTTCAAAGTCACGCATCTTTGAGGATACCAACAGTAGTTAGCATGCACTATATTGCTATTTTTTATTATGGCCACCCTCCTATGAGAACCACTAAGAACTCCTAACTATCTCTTTATAGCTACTTAACAAGTGAATTTTAAGTAAAAGCAGCTAACTCTTCACCAGGCTTAGCCCTGGACCAGGTTAGATCTAAGACCGTAAAGAAAAGGAGGACCCTTAATCCAGCCAGTGCCCACAAGCCAAGACCAAAATACTACTGCGCAAGCCAAAAGACCTGCCACTAATATCTAGAAAACCTCACCAGCCAGCTACACTGGGGCTGGACTGTAAATGAAGGTGTAAAACTCCATTATACCCTCTACACTTTACAATCAGCACAACACGCTCCAAAGCTTGTTTTGGCCTGAAGAAAAACATTCAAGTTTTAACAGGTCATAGGCAAAGTGTTTTAGCAAAGCTCATGTGAAAGACTCCTTTATATTGTCAAGCGAAAGAAACACCTACAGATGAATCATAATTGACTTCACTGTACTCAAGATAAAGGATTTACTTGAAGAACATGCCTAGTCAGTTTTATTGTCTAACTGAGAATGGGAAGAAAAAGAAAACAGTATGTCATCTTGCCTCTGATGCCTCATTATGTTTTTAACTGGAATTTTAAGAACTGGGAAAACAGTGATGAAAGATACAAAACAAATAACAGTGAAATATTTTTTCCTTGGAATTGGGCAAAACAAAAACTCTACCAGTGACGTTTCAAGTCACAATCTCATTTTAAAATGGACATGACAGAAGTAAAAGAAGTATGTGCTGATATATTATGCAGGTCTTTGCATCACAAGGGAATTGTGTATTTTCATATGAACCTGACCCGTCTAGTCTGCCACAATGGTCAAAATGGGTATGTATGTAAATATCAATAATTAGTAGAAAGGCAAATACCTATTAACTAAGAAAAAGAATATTGAAGTTAGTGGGAAAAAAAGGTAGCTGCATTTTTTGTGGGCACATATCTGCATAATGTTAACTATTAGTGCAGAAGACCAGTTATATTAAGCTATGTATTTAAATTAAATAAACATATAGCATTTTTTGCATTTGTCTAGATTTGTGTTGTTTTAAAACAGCTAGGTCATATGTATTTTACAATTCACTGAAACTACATGAGAAGCTACATTAATTAATAATTAATAAATTAATAATTTAAAAGAGGCAAAATCATGCCATCGAGGTTAATAAATGCTTCCATTAAGGTTGTCAATGCAATAAGACTCCAGTCTGAGGCATACACATTCTGTTGAATTACTAAATTACGTGATCACATACTAGTTTTCCCAAAGTGCTCCTGCATACTTCATTGTGTAAGACAAATCTTTTCTTACAATGAGTCAGAGATACGTAGCTATAACCTTTCTGGCAGATGCTATGAAGAGTGGTAGTGTTCAGTTTTTCATAAAATTATCATCTCTAACACACCTGGCTGGCTTGTCTCCCCCATGAAGATGTAAGGATAAAAGTTTTTTTTTCTGATTTCTTAAGAAAATCCACATTTTTCTATTTGGAAACACTGAGTCAGCGCATAAAACAAAGGGAATAAATATTAAAAGAAAATCCAAAACCTGACATTAATGAGATCAAAGCCATCAGCAGGAAATCAAGGATAAGCAGTAAGTAAAATATCTGATCCTCCGTGACCTTGGCAGAAAGTTGCCTATTTCCCTTTCTGCTAACATAATAATTCAGTGAGTTTCTTGCTTGCAGCACATCCTCATCTTAGCTCTTGTGACCCAGGCTAGTTTTGTTGGTAGTAGTTAAAACCAGACAGAGAAATCTCCCAAAGATTGTCTGTGCATTCCCTCAAAACCACTGTATATAAACCCTGACACCCACCTCTGCATGCTGTCCTAGGAGGTTCTTCACAGGCTATTCATCTCTGTTAGTTACATTTTTTCTCTGTCCTCTCCATGCTTTTTCCTCATCTTAGCATGCTTTTTCCTCATCCCAGATGCAAGCTTCATTCAGATCTAATTTTATTCTGACTCTTTCTCCCTGTCAGTGCTGAATCATAAGTTCCAGTTCTACATATTCTCCAGATAGTCACCTCCCCCCTCAGTAACCTATTCCTCTCCCATAGCCATTTAAATCAGGATAGGCTCCTTGGATTGCCTGTGAAAAGAAGCACTGGCAAGATGAGGCACAAGATTCCCTTTTCTGTTCTTCAGTGCAGAGGAGACAGACAGAGAAAGTAAGTCTAGAGTTTGTGAAGAACTTGGATGGGGTCTTGTACAGCTGTGGTCTGCATGAACACAATCAATAAAACAAATTTGCAGAGGCTTCAGCAGCTACATTCCTTTATTAATACATTGAGCCAACGGGAACCTTAAGTTTCACAATGAACAATGATGTAGTGTCACAAAATCACTATATACTTCCAAGACGGTAAAGAAGGATTTTTGGTGATGTCTCCTCCTCCTCCTCTTCTTCCTAAACACAGCAGTCCCCTGAATGTTAAAAACAAACAAACAAACAAGCAAAACAAACAAACAGAAAAAACCACTGAGAAATAATGGCATTCATCATGGTCTGAGTCCCAAAATCAGCACTGTGCTCTGACCTGAAGCCCTTATATGACAGTAGTAAATTACAGAAGCAAGAAAGTCTAAATCTACTTTGTTGTACATATAGCTACGTGATTGCATTGATTGCAAGTGATTTTTTCTTATTTCACATGAGTTACTCTGTGCACTAACACAGTGTTTCATGGGTTTGTTACCTCAGCTACTCAAGAAAATTAAGGACCTAGAAGTTTATCCAGCCCAGCAAATAGTGCCTTAATTCCCCCTTTGTCTGAAATCATAGTTCAGACTTGTGGATGGACCAGTGGACGACTTCAAGAGGACAATATCAGAGACAGATGAAAACGGTCCAAAGCCATTTTTGCTGGCTGCAAATGTGGCCTACAAAAGCAGAGGGTTTTGCCTTTCTAGGTGTAGGAGAAGTCTGCATCCGCCAGGAGACAGAGCTGTGCTTGAGCCACAGATGCACTGATGTATGCAGAAAGCTAAATCCAATGCTCTAAGTCCCACCTGCAAGCTCAGTAGAGAACAAACGGCAAATAAAAGGTGAGCTATGCTACAGAAACAGTGACATGGTTGACGCGAAGTTACAGCCTCACCTCCGTAGCAAGGCCATTGGTCATGGAATCTCATAATCCTCCATCTATGACCTAATTTTTTACAGAAAAGGGATGAGAAGGGAGGGGAAGAACAGGAAAAGGGGAAGGATGAGAGAAGGGGAAGAGATGTGTGGATGTTTAAGAATGATGTTTAAGGCACAAACATATCGTTATCTTTCCCTGTTATAGTTTCCCATTTATGGCTAAATAAAACTTAAAAACTAACAAGCCAGAAGTTTTATCCGTGTCTTATTGTTTCCATGGCCTCCTTGGATCTTTCTTATATTCATCACTTTTAAACTCATTCGTGGATTTTACTGAAATGCTATAACAACAACCAAACAATCAAGCAGGATAGAGAAAAGAGGTTATAACTCCAGAAGAAGTATTAAATCTATAGGATTATTTAATTTTATCAAACATGGCAGAAAGTTTGTTTATGGAGTGGACTCACTCAGGAGTGATGCCAGCCGGCCCGTCTCTCTGATCTGGCTCTCCACTTTCATGAAACCTCTACAGATACTGCAGCCCATTCCTTGTCAAATACGACCAGGGAAATGATAAGAGTCAGTATGTGCACAGAGACCTCATCAACTTGGGAAATGAGTTTGAAACCCATAAATTTGCACAATTAAACAAATGGATACTCAGTCAATTCTTGGGCTTTACAAAAAGTTTGACTAACAGCGACCAGTTAGGGTGAACATGACATCCTCTTTGTAAACTCAAAGAGGCTATCTAGAAGGGTTTCTAACCCCCTGCTCTGCACTGCCTGTAAGGGATTTGTGGAAGTCAAAGTTGAGACCTTCCCTTCTTCCGTACTTCCTTACTGTACCGATTACTCTTGATTTCCATTTTTCTCACTTTCTTGTCAGCCTTGGGCCCCTGTCAAGGTGTCTTCTGAACACCTCTGAGGCTGAAGATTTCCTAGGCTAAGTACTTCTTCCCATGATGAACAGCCCTTCAGTCTAATTGAAATTTCTCATGTGACAGTGTGAAACCATGGCTTCTCGGTGTTTCACTGCGGACCTCTGAAAGGAGGCTTAGTGTTCCTTACGTTCCTAAGACATTGTCTTTCACCTTGGGTGCAAGGCATTTGTTTTTCTGAACTTTGTGAGGTTTCTGTTAAACCATTACTTTATTATTTTCATCCCTTAACTGTGCTAACTTCTGTATTCCGACTTCTGCTGTACTGCTCATCATACAGGGGAACTTACCCTCTTTCAAGACAATAGTTTTTTCAACCTATTTTTCTCTCTAATTTTGCCACTCTGGGGCAGAAAAAAGCATG
>JAOWBP010000001.1:64096507-64107657 GCA_028571105.1 Tragopan temminckii | reverse complement strand
CACTCGATGCCATCATCTATGTCACTGATGAAGATGTTGAAGAGCACCGGTCCCAAGACCGACCCCTGAGGGACACCACTTGTGACCAGCCTTCACCATGACACAGAACCATTGATCACAACCCTTTGGCAGCATCCAGCCAAACAATTCCTACTCCATCGAACAGTCCATCCTTCAAATCCATACCACTCCATTTTAGAGAGAAGGATGTGGTGAGGGACCATGTCAAAGGCTTTGCAGAAGTCCAGGTAGGTGACATCCATCGCCCTTCCCCTGTCCACCGAAGCCGTCACTCCATCATAGAAGGTCACCACATCGGTCAGGCAAGATCTGCCCTTGGTGAAGCCACAGGGAAGCTCTTCTGCAGGCTCAGAGAAGATTCATCTTTTGTTGAAGCCTGAGGCTACAGCTAAATGAGGTCCTTAATGCTTCATTTGCATGAGCTATCAATAAAACAAAATCTGGGTGGAAAAGGGAGACAAAGATGCAGATTTATGTTTCTCATTCCAGTGGGCCTGTACCTGCAGAGTACTACACTACCCACCGCATGCAACTTCAACAGATGCACAGAGAAAGATGTAATTTTAGCAACTTTAATTCTCTCCCCTATTATACAAAACATTTTACAATTAAGAAACATTTTCCCCAACAGAATCATATACAGATATTTATAATGAACAAGATTTAGTTACAGTCAAGATGGGGGACTTCTGCACAAAGTAAAAACAATGACAGACGATCAAGTGAAAATTAAGACTTGACCTTTTCCCCACCATATTCTGGGAGGGGAGGTTATAGTTAGGCTTTTATTCCTATCACATTGTCTCAAATTTGAACTCTGGGACCTTCTTGTACCCCTATGGTCCACTCACATCCGTAGCACAAGTACACTACTCTGCTCTCAGAGGTTCCCAAATGAGAAATCATCATCTGACTGTATCATAAATTTAGTACTACCCAAGGAAAAGGGACTGCTGCCCTCAGCTTTCCCTACCAACCCACATACATACACATACAAGCACATACATGGGGGAAGCATACTCAAATCCAAATTTATTTTTTTTTCCCCCACTGCTTCACTTAACGCCAATCTTATCCCACCAAAGCAGCCTGCCTTTGAAACATGTCCAGCAGGTAATCTCTCCAGATGGCTACTATGGAGTCTCAAAGCCACACTGGGCACCACTGCAGATGCAATCTGGGAAAGCTTCTTATTTCCCCACTTTGACAATCTGCCTGGCAGCAGAGTGTCAGTCAGCCACGGATGCGATAATGTGAACCACTCAGAGATGCTCAGGTCACAAACAACAGGTAGGGGAAGTTGCACACTTCAGCAGGAAATTAAAAAAAAAAACAAAACAGTTGCAAGTGATCTGCCCCAACAGAGCAAAGGTGTGTGTGAACCAAAGTGAACATTTTCTCCCTAAGAGAAGGTCAGTGCTGGGCTGGGCCAAACCTGCATTCGCAGGGAAGCTGATCCCAGAGTCACTGCTGGAGGCCAAACGCCTGAAGCAGCGTGGGAAGGTCATGAGCATCAGCTGCCCCATAGAGGTCACTCTGCCCCAGCATGGAGAGGGCCATGCGGAGGGTGTTCCAGATGTTGTCAGACATAGCGCCTTGCTGCCCCCGTGGACCTCGGCTCTTCTGCTGCATGTGCAAAGCCTCTAAGAAGTGCTCCACAGCCTCACTGTCAACATGAGAACATACACATGCTTATTGGAGATGGTACATCTCATATTCCCTCCCCATTTGCTTCTGAACTGCTATTTCTTCCCCTTTACAACAGTTTCCCCCTCTTCAGCACATCCTTTCCCACTCCAAAACCCCTAGTTATCTCCCTTTCCCCCTTATCAGGAATTCAAGTCCAGATGGCCTCCACTCCAAGTGCATCTGCCTGATATCTTCTCAGGGCAGATTCTACTCATTCATTGTCTGCCTATTGCTACCAGAAGGCTGCAGGCAGCACAGCACTGTCCTAGTAACCTCTCACAGTCTCTCTCCCACACAGATATGCAAACTCATAGGTCACAGCAGATTTGCACATCCTCTGCTCACCGGTGGGCACCCAAGTTGATGCAGCTGATGCCCAAGTTGTATCGAGACCGGATATATCCTGGCTGGAGCTCCAGTGCCCGCCGATATGCGGCCACAGCTTCCTCACTGCGATTCCCATTGGCCAGCGTGGCACCAAGCTTGTTCCATAGGAGATGATCCTGGAAAAGCAGACAGAGACAAAAGACTAAGCCAAACTGGCTCTTTTTAAGTTCCAAGCCATCCCTTCCTAATCAATGTGTCTGCCTTGCTCCTCTACTTCAAAAAATGTACCTCTCATACACACAGCACCTCCACCCACAAAACTCCAGGTACCTCCAGCACCCCCACTCTGCCCTTTCTTACATTGGGGCGCACACTAAGTGCAGCACTGAAGCAATCCACAGCCTTCTCGTATTCGCCACTAAGGTTGAAAAGGACACCCAGGCCACACTGAACATCAGGATCAACAGTTGAGGGGTTGCTGCGCACAGCTGCTAAGAACAGCTCTTTGACTTCCACAAAAAGTGAGCTGGAAAAGCATGGAACAAGGACATTTGTATACTGTAGAACAAACTGACCTTGGGTTGCCCAGTCTAACACCTGCCCAACCCAGCCCCAATCCTCCAAGACACTTCTCATCTGAAAGCTAAGATTTGTACCCCCAACTCACTCAGATAGCAGGGACCCTAGTACACGCTTGGAAGTCCCAAGATTTGTCTCTGAGACATTCTCCTCTGGTTCCTTCTCCAGTAGGTGGGCATAGGCTGGTTTATGGTGTAGCCAGTCCCGCAGGGTCTCACATGCCTGCTTCTGCAAGGATTCATTGGTGAAGCTGACTGCTAAAGCCATAAGTGCTGTGAGGTTACCAGGCTGCAGTTCCAAGCACCTGTAGGTCACAGAAAGAGAAACAACTACCATATTAAATCAAGAAATTCAGCTATAGGTGATAACACAATCAAAACAGAACACACAACACTAGCTACATGGTCCTCGGGGCATTATGCACAAGATAAAGACCCCTGCTCAGATCTTTTGTAACACTCACCGTCTGAGAGCACTGATTGCCAAGAGTTCCTGTTCATTCTCTGCTTGGGTGGTTCCCAGATATTGCCAGGCCTGAAGGAAATAAAGATGCATAAAGTCAGACTTCCTCAGATTCAGAAAAAATAAACAGGCACAGAGATTAGATCTGAGATTAAACACACAAACACCTTTGCTTCATATACACTTCCATGTCAGATGCCATTCTGTCAGGCTGTCCCTCTGCTGCCATCTGCCACAAGGCAACAAAATGTAACAGAATACTGATGGGAAGGTTCAACCTCTACTGCCATCCTACCAACATCTGCCTCTGATATCATATGCCGATGTGATAAAACAGGAGGCATTACTTTCAGAGCAGCCCTTATACATTAGCCAGACACACCTATAAATTTAATCGGGAAAGATATATAGGCTTTCTGGTTCATATGCTATCAAGGACAACAAAACTGGAGTTTTGGTGAAAAGAAGTGAATATGTACCTAGAGAGCTACCATAAAGGAACTGTTCGCAGTTTCACCCTTTAAAATTGCACAATCTCCAACTTCAGCTTTTAACTGTGGTCAAACAACACAGGAAGGAGGGAAAAGCGGATCTCAGCTTTCCTAAAAACAAAATTGTATAGCAACAGTGCTAATAATGAGACCTTCAAAGCAGGCACCTGAATATACTTGTGTATATACAGTCTACTGACAAGTAAAAATTTTAGAAAATTGACCACAAAGCAGAAGCACTGTTATTTTATTGGCTCTGTAGTCATCATGACACTAGTACATTAAAAAAAAAAACTTCAATTTCCAGGCAGTTGGCATATAGAATATTTAAAGTGCTAAATCCACAGTAAGTATCCATTCACCTTACACTGATAACCACATCCCTTGCCCGTAAGTAGGCTAGACTGCTTGCTAGATTTGTCAGCGTGAGGTAACTGCTTTTTGAACTTAAGTCACATAAAGTGCACTGTCAACTGTCTCAAAGAAGGAAGGCATTACGAGAAGCAGACATACTGCAATTGCCAGCCACCACAAGCAACAGGCAGTCTGTGTCTACTGCCTGAAATCCCTAATGCCTCACCACAAGACTAGCTGCCACATGGAGCTCACCAGTCATAACAGAATAGTGTTCTGAGGGTAGAAGAGCTGAGATCCAACAAAGTTGTACTTTGGACCAGGGTGACTGTAGAATTTCCTTTGCAGCAAAAAAAAAAAAAAAAGTAAAAGTCTACCGTTGTACCATCTGAACTTTACTTCTTGTACTTTCTGCAGAGTTACAGCAGAAGGATTCAGAACATTCCTCAATACAGCCAGCCAGAAAGGTTCAAGATTTCTACTCCTAAGGTCTCAGCTATTATGCCTAGCCCACAGCCCCAACAGTTTGAGAGACTGTCCAGTTCTCAAGGATTACCTCTCGACCACTTCAAAGCAAGAGTAGATTTTCAGAACATCTGCTTACTTTCCAATTACTATTCAAGGAGGACTTGAATCAGTCCCAATGAGAATTCAGCATCCCTGACTCTTCTGACATAGGCACTCCAGAAACAGACAGCAGCACGTGCATGTTTGCACTCCATCTCACCCTCCTGAGAATATTTCTGTGCTCTACTTCTGAAGAAAGGCACAAACTATTTCTTAATCCATCCTACAGAAGCTGAAGTTTTATGGAGGAAGCGTTCACTGAATTAACTGTTGGAACACATCTCAGCTTAAAAATCATTTTCTGGTCCACAACTTCAAATAAAGCCTCTGGAGACACTCATGCCATCTCTCAATCCTTTTGAGTAACATCTCCTCACAGATTCAGGTCCTAACCACAACCTCCAGTTCAGCTCACTGCTAAGAATTTGCTTTTAATACCCACATTAAAGACTCTCATTACCACTATCACAAGCACCTCCATGCTCATAAAGCCAATAAAGACTTCCACAAAAGCAGCTTAGAGATGAGAGCTCCTTATCTTGGCTTCATGCATGCATTCTTATGATTTTACACAGCTTTCAGCAAAAGATTTTGTGCATCTGACTTTAGCCCTAAACGTTCTTGCCCACCATCCTCCTCAGGACTCACACACACCAGCCACATATCCAGAGCCACAGACAAGTGAAACGTTTTCATATGTCCTGCACAGTTGATCAAAGTGAGCTTTCTACACACACCCTGACACCTCAAAGGAAAAAGGATCCAAGAAGGACAACACCAAGCCAAGGCCTGTTACCATTAGTCTCACTCACCTCCATATGATCTGGCTTCTGTTGCACTGCAGCCTCAAACAGCAAGACAGCATTGGGGAGGTCACCTTCCTCCAAGCGCTTTCGCCCTTCTTCAAATGCATCAGGATGATCTCTCATGGGATTATCTTCTTCAAACTGGTAACCCTAGCAGCATAAACAAGCAGAGGGCTAATGGCAGGTAATGCTAGGCAGAAAAGCACTTTCTACAGGATATCACAGTCTGGTCCAGCTGCATCAGGAACACTCAAAGCACAGAGCAAGTATCAACATCACTCTGTCTACTAGCTTGTAGCAGATTAGGGAAAAGCAGCTCTTCTTTCTGCCTGCTCTATCCTGAAAGATTCCTCTGAATCTCAGACTATATCAGACCTGAGGTAAACTGCAACAGTGATTAAATAGCTGGTGTTTAGCTTACCAGCTCTGGGTGGGAGTGGGCACTTGTACTCATTGCAAGCAATCCCAGCATTAACTGGCACTTGGTAGTGGACAAGAACTAGACAGCATTTGCAAATCAGAGCAAATGAAATAATCAGTATTTAACTCCTAGCTAACCTGGAATAAGGGCACATGCAACAGTACATAACATACAAGAAGAAATCTTAACGGCATTTGGGGATCTATGGAACTCATCTGCAAAGCAGACAACCTGCCAGCTTCCTCAAGGCAGTTCATCACAGAGCTAGGAAACCCTGTCCTGTATTACCTTGTCATATGAAGAAGAACTGAGGTCATCATAATCAGAAAGCCAAGGGTGAGCCTCTGCATCTCTCTTAGCCATCTCCTCCCATTCTGCCTGAAGTTTGTCCCAGAAATCCACATCTGACTGAAGGGAGAACAGAAAGTGACTGGCGTACCTCAACTTTTAACTGAACTCTACAAACACTGCAAAGCATGCCCTCTTAAATGTTTCTAGCGCTCCTCAGAACATGCAAAGGAGAGTTAACCGTCATGGGCTCTCAGATATTACCCCAGCCCTCCTCCTCCTCCTTCAGCTTTACCTCCATAGCAGTCTTTGCCTGCTCAAATTCCGTATCAAGAGCTGACACGTTCCCAGATCGCGCAAATTGATCCACCCAGGCATCGGATGCCCCCTGGGAGTTTGGAAACAGAAACACACCTTTCTTTTTAGAGTTTGGTAACCTCAGTGCACATCCCAAAAGTACTGGAGGGTCTGCAATGACCTCTCCTTCCCATCAGCAAGAACTGATGGCCTTGAAAAATGGAGAGGAGTTATTTTGGATACTTCCTTCATCCCAGGTGCTACAGAAGATGAGAACACTGACAATGCCCAGGTATCTTCCCAGCATCTGGCTAGACTTCGCTCTGACAAGCCCAACGGTCCCTCCCTTACCTCCCACGGCCTAGTCACTAGTAAGTAAAGCACTGCTGAAATTCAGACTTGCTATTCATTATCCCTCGCTCACAGACTGTGCACTGTCACAAAGACCTTTCCTCCTCCAGTGCACACAGGGGCTGAGGTTCCTACCTGCTGCTGCATAAACTCAGCTGCCCATTGCTCTGCCTGATCTTGGTCTCTGTGAGTCACCTGATTAGCTTCGATCGATACCCTGCCATCTCCGATCTGGCGGACAAACTTTAGGAACTGTGGCAAAGAAATGAAACAAGGGTGGAGCTGGGCAAACGCTTTGCCAAAAACTTTTCTATCTATGCCCCCCTTCTTTCTTTGCAGATAGGATTTCTCTCTGCAAAGTGAGTACAGAAGGCCAGAAAATTGGGCAGGAAAGCACTTCACCACAGTGCAGTTACAGAAAGATAGAATATTTTGTGGGAACTGAAGGGCTGAACTTCTAGGAAACAGGGAAGAATTGGAAGCACTGGATAGCAGGCTTTTATTCCTTTATTGCCTCCCCCCTTCTTCTCCATTCACCAAACCCTTTAGACACATTAGATACCTGCCAGTCCCAGAATTCCTCACCTCACAATTGTTGAGTTTTGGATCATCCACTTTAGAAAGAAAATCACTAGCAATTTTCTTAAGATCATCTTCAGGTTGATATTCCTCATACCTTTTTAAAAGAAGCAGTTAAAGGGAAAGAAATAGTTTGAAACTATGCAACAGCAACCTCTTTCATTAACAGTCCACTGAATGGGGCAAACAAGTGTTGAGGGATACAATCCCTCCTAACAGACTCTGGAGTTCAAAGTGATTCAGATGAATAAATCATCTGCAAAAATTCAAAATTACTACTAGGTTAAGCCTGCAAAAGACTGGCACAAAAATGCTATCAAGTATCACAAGTATTGGCACCATCAATCATAGCCTCATACAGGAACATCGCAAGAACAAAGAAAGTAGGCTGTCTTCACAGGAGCACAACAGCATTTTGAAAAAGCAGCAACTGTGAAGAAGATCAAGGGCTCACAGAAAGCACATAGTTTTGTATGGCTTAAAGTCAGACAGAATCAATTCTAGGTGTAACCTGTATTGTCAGTCTTGGCAAAGTCACTGGAACAGGAGGCGGTAACTTCGTAACTTCAATATTTGCAAAAAGATACCAGAAAAAGCAAAAATCATGAGGAAGAAATATCTAAATATGCAAAGTCTGTTTTAGAGAAAGATCTAAGTGGCTCAAATGCTTGCTTACATTTTGCTACCTGAAAAACTTGACTACAGTCCACAAGTACCTATACAGAGAAGATTTTTAGTAATAGACTGATCTTTACCACACAGAAATATTTGAAAATATTATCTAAATGGCCGAATCTAGAAATATGCAAAGGAAAAGCTTGATGCAGTTTGTCAAATAAGGAGAATGAAGTGATGAAAGTCTACAACTACTGGATCTAGCACTTGAGATTTCTAAAACTCAAAATGCATCTATTGAGAAGCAGAAAACAAATTCTGCTTGAGTAGGAGTTACTGCAATAACTCCTGAAATCATGTTAAGGAGCTTTTCACTACCTATGCAATTACATTAGACTACAAGATCACAGCATTTCCAGGAACTAGAATCTAGGAAAATAGTGATCTCGTAAGCATCATTTTCTCCCTTCTCTAAAACTAAGGTCTGAGAACACTGTCTAGGTAAGTGATTCAAAAACATTCAAGATGTTTCTCTACCATCTGTCTAACCTTCACCCATCCAGAAGCCTAGCAGCAATAAACGGTCTTGAGACTAGAGACTCACCATTTATCTGCTACTGACTGGTCTTCTAATTCCCCCAGCCACAGTTTCTCCTCTGACTGCTCAAGGTATTCTTCTGCCCACTTGGCAGGAGACACAGACAGTGGATCTGCATAGGACATCAGGACAGGGAAAGAAGAGTGAGATAAGCAGAACATCGCTAAGATTAACTTCAGATTTTGCTTTCATCATTTTACATACTGTTATCTAACACATGCAGTAAAGACCTCTTCAAAGAAGGATCGTTAATACCTGTTTCTACTGTGTCCTGAACAAAAAAATAATAATCCTTAGGTAGAGACAAAGCACTAATACAAGCACCTCTGTGGTGGCAACATCTCTACTTTCTACTTCCACTTCATTATTTAAACAGCTGCTCCATGAGGGATACTATGTAGGTCAAGGAAATCAGCAATGCACTACAAACATCTGTCAAAATCACAGTTTAGAAGGAACTAGCTCTTCACCACAACTGTCTCATAGACTTTGGCAAGTGCTGACTTATATTGCCAGGAGTATCAAGACTGCTGATCAATGAATGGAACTACCTGACTTTCTACAGTGCCAGCCCTGGGGAACAGAATCTAGTTAAATCTTACACATAATTTCCAGGTGAAGTCCTAGACGGTCAAAGGACCATATTCAACACATGGCTCTATACACAAAGGAAGATGGCTTTTCAGAAAAGCTACCACCTTGTTTAGAACAGAAAGCTTATACTTTGGTCCAAAAATACTCATTTTGCATTTTTCCAACTTGCGAGAATCCACTTTTCTCCTCAAAAATTTCTCCTCTCCCTCTTCATAAAATCCATTTAAAAAATTGGCCAAAACACTCTAAACTGCATTTACCTTAGTACCAAAGAAAAACATAGTAGGAATTGGAGAATACATAAGAAAAAAGTAGCATTAGAGCATCTCCAGAAATTACATCAGTTGAACCATAACTTTAATAAAAGCAGCTTGAGTAGCCTGCTTCTCCCAAGTTCTCCAAGTAACCCAAACTGAAAATAAAAGGATCTTGCGCCCAAATAAAAGCTTCCACACCAAATAGTGAGCAATTTAGCTAATCCACTCCAAAGCAGTCTTCCCACCCCCACCCTTTTTAAAGCTGCTCCAAAAGCATTATTCCAGTTTTAAACTAACTACACTGCATGCAAGAATGTGACTGGGCAACGTCAGAACGATAACTCCAAAAAGGATCCCTCACCTGTCACTTCAGCAATGAATTCCTGTGACCAGTCAGCCTCATTGTAATCTGAAGCGATATCACCAGCGGTATCTGCTGCAGTCAAGAATTCCTGGATCCAGTTTTCAGACAGTGCAAGGGCTGCCACATCTGGAGCTAGAAGAAAAACACAAGTGAACATGAGAGGACTCAAAGGCACCTTCAGGTAGCCATCATCATCTCTGATCAGGTCCTTCCTCTTTATTAGAATAAAGTCACCAGAAGATTCTACTTAGAAGGAATCTCTGAAGGTTGCAAGTCTTAGAAAAAAAAAATGACACTGAAGTTAGACCTGATAGCTCAGGGTACTGACCAAGCAGCTTCTGAACTTCTCAAAGTCTGGAGATTCCCCAGAATCCCTAAGCATCAGCTCCAGTGCTGAACTATCCACCAAGGGAATACATTTCCTTGCTCCTCTACTTCTCATCTGCTTGCTGTTTATCGGTGCAAAGATCCCAGCTATTGCTGCTGAAGACAATTAGATCCACTCCTACTCCCTTGAGAATACTCCAGACTGAAGAAGCCTACTTCCTTCAACTTTCTCTCTTACACCATGTATTCCTTCTCCTGATCTCCAGTGTACTCGTTAGAATATACCAGCGTACTGGGAAGTCCAAAGCTGGAAACAGTGTTCCACATAACCTCACAACAGAGGGAACCACCCTGTTAAGAGTTTAACCACAACACCGAGACCTTTTCCACTATCCATCTACTCCAGCTCCCCTCACCTCGCTGAGGTGCCTGTCGGAAACTCGACTGTTCAATCTCTTGCATCTCAGCCAACAGGTCATCCATCTTAAAGGTCTGGGGTGCATGGGACAGTAACGGGGCATTCTGCCCTTGTAGGAACTCTTCAACCAGCTACCAAAGACAGCGAGAGATTAACATTCATCATCTAAAGCACGGAAGATAAACAAGTAGAGCCACGGAGCAGAAGAAACAAACAGGTTCGGCAGAAGAGTAAAATCAGACGGAGGGAAAAACAGCAAACTAAGCATTGAAGAGAAAGGTAATAAGGAGATACATCCATTTGTTCTTACCTCATCTTCAGAGGCTACTCCCAGTGGCTTGGATACCTAGAAGTAATAGTGGGCAATCATCTCAACAGCTTGGGCTACCCACGCAGCCCCTCAATCAGCTCACATCCTCCTCTCCCTCCTGCTTAGGCTGACCACACTTCCTTGCACTGGCTGTCTGCACGCGTCCAAGCTACAGGCACAGGAATACCCTGCACCACGTCACGCAAGTTCCCACCACCCGCTCCGGGTTAGCCACTGCATCAGCAAGACATGCGACCACCCCCACAGCCGCCAGCATCCTGCCAGCACCCCCAGGCAAGGCCGCTACGAGCAAGACCACGCCCCGGCAGCCCGCTGACAGACGGGACGGCCCCGCAGCCCCTTTCCCACGCAAAGCAGCGCAGCCCCACACCCGCCCCCGGCTGCCCTCAGCGAGCGAAGCGCCCCTCGACACTC
>JAOWBP010000001.1:64043457-64096407 GCA_028571105.1 Tragopan temminckii | reverse complement strand
ATGTCAACAATAATAATTTGAACACTAGCTTACATAAGTTACATTAATATAGCTTTAGCAGTTGCTACATTCATAATCAGACCTCCTGGGAAACATAGGCTACAGAGCTGCACAAGAATTCCACCATTTCCAGAGTTTTCCAAGGGTTTTAGGAACCACAGTAACTGCAGCTATTGGCTATTTCTGAAGAGGGTTGAGATACACTAGGCCGCTGTGCTTTACATGCCTATTCTTTGTCCTGTGTGAAAATGAACCAAAGCTGAGCAGGCAAGGTACCATTCACAGTAGGGGACTTGGTAGAAAGTCTGTAACCGATAGCAATATTTTGATATATGTGTGGAAGCAGCAGAAAAAAAAAGATGTCCTCCATCTTATGCAGAGTACACAAAAATGGCAGGCTATAAAGGAGTGAAAAATCATCTGAATTTTCTGTAATATTATGTTCCATGCAGAAGTATAATATGAGAAAAATAAACTCTATAAACTAAAAAGCTACCAGTTGAAAAATGTTCATTTCTGAACTTTTTATACTAATACAATAGGGCAAATTGTACCTATTTATACAAGTTGGCAACTAGTGGGAGCAACGGTGTGCTTGTGATTCTGGAAATAACAGATAACCAAATTAAAAATGAAGAAACTTAAAATAATCTCTTCTGTAAGCAATGACTGTTGTAGAGCTGGTGAAAACTTGCCTCCAAGGAATGCTGGGTTTAATTTGCAATCCATAGAACAGCATAAAGACAGAATGCCATCTTGAGAGGCCCCCTACAGTACAAATGGCCAAGAACTTAAGTATTCACATACAAAGTTGAAAATGTGACTGGATTATAAAAATTCTGTTCCTGTATACACAAAAATGAAATCAGAAATAGTGGACATAAAGGAAAATTTCAAGACTGGCACACAAGTTAGGCATGGAATAATCATAGCAACTAAACACAAATACTGGCTTGCTGAATACATTTTATCACATGCCTACATAAACTGATAGAGTGGATCACTGGAATAGATAGACAGAGCTGAATACATTAAATCAAGTAGAACTGGGAGAGCCTTATTTTGCCTGGGCTAAAAGTACAAAATCAAAATGCTGACAAATAGAACACTCATGGAAAATAAAGAAATATTTTGGTGTAAAAGGACCTCTGGGTCCCTAGTCTATTCTGCACACAGCAAGGCTAAATTCAGAACCAGATTGGGTTGCTCAAAACCTTATCTATTAAAAGCAAACTTCAAGAGGATAATTCAGTTCCTCATCACCATCTGTTCAAAACTGATGTAATTATACTTGAAAGCAAAACAAAGATAAATGATTTTTATATTGTTATTTTATAACCTGCCAGAAAGCAATGCTACTGTGCCTTGTCATTTTATTTAGTCATCGTAGCATTTTAGAAGTACTTCTCCAATAGATTTGATGATTTTTAAAATCAGTGCAAGGAGCGACTGCCTGTGCAGCATGGGATGACCTTAAAGAATCATAGAATGGTTTGGGCTGGAAGGGACCTTTAAGATCATCTAGTTCCAACCCCCCCTGCTATAGGTAGGGGTACCTCCCACTAGACCAGGTGGTTCAAAGCCCTGTCCAGCCTGGCCTTGAATGCTTCCAGGGAGAGCACATCCACAACCTTGGGGCAACCTGTTCCAGTGTCTCACCACCCTCATAGTAAAGAATTTCTTCTTAATCTCAAGTCTGAATCTACCCTCTTCCAGTTTAAAACCATTTCCTCATGTCCTGTTGCTACATGCCCTTCTAAAACGTCCCTCCTCAGCTTTCCTATAGGCCCCTTTCAGGTACTGGGAAGCTACTATAAGGTCTTCCCAGAGCCTTGTCTTCTCTAGTCTGAAGATCCCAAGCTCTCTCAGCATGTCCTCATAGGGGAGGAGTTTCAGCCCTCTGATCATCCTCATGGCCCTCCTCTGGACCTGCTCCAACAGCTCCATGTCCCTGTTGTGTTGGGGGCCCCAGAACAGGATACAGTACTTCAGGTGGGACTCACAAGAGCAGAGCAGAGGGGCAGAACCACCTCCCTAGACCTGCTGGTCCCACTTCTCTTGACGTAACCCAGAATATGGTTAGCCTTCTGGGCTGCAAGCGCACATTGCCAGCACATGTTGAGTCTCTCATCAACAGACACCCTAAATCTTTCTCCCCAGGGATGCTCTCAAGCCATTCTCTGCCCATCCTGTATCAGTGCTTGATGTCAGAGCAAGTAAGTTCTTGGTTCCTGACACCTTCAAAGTGATCATCATTCATTCTCTACCATGTTAGAAGAGGGGTATCTACCACTGTACTGTAATACACATCTCCATGTTTGATATTGCTATCTCAACAGACCACAGAAAGAGATAAAAAAAATTATCAAGGAATTTGCTAGGTGACGAGGGGGCTGTGGAGAGAGGGAGGTAAAGTTATAGGAACTACAGTCTGCCTTGTTAAGGGCTTTGTTTTTAATAGCTTTTATCTTAAAATGAATGAAACACTTTGTAAACACCTATTACAAAGCAAGCTAGCGTAAACCTTTTAGCCAGCAAATTTCTATAGACACTTCAGTTTTATGTCACCATTAAACTTAGGTAAGATTTTACTGCTAGTTAGTGTACTCTAGAAATCCATAATAGTGACTTGTGCTGTCCAAAACTGACTGGCATTCAGCTTTACAGCTTGGTGGACATAGGCTGCAAATGTATTAACAAAAGCATTGTCTACATTATGTACAGACCCTGCATTACCATGAAAATATCACACATGGCAAGCCACTTCATGCATTATCACTGGTTAAAGAAGAGCAGAAAACAAAGGTGTAATTCTGCCTCCACAGAGTTAACCAACCTCCTCTGCGCTATGCCTTAGAGACCTTATCCGTATAAAGCATGAATATTCCTCACAGCAAATTCCTTCTGTGTGTGATAAGTGTATTGACACAAATCCAGCTCACAGATGGAAGATCTCTGGCACCCAAGATTAGATACAAGTAGCATTGTTATATGAAATACAGCTCTTCCCTGCAAGCCATGCAGCTCACATGTTTCTAGTCTGTTAATACTGAAGCTAGTCAGACTATCCCATTTTAATCTTAGCTTTTTTGTGTCAAAAATGTTCTGAATTAATCTTGGTTCTCTTTCAAACACATTTCTTTCTGCATTTTGGAAGATCAGTTTCTGAAACTTGTTCAAAGTTTAATTCCAAGAGAATCACCCATTGTTCCATTTTTGCTAGTGGCAATTTGTGAGCACCTCCAACTAACAGTTATCAGGAAATGACAGACAAAATCCTACAACAGAGTTGCTCATCAGAAGTCAGTGAATCTATTTTTCATTATCTGTTAGTTTATCAGTCATCAGTATCTTGATCTATTAGGTTAGCATGCTCTCAGCTCACGTTCTCCAGCATCTTCTAAAATTCCCAACTGCAACTACATTTTAAATATATAACATCATTTTTTTTAAAAAGCAGATGTAGCACAAACTGAAGGGTATGGCAATTCTTATGCCAAACCACGTGTTCTGTGACAAAGGTTTTGTCTTCTTTCTATCACATTATTTTTTAAAATGCACTTTTCAGTTTCTCTCCATGTCTTCAGACCTCATCCTGAACATGCCTGGAGAGCAGTACTGGGTTAAAGTCACCATGCAGACAGTTTATATGGACAGCAAAGGGAACAATGGGCAAAAGATCATCTACATATATGTGTCACTATGGCACCTGGTTTGAGTAGGTTATAATAACAAGCAAAATAGCTGTACAAATAAAACAAATGCAGTTATGCCTGTATAGGAATACCTCACTATCTGGCTCTAGTTCACCTAGCAAGACTACCAGGAGTAGGTGGAAGCTGGGATGAATTTCAACCAGCCAAAGCACATTACAGAGGAAAGTTATGAAAATGAGTTAGGAACAGGTTGAGCCCACATCTACTTTATAAGCAGTAAGGGTAGAGCCTCTTTCACCATAGGACAGCTTGTGACTTGCTAGAAAGATAAGAGTACGGATGAGGCACTTTAACTACTTATTAACATCCTTTCTTTCAACTGCTGCAACATAGTTCCTGAATCCACTCCTTTGTGCCTTTTTCCACTACTCCCACAGCCCTGCTGCTTTAAAGGAAACCATCCTCCATCACTGAAGTCTTCATGCTAGAAGGATCACTCATCTGTACTTGAGACAAAATAGCTGTACTTAGACAAATACAACTGAGAGCACAGCACTACCACCTCTCAAAGGATTGCACTGCATTATCTCACATGAAGCCTTGGCTCCTGGAATCATCCCATAAAGAAATTCAGTAGTCTATTCACTTTTAGCCCTTAAAGAAATTTGAAAATATGATCAGAGGTTCAGGAGAGGAAGGAGTTGCAGATGCCTGATCCTAGAGGATAAGATAAATTTTCAGTTTTAATTATGTTTTTCAATTTTGTAACATTCCCAGTGGTTACCCATCCTTGAACATGTATACTCACCCCTACTTCTGGAGGGTCTGGAAGCCAGCCCAGCTCACCCTGTGCAGTGCTTGTGTCTAGCAGATTCACTGAAAACCAAAGGGAAAAAAGTCAGTGACCTAACTCATATGTCCCATGGAATGGCTTCATCCTAGTTTTGCCAAAGATGGCAAAGCCTGCACTTTCTCAGCCACCTCACAGCTCCACATTCTTTATGACCTTTTATCTTCAGAAATTATGGCTAGAGGAAGAATGGGAAAATATAAAACATTGCAGCTAGTCAGGATTTAAAAGTTCTTCCTCGTATATGAGACCCCCTCCTCTTCCACCTTCCTCTCAGTTAACACCTACAGGCATCTGGAAACATCTGAAAAACGCAATGCCTGACAACATTTACTGCTTTCTAAAGCTGTCCCAGGATGAGAACAGGAGGCCGAGGCCTATTGAAATGGGAAGACAGTATTAGCAACTGCCTACATCCTCCTTGGAATAGGAAGGCAGCAGACAAAATGGATGAACAGGCAGGCAATCAAATAAATTACCAGCACAAAAGATCAATCGGTGTCAGCAAGAAGTGCCATTCAGTGCTTGAAACACCGTGGGAAAGACAGGCAGTTTGAAGTGGTAAAAGGGAGTTTCCACTGTCACAGTCTCCAAAAGCCATGAGATTTCAGCTTTTCAATCTGCCTAGCTCTACCCCTCTGTAGAGCTGTTCACTGTCTGATGCTGGCCTAGAAATCGTTTTACTGTCTGCTCCTCAGAAACGTTCCAGCCACGACAGCGAGATAATAGCAGCTTCAGGGCACAGCACTGCCACCTCTCAAAGGACTGCACTGCACGATTTCACATTAAGTCTTGGCTCCTGGAGTCATTCAACAAAGAAATTCAGCAGTCTATTCATTTTTAGCCCTCAAAGAACTTCGAAAATATGATCAGAGTTTGCCCTCAAGTCTTGATCTAGAGTGAAATTAAGAATGTATCACTTCTTAGGCAAACAAGGAGAAGGGAGAGGAGATGAAATAAGTCACACTGCTGGATGCACAGCTTCAAGGCTGCCTTTGGCTCTGCTGGCTCTGACAGAACAGACTACTAATGTCAGTGCACCTATCACAGTCCTGACTTGCTAACACAGGAAAAAAATCTTTGGATTAACCTTTTGGATTCCTGTGAGTGTATTCAGAAGGGTCATTTCTAAACATCTCAGAAAAGAATTGGAGGGTGAGAGGTAGGAGAGGGGAAACATTTAAATTGCATTTAAATATCCAGATTTCCTCCCCCTCGTCTGACTGCTTCACAAATACTGCCTGCCAACTACAACTAACAGTGTAAAGTGCAGATCAGCAGGAGTCTTGTGGAATGAGGAAGCAGGCTGTGGGCCCAGAATCTGAGATAAGAGGGATTGCACTGCTATTCTCACCTCTGAAACACCTTTTTGGGATTGGGAGAAGGGAAAAGCAGGAATCCAGGTTTTGCGAGTTTGCTGCATTCATGGGATGGTCATATGGCCAAACCTTCCAAGCCACAGACTCCCTGTCCAGAAGAGACAGTTCTCTCCTGCTTTCAGTCTCTCTATTTCAGATATTATTCTAGTGTTGTTAGCAGCAAAAAAAAAAAACATACAGGGTGTGCTAGCTTGTCCTTCCAGAACTGTCACCCAGATAATATCTATCCCACACACTTCAGGCCTGAAGCAGAGATGTGGAAGCAAGAGGGGCTGTGCAGCAAGTTCTGGCATAGAGCAAAGGAAAAGGCACTCAGAAGAAGCCAGGGCAAGAACCTTCACAGCCTGTAAGCCATGCCTCATCACAATCACAGGTGTGGGCAAAGCCCACTCTTCAAGAAATACATCTCTCAAAGTGAAATCCACAGCAGAGATTCTCCAACAAAAGGAAGTATGAGTCAGTAGGACTGCAAAAGCACAGGGAATGCAAGTACTTTGGGGCTGCTGACTCTTAGGTCCACAGCCTCTGACCTAGGAATCTCACCATGTCTCTCCAGCCACATGGGAAATCTACTCAAAAAAAGAAAGATTTCAGAAAAGAGGATGCCGGGAAATTGCTTGTTCCTTGCTAGACACATGAAGGGAAAGTAGATCACAGATGCAGACAAAATAAGATGTCTGAGATAGCTGAGAAGTTGGCAGAGAGGTCTGTGTGTAACTGACAACTACTGGTCACACACATATGGAAAATAGAGCCTGTGTGGCAATACTTTATATTACTTCTCACCTGGGTTCACTTTCTCCATAATGTCTACTAGTTGTTGCCATTTAGCTGACTCCTTAATACAAATATGCATGTCAAGAACAGTTTAAATGAGCATTCCACACACAGAGTCTGAGGTGAACCCATGGCTGAACTGCCAGTTATGACTAAGTCCTCCCGATCAAGGGCCTGGAGCAGCAAACAAGGGGGCTATCCTTGGGATGAAAAGCTCTGACAACCCTCACCATACAAAGGAGAGACTCAGAAAGAAGTCTCTATCAGAAATTAAGTTTGAGAGGTAGGAAACTGAACAGAGCTTTACTCTTCCTCACCCTTCTGTTAAGATTCCCATTTCCCAGGTGTTTCATAACTACCACACAATTGCCAAGATGGAAGAAAAAAAGCTTACTGTATCTAATAAAAGGGGCTAAGTAGAACAGACAGGGAAGCAGGAGGGTCTTGAAAGAAGAGGTGGAAGAAGAAATTGTAAAGCTGAGCTCTACCTTCCTACACTGAGGTAGGTTAAAGAGACTGCCTCATCTCCCACACCTCCCAGAAATGACTGTTCTCTTGCTCACAAGGGTTAACTCTCTAGTGAGCTTCCTTAGGAAACTGCGGGGGTGTTGTCAAGGGGGTGAGGGGAACAACTTCATGAGTTTATGTTTAAGCTTGTTATCTGCAACACATGTGTTTAATGCAAACAGAGGAAGAATTCCCTTGAATCACTAGATATGTTGAGGCAGTTGTGCTTCATTTGAGAGGGGGTGAAGAGGGAGGGGGGAACAGCATACCTGAGCTCAGTTCACTGAGCCACTAAGAGACAGTGGGGGCTTGCTCTTGGATTTCAACCCCCACATCCCACCTGCTTTCCAAGGCACCAGTTTCCTGTAGCCCTTCTCTCCAGGAAGGCTATACTGTTCCCGGGGCCCCATACAAGCAATCCAGGCCCTGTTCCCCACCCCTCAAAGAGGTCGCTCTCTCTTGCTTGCTGTCCAAGCCCAGCAGGTTCCACACTTACCTTCTTTCCCAAGCACCTCAGGAGGAAGGAGAGACCCAAAGAGAAGGATCCCAAGGGAGAGCTCGATCCTGCCCATCCTCAGCTCCATGCTGGTTGGAGAGGGGGCCTTGATCCCAGCCCCTGCCCGCTCTCCTGGCTCAGGCCTCCAAGCCTCGGCTCCTGCTCACAGCGCATGAATCTCTCCCGCAGCCTCCTGACTGGAGCGCGCACATTGCACAACCTCCCTGCCTGGCCCACAGTTATGATGAAAGATCAAGGCAAGTGGGTGGAGAAGCCTTACTGCCTTTACCTGTTTGAAAGGGGCTGGTCACAGACTTCCCATCTGGCAGGCAAATAAACCCACCTTAAAGGCAGCCACCTTTTTCCTGGGAGCCTCCCTCCACCTTTGCTCCAGTCCTGAGAGAGGCTCCCGATTGCCACCTTCTGGGCAGCCCTCGCTACCGTCCTTGCACCTGAGCGGGCCTTTTGCACGGGAGAGCGGCCCAGAATTTTTGTCAGAAACTGCTCAGTCCATTTCTGTCTGTGATAATGTCGCTAAAACCACTAAACAGTGTTCTTGCTATCATGCTGGCAGTAGATATTTAGGAAATTCGTGTGTATAGTAGCGGCAGTGGCTGATACTGCTCCCTAAGTTGGAATGTGGTAACCATACAACATTATCTGGTGGAATCACTGTCTTCACGTTAGTAAACTCCCCAGCATGGAAGATGATACCTGATTTTTCAATACAAAAACAATGCTGAGAAAGCAACTGAGTTGGGAGGACTCTTGCTATGTATGAAGACCTCATGTGATTTTTAGTTTCCTACTTGAGGGACATAAATATGAAATAACTTCCTTTTGTGGTATCTCTTCTGCCATTTTGATGTTCTTTCATCAACGATGTTACTCCCACTCATCTACAGCTATTATACCCCTCCCTATAAAACAGATAGTTATATTTCCGCTGTTGCTGTAAGGTTGCGTTCTTCCTGCTCTCCTCTTCCTTCTCCACAAAGAAGATTGAAGAAAGAACTTTGTCAGGTTGCCTAGAGAAACTGGAGGACCTCCAGCCTTGGAGATGGTCCAGGCTTACCAGTGCTCAGCCCTGAACAACACAAAATAGCTCTGGAATCAGCCCTGCTGTGAGCAGATACTGGTACTACAGACTTCCTGAGATCCCTTGCTCCTAAATCTTTCTGTGATGAGTCTGTGATTCTATAACCATGTCTCTTAGAAAATTGAAGTCTGTCTCAGGGTTTTCAAACATATGTGAGAGAAATTTGTGGTCAGGCAGGCAAAATGCTAAGCTTTAAATTTAATGTAATGCACAAATTTATTCCAGTTTAGTGCTGACTAAAGTGCTCTTTCTCATTCTACAGTGCTAAGTCTCAAATTTTCATGCCCACCCTTTCCCCACTGCAACACAAAAATGTTTTCCTGTCTACATCCCATACCTTATGTTTCCACTGGCAGAATATATTGATTTTCAGTCTTCATTTCTTCAGTTTGTAATGTAGCTACAACTCACTTCTCCTTTGTGATGGGACAGAAGAGGTGAGGCCCATATAGACATGAAGTAGGAAAGAACCATTTGCAGCTGGAAGAGAAGGCTCTAGGACTGCTCAGGAGCTCATATTGTTTATATGTGGGGGGAAAAAAAAAAAAATCAGTCTTGTGCCCTTAGGTTCATTTGTTATGAGCTACCGAGGTTTGCATCTGTAAACTTTCTAAAGTGCCAAAGTTCTGGTGTGAGGAGCATGGGGATTCTCTGTCTCTCTTTAGATGACAGCTAATCAAGGACATTTGATCTAAGGTGCTGGGAATATGCGGCAACAGATTTACTAGAAACAAGCAGAGAAGGTACCCTAAAATTATTTTCTTTCATCTTTTTCCCATGTTAATGTTGACTAATGGGTGTGAAAAAAAACAGAGTATTCCAGTTGATGGGCATCAGAAATCATATATTCAGTTTTGTTATTTTGTAGATTGGTTTGCCTATGGTTTCTTCCTCTCAGAATTTGTGCAAAGATTATAAAACAAAATATGGTCTGATGTCACAGCAAGATCTAGATCTGCAGCAAATCTGTAATCAAGAGAAAATGCAAAAAGTAGAAAAACCAAGTTCCTGGAAATGTGTTGACATCTGTAAAAGATCTGCTGCATAGCTTTGCCATGTGTCCTCTGCACTAAACTGCAAGTCCAAAGGGAAAAAGAAGGAATCTACCCAGAGGCTGTACCCATTAGAGCTGAAGCATTGCAAGTGAATTTTCCACTAAGTATTTCATTGACAGGATGCTTTTACTTATTCATCTTAAGGTTGAATCTTCTTTGCAAACTGCTGGAGGAAGCTAATTCCCTGAATGACTAGTGAAAACAAACAAACAAAAAAACAAGCAAGCAAACAAAAACTTAATTCCAGAGAAGTTTCTATCTTTACATCTCCACAACCTTTTCACAGTTATGCCTTCTCAATGAGCACCACATTTCTGGCATGGATTTTTATAGCAAGAGAAGTTCATCTTTTAAAATTATTTCCAGCATCTTTTCAAATTGAAGATCAGCCTCTGTTTCTGTACCTCCTGGGTATTTCTGAATGGCAGGGCATAATTTTTTCCTACTGTTTCCCTGAATCTTGTTTCATGTATCACTGAGATTTGGTATCTACTTGGAAAATACTAATACACAACACACCTGGGCTTTCCACCTACAGAAATATGGACTTGTGGTGAGAGAAGTGAGGGGGAATGGTATGTGCCAGGTCTTGTGTTGATTTGCTGTTGGGACAATAAAAAGACACTACCAAGACAGAACTGGGACGTGTTTCTTTTGAAATGTAGTTCAGACAGAACTCTTTGGTATGTTTCTAATGAATTTTTTACTGTGTTTGCTACTCCTCACATTTTGGAAAGAGCTAAGAATTTCACCAAATCCCTCCAGATCATGAACAAAACTGAACCTAGAAACAATCTCTGAAGTTCCTCCATTTATATTATTTCCCAAGCTAACAAAGCATCCTTACATCTGTCAGACTTTAGTATTTTTGAAACTGTGCACTTTGAACTAGCTGTCAGTAAGAGGTATAGAGCTCCCTGGTGCCCCAATCACATTTTGCAACAAGCCGTACTTTAGTACAAGGGGGGAACTTGCCCTGGAGATATCTTTGGTAGAAAGAACCAGACCCTTGTTCTGTGACCTCTGATTCATCCCCTTTTTCCACTAACTCTACACCTCTAAGAAAAATATGTGACAGCTCTGTACATCACAGGGGATGCTGGATTGATGTTTCATTCCCTATAAAGAATTTGTGCCTTCTCTCTCTTATTCTCATCTGCATGACCACAGTTTAATATTCTGGTTTTCTTTTCTTTTAATCTAGGATATTTTCTGGTTCTGCTCCACCAGCAATTATGTTAGAACATTTTGAATAGTTGACTTCAGATAGTCTACAGAAGATAGACAGACTCTTACCATTTAGCGGTTTAAACTGTTAAATTAGTTTTCTACTAGGACTATCTTTCACCCAGAAACTCAGACATTTTTAAGCAGATATCTTACATTCCTATGAAGGAACACAAGTAACCTTTCTTGACCACAGAGTAAGCCTTACTTAGGTACCTGTGCACTTGACTGCACAAGTAGTCAAGCTAGTCATCTTTCTCCCTTGAGAAGAAAGGCAAAGGCAGGGGAATGAATGAAGCTGACAGAGGCAGTGCGTAGATCTGGGTTTTGATAAAATAGTGTGTAGATTGGGTTTTGATTTTTATTGCTCAGGGGACTCTCCCTCACATATCTGAAGATGAACACCCTTGGAGATGTATAGGATTTGCTTGAACAATTACTGTATCTCTTCGAAATGAGGACGATCTTTTTTTTCCAACAGAAATCACCTTTAAAAATTGTTACCTTCACATCCCAGTTCTGCTCCCTCTGGTGGTCGAATGGATGTGGAGCCCTGGAAATCCCGTCTGCCTGAAGGCGTTGTGGCGGAGAAGAGAGGAACCCATCCCACCCAGCTTTTGTTAAGCTGCTACATTTTAGGTATAGAAGTGGAAAGTAATCCAAACAGAGACATTATTTAATCTGATTTATATTCGCACTCATAAAACTACCATAATGGGTACAATTTCAAGTATCAAGAGTTTGTTAATTTCTAATAGATATTATAGCATATCATATACTTACAGATGAAAAGAATTGCAGTTCTACTCTAACACTGATTTTTGACAGCACCTGATTCCTGGGCATATTTGAAGATTTTTATTTATCTTCATAGTGTTAAGTTTCCAATTTTTAATTACTTTTATTATTGACTTCTTGAGGGTGGGCTGGAGGGAGGGGGAAGGGGAGCAGGATTCAATTTTTCCTTGAGCATTACTAGAAAATCAGCATATGTGCATTAGCATAAAACTCAGCCCCAGAAAAGTTTAATTTCTAGTAGAGATGCTCATGGCTTCTTCAACTAGGTTGTAGAGAAAGAGGATTATAACATTTTCAGTAATAGAACCAAGTTATCAGCTCAAGTTATAGTAAGAGCAGCCTCTGTATGACAAGTACCTACCTCTATAATTTTGTTTATTCATGTTTTCTTCTTGTTCTTTCCTACTCTCAGATTAATTATACATAAGAAGTGTAAAAATACCTCACCAATACTGGAAAAAGTCACTAGGATTCAAAACACGCCATCAGCATTCATGTCACTTGTCACTTTGATAGTGCAATTTTCAGTAATTTTTTGTACACCAACAACTGAACACATGTACAAATCAAGTTCTTAATTTCTAATTTTAACAGAATCACAGAATGGCCTGGGTTGGAAGGGACCTCAAGGATCATGAATCTCCAACCCTCCTCCCCTCCCACAGACTGGGCCACCAACCTCCACATTTAATACTAGACCAGGATGCCCAGGGCCCCATCCAACCTGGTCTTGGACACCTCCAGGGATGAAGCATCCACAGCCTCTCCAGGCAGCCATGAAATTTTGATGCTTTTATTTCTGTTTCAGCTTTGCAGTTATTTTACTATTTTTTCTTGACAAATTGCAGTTCAAGGATCTAAAGTCAATGTATTTGTCTTTTTCCCTTGCTATGGTAGCATAATATTGATGTTGCAGTGCTGCAGACTCCCACTGTCCTATGCAAAAATGAAATAGTTTCCCTTAGTGACAGCGTTAACAACCTGTGCTCATCCAATGTGGTCTATATCTTGAGATCAAGAGAAAATACTTGAAACAGACACCTTGCTTTCTTGCATCTGGAATAAGGGTATTTTGACTGCAGTAACATCTTTCCAATTCACTGCCAACTCTCTTCCCAGTTCAGAATCCCATTTGAGTTTTAAAGGTTAATCTCCTAATTAAATCAAAATATGAAAACAGAAATGAATGCTGAAAGTATTTGTAGACCAAAAACATGATTAAATACAAACAGCATTTGGAAGTTCTGATTTTCCACAGTAATTAAGCTTAGAGGCCACATGCTGCTGGAGCTCCTTGGTCTTCCCTCAGCTTTACACACCAGTTTGTAAAAGCAGACAGTCTTACATCTTTGAGTTTATGCAGGTAGAGCCAACAGTACAGTCTGGGTAGGTACTGATCTTCTTGTTCTTGCTTTTTCCTGAACTTGTCTGAAAGATAACTGAGATGAGCAGGATGTTTCAAGCTGAGAGCTTTAAATTAGGGGTATGGTGCTGTAATCAAGGCACCTGCAGGCAATTTTCTGATCTAGAGGTGGTTGCCAACCAAAGTGAAACTGAAACAAACTTGCTGGTGTGGATCTTCACCTCATTCCTCTGATCATCTCTCCTATGTTCCTCGTTGCTTCCAAATTCAGTTCATTAAAGAGGTCTTAAGGTCCATAAACCATTCAGCTGGATAATGAAAAGTTTTTAGAATCTAAAACTATTTTAGACTTCTGGCGTGAAGTTCAGATTGTTTATGAACATTTGTTCTCTATTTATAGGACTACAGACTTTGGTTTTGGTATCTTATCAGATTTTATATGCTGGATAAATTATTTTGTACAGCAGCATAAAACAGTCGTAGGGAGGGATCATCTCCCTTATTCTATATATCTTCTATCTATACATGTGTGCAAGAGAAACTGCTATAACATTCTACATTTTATCATAGTAAAGCTTGTTTATCCATTGCTCTTGGTATGTTGAATAACATAAGGAAAACGTGGGTACTTTCTCAATAGAGAAAAGCCATCATTTTTTTTGACAGATTTTCATCCTTGTGATATTAGAGTCTACTCTCAGCATTTAATACTATCTACGCATGTATTTTCATTGACTGCAACTCCATTGTTGCAAATAGCTATATTAATTTCACCTTGACATTTTATTCCTGCTTCAGATCAAAGGACAAATGTTTAGGCAACCGTAGGATTATCTGCGCATTTGCCAAGCTCTTAAAGAATCCAAGCAAAGGGAGACTGGTGGACTCACTTTCCATGTAAACCAAGATGTATAGGCTGTGCCAACATGCCTTTGCTAAGGGTAAGTGATCATGCTGAAACTTTCCTGTTCTTCAAACTGGATTTCCAGCAGAATATTGACTTCCCTAGCCCATAACAGAAACACGTATCCTTAGTAAATATCCTGTATTTAGACTCCTAGTAAAGTAAGGAAATATTTTTAAATTTAAGTCCATTTAATTCTTTTGGAAAATGATTATTTATAGGAACCACTTCTAAGTCTTACCTCAGTTGCCAGTGAAGCATGACAGTTTTTCACTGGTTTCACTACACTGAAAAGATTTTTCTGGTAACCTACCATCATCACTGCTAATGATAGGTAGCATATAGGATACATCTCCATAGTATTTTCTTGAGTAAAGGTACCTCTTTGGTATGTACCATTGAAAATACTGGACCTTGAGTACCTTGAATGTTACTTGACATCTCTGCCATCATCCTCTAAACCCTTTTCATTCTTGAGCACAAAATCTCACTAATGAGATTTTGCAGGCTGTACAGGCTGAATGCCCACAGGCTGAGCTCTGGTGCCAAACAACTGATGAGATCTGTGTTCTCATCTAGCACCTTGCTCAGGGCAGCACTGACAAAAGAAGTAATTGCAGAGATGAATATTGTTTTTTATGGCCATGTAAACCCTGATGTGGGCATACTGATAGGGATAGGATGGGAGATAGACTTGGGCTCTGAATCATCTCCTCATTTTACTCATCACAGAGACACCAGTTGAAGATTGTGTCCTCTGAGATGTTTTCCACTGTTGGTTTTGGTTCTCACACGTGTCTTAGAACTACAGGGGTAAGAGTTCAATATGGCTGCTGTTTCAGCCATGGCATCCCTCTCAGGAGCATCATCCCTATCTATACAGTAAGGACAGGTCTGCTGATGTGCCCTTGACCAATAACTATCCACGAGGAACATCTCTAGGGCGGAGTCCTGCTAATCTCTAACAGCTAGAAGCAGACAATACTTACATCTCTTGTTATCCCAATCTTACAACAGCCATAAAGATGTGAGGGCCTCTACCAAAGTTCTATTTAAACCACATTGTCTTTCTGCTCTTTTTTTTTTCTTGCCATGTATATAAGCATGTCAGTACCTCCTAAAAGGCAGGGTAGAAATCTCTAATTTTACTAACCTCAGAAGGGATCTCCGGAGATCTCTAGCCCAGCCCACTGCTTACAGCAGGATGAACTTCAAAGCCTGATTTGACTTGAGAGATTTTGGATTTGAAGCATCAGTTTTGATGCTTCTTACAGTTATTTACTATCTTTAAATCCCTTAATAGTATTTGATGCAAAGAACTTCTCTAACATATTTCTAAAGTGTTTCTCTATTAGTAAGTAATGTGCTTTTATTGAGACCCTTTGGAAGACAATGATTTAAAATGTTCACTACAACACTGATCATTTAAAACAATGCTGCTAAATTTTTGCTCACAGCAGTAACTGGATATTCATTGACATGAGAGCCAATATTCTATGTAAATATTTTAGCCTGACCAGACTGTCAACTTGAGGATAGCTTTTAATGTGAGTTTTAAATTTCACATTTCTCTTTTGTCAGAGGAGTCTAAGTCAAGTTATTCAGTTACAGGGCCAGCTTTCTTTGCTGGTCAAATCCACTTACCATAATTTTTAATGATTGTAGCCCGGAGAAAGCAAATATCACTCTACTCTCCCAGTCTTCTAGGGGGGAGATTAGAGGGCAGGTGGGTGCTGAATTATCTTTAAATTAGACAGAGAAGTCTAATTCAAGTCCTTTTTTTTCCTCTCTCAATAATTTCATAGGTAAGATCTGAGTCACAAGGTCTGCTTAGTGCTTTGAAGAGCCATGGCGCAGTAAAGTATTAAATAAAATACTGAAGTTGCTTTTTTACCACTATTCCTGAACAAAATTGATATTTTCACATTTGTTTAACTTGTCCTGTTCTGCTTACATGTAGATTGGATATTAGGAGAAGTTTCTTCTCTGAAAGAGTGGTCAGGTGCTGGAACAGGCTGCTCAGGGAGGTGGTGGAGTCATTGTCTCTGCAGGTGTTCAAGTAATGTTTAGATGTTATAATAAGGGATATGGTTTATTGGGAAAATATTGGTGGTAGGTGGATGGTTGTACCAGGTGATCTTGGAGGTCTTTTCCAACCTTGATGGTTCTCTGATTGTAAACACACAAAATAACACTGCTGTGCACATTTCAGATTCTTATGTCTGCTGCATTGCAGCATATGCTAGAATTCTCACTGGTTTTGGCATAGGAACAACAGTAGTTGCAGCGGCAGTATTGTTAGATTTATGTAAGATTTATGCTGATAGATTGAATGCTCTTCAGGCATTCTTATTTACATGATGCAGTCTTTCCTGATAAAAGCTACATGATAAGACCTGTATCTGAGTCTTTGTGTTGCCATAGGAACAGTCTAAATCTAAAGCATCTCCCTATAAAAGGAAATGTTTTTCCTGTAAAACACTCATAGGAAAGTCATTCTCCTGTCAAATCAGTGGCATTTTCATTTTCGTTACCTAGAATAATTCAAAGTAAGATGAGTTTACAATGATGACCTTTTCACTTGTGATGGAATGTTAGAAGTGCAACCTTATGCTAAATTTGGAGAAAATCATAGCTTAATTTCCATTGCTTTCAAAACACAGTATTTCTTTTTGTAACCTTCTAATAGTGCCCTTCATGTTTTTTGTGCTGGAAAACTTACCAGACTAAAAATATTTATTGACTTCCAGTTTCCAGTATCTACTTGCTTCTTGATAGAAAAATAACAAAAACAAGTCAGCAGCATTAAATAATTTTGTGTTGATCTTTTGAGCATGCTGAGATAACTGTAAATGTAAGTATGGGTATATATATGATCACAGAAGTGATACCATAAATTGATCAAAGTTCTTCTTACTAACAAATTGATACAACTTTTCCCTTTAAGTAGTGTTATGTTAGAGGCTTTTTTTTTGTTCCTTTTCCTACTTCCTTTTTTCTTTGGAGGCTGAGATGTCATTTTGTCAAAAGTACATCAGTGCATATTGTATTCTGCCTGGATATTTACCGTAGTGAAGTCTATAGAGAATCTTGTCCTAGCCAAGTTACAGGGCTGCATTTCCAACAAAAACATTTGTTCTCCTAAAATTTAGTTCACACCTGTAACAGCCCTGATAGTACCCCAGTTCTGCTGAGCTATTCTCTTCCTCCTCAACATTTTCCTTAGGACTCCTCTGATTTCCTTGTTCCTCAAACTATAAATAAGGGGGTATAGTAATGGAGTAATATTGGTGTAGACTAGAGAAACCATCTTGTCTCGAGCTGGTGAGTAACTGGACTTAGGACGAATGTACATGAAGGAGGCACATCCATAGTGTAGAAAGGTGATGGCCAAGTGTGAAAAGCAAGTGGAAAAGGCCTTGCCCCTTCTGAGGGAGGAAGTGATACGTAGCAAAACAGCAGCAATACACACATAAGAGGTCAGGATCAGGAGGAAGGGAAGTAGCAGGAGGAGAACGCAGGCAGCCAGCAGGGGAAGCTCGGGGGTGTAGCTGTGTGTGCAGGCCAGGTGCAGCACTGCAGGGACATCACAGAAGAAGTGGTCGATGTGATGTGACTGGCAGAAAGGTAAGTGGAAAACAGACACTGTCAACCCCAGGGCAACAGCAAAGCCTCCCAAACAGCATCCAATGCACAGCGTAAGACAGAGCCCCTCGCTCATCACCACTGCATAGTGAAGGGGCTGGCAGATGGCAATGTAGCGGTCATACGACATGGCTGCCAGGAGAAAGCACTCAGCTCCGCCGAGTCCCACAAAAAGGTACATCTGGGCAGCACAGCCTATGAAGGAAATGGTGATGCCATTCATAACCATCAGGCCAAGGAGTGCCTTAGGGACAATGACTAAACTGTAGCAAAGCTCAATGATAGAGAGCTGACAGAGGAAGAAAAGCATGGGAGGACGAGAATGCTCCATAAAAACAGCAATGAAGATCATCATATTCCCTGCCAGTGTGACCAAATGGATGATGAGAAAGATAAGGAAGAGGAGGACCCGCAGACAGAACAGCTCAGAGAAGCCAAGAAGGAGGAACTCCATGGTTGTATCAGTGCTCTCATTGTCCCTCTCCATGCGGCCTTCACATGGCATCTACAGGGAGAAAAACAGAGGGAGATAGTTGAATTTGACCTGATGCCTGGTATTCAATTCCGCATATGAAATTGTGTTGCAAGTGTGTAGAGCCAGTGTAGTAAAGCTCATTGTGAGATCTTATGGGGAGGGAGGTGATTCTTGTGTAAAACATAAATTTGCAGACTTTCCCACTCATGTTCTCATAACCACCAATGTATTTTTGCCCAATTATCTGCCCAGGATTCTTTGCTTTGAAACTAATGATGAGAAAAATCAACTTTTGAATCTTCATCACTTGTTTTGAGTTGTTCTTATGTTGATGACTATATGTATTTTTGAACATGTCTTAGGCACTTAGCAGTTGACACTGATTACTCTTTTAATTCTGTTCTGCCTTTGAAAATCATTGTTTGCCTCTCCATCCTAATCTGAATACTGTAAGAAACGATGTGTAGATATGCCAGGATGACCTGCTAATCTAGGTGCCATCAACACCTAGGTGCCTTACAGACATCCTTCTACTGCTCCTTCTGATGCTTCCATCCCCAGGCAGATAGATTTGTTCTCTAGTCGCACCAATATTGCATCTCTCTATATTCATGCCAGGGATGTACAAAGACAAACAGGCAGTAGGCTGGAGCTTCTGCACTACATCTGATCCTAATTAATGGAAATTTCAGGTCCTCACTGACTGACTCCTCCTTTCTCCATTATGGACTGCCTCACAGTTTGTACTGAAACAGGATTTCAAACAGAAGATGTTGATGGCTAGACATGAGGATTCCAAAATTGAAGTTAACATTTTGACTGCTTTTATCTTTATGCCCACCTCAGACTTGTGGTATCACAGTTACATAATCTGATTTCCAAACTCAAAAACCGAAGGCGTCTATGGCAACACACTTTGTATAATATTTTTTCTAAGGAAAATACAAAGTTATTATCTTGGACTTGGAGAAAATGAGACTACACATGTCAGAAGAATATTAAGTTCCTAGCTATGCAGAGTGTTACAGACCTGTTGAAATTATAAAGATCTAGTAAATATAAGGGCATAGAGAACAGTATAATAATATATTGCATATAGTCATAGTGGATGAACAGTGTTCATTACTCACATGTGCATCATATAAAGCAACATTTATTGCAAGGAATAAATCAAATTCTTTCTTTACTGTATACTGGGATAAAAGTAGAGATTCCTTAAAGAGTTTTGCTCACATAAAATAATTTAAAAAAAAAACAAAAAACACAACACATCAATATTTAAGTATGAAAAAGGTTGAAAATTACATAAAATACTCTAATGTCATCATGGGAAAAGAAAAGAAATTTGAAGTTGATAAAAGAAATATTAGTGGAGAGAGGGAATTTCCTGGAAAGTAGACATCTCAAAAAAACTCCAGAAAGGAATAATCAATAGAGTCGAAGAGGTAAATCTCATAAGCCTACGCATCTCCTCATTATTCGAAACATTTGGGGACACAGGTGGGTAATGAAAACACGTACAATTATATAATCTCATATGCAAAGCTAGGAATGAAATATCTGCATCAGTGCATAACACACACACACACAATAGCTGTTCTAAACAGTCCAGCTATAAAGGTTTCTTGATGCTGTGTGCAAATAGGAGGTCTTGGCGGAGAAAGGAATAGATACATGTTCTCAAGACTGTACACTTAATCAGCACAGACCAACCGGGGCTTCGTTTACTCTAGGTACTGAGACTCTAAGAGGATTCTACTAAACACAAGACTGAAGAGTGAAGAGGAAACAGGTTTCCCTTCCTTTTATTTGGAAATGATCACTTAAGTGGCAACATACCTTCTGTGGGTTAGAAGAAAAAGAAATACAGACTTCTTCCTCTTGATGATGTGCCCAGTTCTGTCTGGGCTGAGATTTTATTTCTCTCTGTCTGGGTACTCTCTGGCTTTGAGTGCTCCCCAGAGCCAGTGTTTTCCTTCAGCACTTCAGAATTATGACTTCTTACTTTCCACAGGACTGACTTCCTTATATATAGTATGACACAGAGGTCTTTCCTCTTCACCACTGTCTCTGCCCTACTGCGTGAATGACAAGCTGTTCCACTCCTCCTAAGGAAAGGAGCTTTGCAGTTTTTCTGTAAACCAAGCAAGAAAATGCATGTTCAACTTCAGAGGAAAACAGTGTTGTAACACTGAAGTTGTTATTCCTTCCACCAAACAAGCTGGAAGGAGCTGATTATTCTCTGGGCAGGTTTGCACCCCAAAATGGCAACAATTTACCTAACAGAATACATTGCTGCTCTTTTTAAATCAAGTTAATGTTTAAACCAAACTCACACTTAAAAGCAAAGCAAAACAAATACAAAGGCTTTAACCCAATCTGTGGAATTATGTGTGGTATTTTCACCAGTTCATACAATCCATTACTTCTTACTGAGACAGATGAAATCACTGTTTAGCAATGGATTGGACTGAGATTATTCATAATCAGTTTATACTTATTGTCATTGTTACACTAAACCCTGGCCATTTACACTGAAATCATTGAAGAGATGTGTAGGTTCATGTAAGTAGAAAGGAGAGAAGAAGTCAAGATTTTTGAATGCTAAAGTGGATCTCCATTAACATAGCTTTGCAGAAGCATGTAATTATTGTACCTTAAGATTTTTACCAGGACATGATTTAGAAGAATTCTATTATTGAAACACGTTCTAGTAAAATCTAGGAACTGACTGGTGGGAGCTTTGCAAGATGTGATTCTATGATTCTAAGCATGTGATGTCTAAGGAGAGGCTGAGGGAGTAAGATTTGTTTAGCTTGGTTAAAAGGAGGCCAAAAGTGGATACAGCTGAGGGCTTCAGCTAGTTGTTGGGGAACAACAGAGCCAGAATACTTTCAGACGGGCACAGTGAAATAGTCACAACATTTGCATGAGAGGCCATAAAGAAAACATATGCTTCTCTTCACAAGACTGGTTGAGCATTGGAACAGGTGCCTTGCGAGGTTGACTGGGAGATCTTCATGCTTGGGGATATTCACAAGTTGCCTGGACCAGGCTGTAGAGCAACCTAATCTGGCTCTGGAGCTAGCTGTACTGGAAGTAGGAAGCAGACAAGACCTCCAGAAGTCCCTTTTCATCTAAAACATTCTTTGAATCTATGACTTTTTCCCACCTTCATCAGGCCTCCAGGAACAGAACTCTTTGTATCTCAGGAGCTTTACTGTCACAAACTCAAAGAGTTGTGGAGTTTCTTTGGTTCCTCAAAGGCAGCTAACTGAGATTCTGTAGTGTCACAATTTTGCATTAAGGCTGAACTTAAATGTCTTAGTTGTATGTAAGGTTTTTTTTTTTTACCATCATTTAAACCTGTCACATAACTTCTTAGAACTAAAACTAAAAGCTGGAGTCTATCCTCTTGTGTCTATCAGCTTTCTTAACATTCAACTGTTAAACATCTATTTGTTTTGCTTTTTTTCCAATTCTTCCCCTATGCTTCTTCCACTTAAAATTTTGCAAATAATTCAGGACACATAGTGACCTTAAAGCATTTACAAAACTGAATTCTGAAGCTGACTGGACCTTCTAGATACTGTTGAATAATAACCAATAAAACCACAACCCTCAAAAATTCTCTCTGTGACATTTCATCTCTGATATTGTAACAGGAGTAGCAGCTAGAAGGTGATTATTTTATAATTCCATCAGACAAATAAGTGGGAGTAAATCTTTAAAGAGAATAATTTGTTCAGGACAAATGTTTTTAGGAGTAGATTGTTCTCTCTACCAAGTTCCATAAGAATTTCAGAATATCAGCTAATTAATTCATACGTATTTTCTCTTTGTGATATCACATAAAATTTAGAGTTTTGCATGGTATTTCTTTGTTCTTTTCTCTAACCCAAACCACATGAGAAGCTCTGCTACCTTAACAGCAATGTAGAAATAATTACAAGGAACTATTTTGACAAGTCTGGTGCAGCTTTCCCATCTTCAGATGGTCCCTTTCTTCTGCTAGACTGGAAGTGAACCTAGGTGAGTCAGCATGTACCCAGAAACAAATACCAAGCAGTCAGCAGTACTAGGCACTATTTTTTTCCAGCTAGTGCCCAGCCTTACACTGAAATAAGAAAGGCAAATTATTGTTTCAGTTTGTGTGTGTGCAGATAAGCTGTTGCTTATTAACATGCAACTTACCCCTCCCCATAATGTTTCAACACACGCCTACACATTGCCTCCCAAACATGGTTCACTGACTGAGCAAGGGAGCTTTAGCTGGAGCGAGGTGTGTATCCCAGTGCCAGAATACACAGCAGCAATACAAAGGACTAGCAGGAGAGGAAGAGAATATGCATGTCAAAGCTGCTCCATACTTCCTCCTTTTTCAGCTTCCCAGCAGTTTCACTGCATTGGCTTAGCCAAATTTATAATAGATTAATAAAGCTGCATTAGTGTTTGCCTGCCTTGAATATGGAGCATGTTAGAGGAATGCACTTCTTCCTTACTGCCATTTGGCCCTGCTCTCCTCCCCCACACTCCATAACAGTGTGATTTTTTTCATTATACGCCTTCAAGGCTTTGGGACTTGCCTGCCTTAGCCCAGATTTGTATTAGGAGTTTCTTGGAATCCAAGTATGGTTAATGAATCACATCGTATCTGTTTCTATCAACAATTGCAACATACATCAGAGGATGTTCCCTTCCATCTTCAGAAAAAAAAAAAGAAAGAGAAAAAAAAAAAAGAAAAAAAAAAAAAAGCAACACTGAACTTGCCTATCCACTTCTGCAAAATATCAGTCTGCTCCAAAGAGGACAAGGAAAATAACAAAGTTGCCGGGGGACCATTACTGGGAAAGTAAACATAATATGGAGCAATATGGACAAAAATGGAGCTGGCTAAGACAGATACCAGGAGGTCTGGAGTAGAGTAACTTCAGAGCTGGTGGCAGCTGAGGAAATGACTTCCAGCTCAGCCAGCTGCATGCCTCCGACATGGCGGATAGACAGGCCACTTGTCAGCAGGCCAAAAATATTACCTGAGCAACAGGAGGTAAAATGTCAGTACTAAAAGAGAATAGAGAGCACAAGAAGGATTGTAGTGGGGCTACTTTTCAAAAAGTAAAGGATACGTGTGCAAACAAGGGTGATTTTCCCTCCCCATGGGTACTGGCATTTTCCTCCTGATAGCCATCTCTAGCATCAAGAGCAGCAGCCTGAGACCCTGGTCTGCGGGAGAACTTTACTGAGACTTGGACTGAACAATGCCATGCAAACAAACTTGACACAGTTTTAATATAAGAAATTACCATCGTGTTTCACATCACAAACCACCTAGGGTGCCTTCTTGTCTAGGAGATCTTTGCACACAAAATATTCCAGCACTGATCCTCTGTGGGTATTATACTGCTATAGAAAACAAAGATTTGGACTTTAGGAGCTTGTTTGATATTCCACTGCAGACACGTTCACAACTGGAAACTTTATTATTCAGAAAAATTGATTTACCTGATTAGAGAAATTAAGGCAGTTTTAAGGTGTGTTTCTTGAATTGCTGTTAATAAGTAATGAAATGTAAGATTCACTTTAATGGCAGTGTAATGTTAGCAATGTGAAAATAAATGTTAGCATCATGTGATACCCATTCTCACAGAGACAAGACACTGAAACAATTGTACATAGACTTTAGGAGAAAATGTTTCTTTATTCCCCTGTTGTTAAGAGCTTTCTGGGAACTGGGATCTGCGACAATAGGATGACTGGCAGCAATGTGCCTTCATGAGGAAAAGCATCAGCTCTTCTTGAGTTTCTGTTGTTTGGATTGGTAAACAATGCCAGGGAACTCTCTCTGGAAAAGATATTGAACCACAAACCAAACAAAACAGAGCTTGGTGAGAAAAAAAAAGAAGGGGTGTAGGGGAGGAGGAGGAGCTAGGCAGCCTGGCAGCTGACTTCTCCCCTTGGTTTGTTTAGGGTGGGGCATCTCCTTCACTTCATTGTATTTATTCATACTTCATCCCAGCCACAGCACTGTCCTACATCTATGCTAAGAAACTGGTTGAATATATCGTTTAATACTATCTCCAACATGCAAGCTTTTCATAGTTGGAAAAACATGAAGTCACAAAAAGAAAACTGCTGTAAAACTGGAGAAAGAAAATGCAAATGTAAAAAGGAAAGTAAAGAAAGAGAGGGTGAAAATACTTAAACTGAAAACAGCAAGTGAAAATGTTTGACAATAGTAGGCAAACTGAAAATTAACCTAAAGGCCCTGGAAAATATTAAGTTAAACTCTTGTGGTTAAGATGAAAAAGAAAGTGAAGGAACTAAAGAAGGGTGACATCCTGAAGACAGATCTAAGGGCTTTTTATCTGATTGAGAACTAGCTTCACGATTATTCTAGGATTTCAGATTTCCTGGTCATCTAGTTGTCTCTGTGAAGGCATCTATATAAATGCCACCAGCCTTTCTCAACCCTTCAGGGGAATCCATTACCCTTCATTAATTCTGAAAAACTTGACCTGCCTGTTAGATGTCCTATTCAACTTTTCCTCTAACCGTGTGACAGGTACCCACATTAAGTCTCACACTATAACCACTCTACCACACCTAAAAAGTCAGTCAAGTTCTCATCAAGATGATTGCACTAGACTAAAATGACAGGACTCAGTGGCACAGAATGGCATGGCCTCATATTGCTGTAGGGCAAGAGAACAAGTATGAAATAGATGCATGTCAGTAACCTAAACCAGACCAGAAGAAAAAAGAAATGCTAGTACACTCAAAAGAACATAAGAAATATTGGGTAGGGGATGAAAAAGGGGGAGCTGGACCAGAGGGACATTAGAAAGTGCAAAAACACTCTCCAGTCATTTGAAAGGAGTACATGCATCACACCAGACTAAGTTAATGTGGGTTGCAGTCACCTTCACTTCAACTCTTTCCCAGTTGTTCAAAACAAGTTTCTGACCTTTCTGAGAATATATCTTGCAAGTACATCTCTTACCATTATTGGAAGTTAGTTTCAGATTAATTTGGACAACTTTGTGGGTGTCTCTGCAGATTTAATTAAAATGTTGTTGTAGCTGTTTTGAGAGCCAGATGATATCCTGTAGCCTGAGGGGCTCATCTGGAAGGGAAAGAAGTATCTACATCACCCAGTCTTTGAAGAAGCTCAGCAGTGCCCAGCTGCTCTTGGGGCATGGATCACAGCACTCTGGGACCTTACTGAAATTCACTGATGTTGACTTCTGAAAGTCATGTATTTTGCCTGTTCTTGTTCCCAATGCAATGGTAAATGAGGCATTGTTCCACCTGTGCTTTTCCTTAGGGTGGCAGTGGCTGAGACACTCCATCTGGGGACATCATTTATTTTTACTTAATTTGGTCTGAAGCGACTGCAACTCCTGGGAGGGATGGCAGAAAAACTCATTCTTTTATAAAGTTTTCCACAGATGATACCATCCCAATCTGATTCTGTACACACTCCATCCTCAATGTACCCAGGCTACTGCCATTTCCTCCTCCTCCTTCAGTCTCATATCTGGCCATCTAGCTTAATGTTTACATCTGTATCTCTAAAACATCCAAGGATCATTCTCAAGGTAGCAAGGAATTTAAATATGAGACAAATGTTATTCCAAAACATCTTATCACAGAAAATGAACCTTGGCTGCCAACATATTAAACTGACTGCAAAAATTCCAGTTGAGCTTGAGCTCATCCAGACAGAGTATCTGTGGTCAGAGAAAGCAGAATTCAGAATTCATTCCAGCACTGTATGTTGAGGTTACTGCAAGCTGTAGTTCAAGTAAACTGGCTGGAGAAAGTGAAAGATAAGAGCAATCTGTTACTAATGGTGAACAAAACTTATATTTCAGAAACCATGCATAGCTAGCTGATTGTTGGACTGGATAGCAAGGGAGCAAATGCTCAGTCAAAAAGCCATCCAGCTCTTAAATTCAGCATTCCTTAGCATCATTTCTGTTTGTCATTTCACACAATATATACTTTATCTACTTCTATTATTACATTCTTGTGTTGGTGACATTACTCTATACTTAAGTGCAAAAACTAAAATGTCTCAGTGAGAGTTAAGCAAACTCATACAAATTCAAGCAGTGCAACACTACTGCAGAACAAAATGCAGTTCTGGGTCAACACAGGTTTACAGGAAACAGATTTGGGACATAAGCAAGAGAAACAGACTTTCATTAGTTTTTCTGTATTGAGCACCTGTGTGAGTTATGAGATACAAATCTCAGCCTGCTGGAATCCTTACTTAGAGATGTGTCATGTATTTAACTTTTTCACTTCACTCCATGGGAGACCAAAGACCTCATCAGAAAGGAGACGCAACATAGCGTAACAAAACCATGAGTTGTGAAGAGGATGAAAAGGGCAGCATAAGTCTTGCACTGAGCAGGCAACCTAGCAGCTTCACAACTCACTCCATTTCATTACTACTGGGATTCCACCAACACAAATAATTGGCAAGTGAGATGACGCTGAACCTTCACTGTAAACACATGACAAACAAGATCAAGCCCTTGTCACCTTCAGGAGACTCTGAAAATCTGGCAGTAACAGCTGACTTGTGCTTGGTTAGGCTCTCTGGAACCTCCTGTGGGACCTTGTATTATAGTGCTAGCAAACATCCTTAGGCTGTCAAAGTCCTAAACATCTTCCTGGGCAGGGAAACAGCAGGCAAATGCACATTTTGCAAGAGATCTTGCTCATATTTACATACTTGCTGACTAGTAGAGCAGAACTAGGCCTTGGATGGGAGACATAAAGCCTATTGTTACTGGTGTCCCTAGTGTTTCTGAGACCATGTTTTCATGGATATATTTCATTCACAGTCTTGTACATAGAAATAAACTGGTCTTTGGAGCACAAGCTAGCTGAGAAGAATATCTGTGACTCTTCATATTCAAACACTGAAAAGAACTTTCTACATACTCAGTAACACTTTTTTTTAGCAAAACCTACTTTTCCCTAATTAGGAAACAGCCTGAAGATCTTATGACAGATTGAGCAACAAACCAAGCAAATTACTCAGATGTTCTTTCAGGCTGATGAATGGGAAATAAATAGAATGAAATTGAATCAGGTGGATGTTATACTGAAACACTTTCCAGCTCTATCGAAACTCTTCACAGAATCATGAAAACTGAAGAGCTGAAGTATCACTAGTGTCATATCACATCACCTTAGTCTTGCCTAACAGAGTCTTGAAAGCCTCCAAAGCTGGAGATCATTCATTCCTCTAGATACCAGTTCAAATGCTGCACTGTCTTTCAATGAAAAAGCTTTTCCTGATGTCCAACTAGAACATCCCAAGATGTGATTTAGAATCATAGAATCATGGAATGGCTTGGATAAGGAGGGGCCTTGAAGATCATCTAGATCCAACCCCCTTTACCATGGACAGAGACACCTTCCACTAGACATCTAGCCATTACAGCCATAGTCTCTTAGTGTTAATTTCATGGAATTGACATAAACCTCTGCTATTCAGGACTTGCAGAGAAAGAGGGAAGGAAGAGGGAAGAGGATAGCAGGACTGAAAGGAGGAAAAGCAAGAGCGATACATCATGATCACATTGAAAACCAGCCTTTTAAAATAGCATAAAGGACAAGCAACTTTCTTTACTCTTTTATTGCATGAAGTTAGAAGTTGAAAGTGCTGAAGGAATACAGACAGTGAAGTCTAAACCTTCTTTACAGAATGCACCATGTAATGCAACAGCTTCCTTTGAACTGCTGTGTCCCTTAGCCATTTCCACATGCATTTGAACTAGTACTGAAGTGATGTTCTCATGCATGAATTCTACAGTCTTCTACATGGCAACGGGGCAAGAAGTTGACTGGCAGAGACATGTAGGTGTTAACAACGGCTTGAGCTAAGCTGACTGTAGCTAGCTGGGTTGTGACACTGACTTCAGCCATCAGCATATCCACTTCTGTTTTTACTTTCATTCTGGTTCCTGTGCAGATGGATGGCGTTGCTATAACTGAGTCTGTGTGTGACTTGTGTCTTGTATATAGGTATCCTGTGCTCCCAGGGGACACACAAAGTGAAGATTTGTTTATAATTCTTCTTTTGCCTTTTTTTTTTTTCTCTAACCTCATAGTCTTTAGAAAAAAAGTGTAATCCAGGCATATCCAACCTGCACACGTGGGCCGCAATCATCCCAGCACAGCAGGCAATGCAGCTCAGCCCCTCTCTCACGCCCATCATTCAGCAACAGGCAAACAGTCAGTGCGCTATTAACGCTGAAAGCAGGGCGTGGGGGGCAGTGATGTGCTGTGCTGGGCTGTGCTGACTCCCGTGATGGCAAATAGTTGTGTGCATTTTGATTCACTGGCTAAACACAGGGCTCTGAACAGCAAAGAATATGCAGCCGTGCTTTTTGTTTTGATAAAGGCATTTGAAAATAGCATCACAGGCAATCAGCCTGTCAGCGTGTCCCAAATTCCCAAGAACTCAGCCAATTATTTATATTGGGTTACCTGGCCAACTACCTGGGATTTTTCTCATATGGTCTGCAAATCTGTTTTTACTCTGTGAGTCTCATCTACATAAGCACAAGATTGATTGACAATCATGCACACTCACCCTTCTTTGGCTGTTAGTAAGTCAAACGCCGTTTGATTCTGTAACACTACCTTGTTAAGAGAGCTAACTTCTGTTTGGATATCTGTTATAGCATCCATAGTCGCATTCTCAATATCTTCTAGTGCTTTTGAGATATTTAATATCGCATTCTGGAGATCTGTGATTACCCAAATTGGGATGATTGCGCTGAAGAACATACAAAGTCCCGAGGAATCTTTCATTAATATACTGGGGCTTCTTACTCTCCTTGTATTTTGATATTGGCCCCACATATTTCTCACTATACTTGATGGGAGTTCTTTCAGATGGATGCTTGTAGGAGGTACTAAAAATCCTGCTATACAATGTCCTTTCCAATTTATTGGTACCGATTTTTGAGCTCTCTCTCATCCCCACTCAGCCACAAGAAGCCCTTCCTTAATGGTGGCCACTGTTAAATCTGGAAATGCAAGACTGAACCAAGGTACTCTGGAGGATAAGGGAGAGTATATGGAGTCATTCATGAATCTACTTATAAGTTGGGTCATTCCATTACGTGCCCAAAATATGAGGTTGAATTTTGGTCCTAAAATAATAGTGCTGTTAACGGCATCTTCCTCATCTGCACCTAAGCAATGGGACTCCCTCTGACTGTTTTTATAATTGTACTCAGCAGATCAATTTAGTGACGGCACCCCAAACCATGCATCTGACATGGACGTGTGTATGAAGAAAAAGCTGGTCATTGAATTCCTCCATGCAGAAAAAAATTGTATCTGCTGTTATTCACCAACACTTTCTTAATTGTTATTGATACCAAACAGTGCATATGAGCACAGTGAGGCAGTACATGGTGTGTCACCTTTGCTGGTGCAGATTGTTATGAGTGCAACATGCAAGCTCTTGTTCCCTCCTGGCAAAAATGCATAGCTAGTGGTGGTGACTATGTTGAAAAATAGTGTTTTGTAGATGAGAATTTGCTCTGTCAAATAGAGTTATTGTGTTTTGTTGTCATTTCCACGGAAATAAATAGGAGGCATTATTTTTGGAGCAACCTACATACATGCATCCCAAGATAATTTCTATTCGCTAAATGTGACCCAGGCAAGCAAAAAGGTTGGACACCCATGGGGTAATCAATTCAAAGGAGCTGCAGATACAAAAGTTTGTCGGTTAGACAAATGAAAGGAAAGCTGGTTATCTTTTTTTTCTGTGTCATCAGAACTGCACTAATTGAGTCTGTTTTATCGCAGAAGATCTGGACAAAAGAAAATAATCACACTACAGCTCTTACGAGTAGTTAACTGGCAAAGGTGATCCTACTGATTGCACTGTAACAGATAAAGCCATGGGACTAGCCTAATGTGCTTGAGTATGGCTGTACAGATGGCTTTAAGGGACAGATAATACAGAAAACTTAAACTCCAGCTGGCAATACCTCAGATGAAACTGTGTAAAGTTTGCACTGGAGTATATTAAAAATTGTGTTTATTAATTCTGGGTTTTGATGAATGGAGAAGCCTCTAAGTGCTTGAAATTCAGGATAGATTAAATGCCCCTTAAGTTAGAGAGGTCACAAAGATTTGAGCTCTGATATGTGCCTCTCAGCACTTCTGCTACATACTAAAAGTAGAAAGTCAACTTCATTTTCATTAATAATGTTTATAATTGCATCTAACAAACAAATGAAATTGTTGCCGCAAATTAAGGCTTTAATTTTAGCCAGAATGGAGCAACAATCTTTTTCTCACTACCACCCATACTTGCTCTGTATGATTTTGGAAGCTTAATTCCCAGAAGCACCGTTGCTTTGTTGGTGAACATCTTTTTTATATTTTTCATTTCAAGAAGTATTGCTCCTCTTAAACATAAAAAACAATTTTGTGACAGAAATTGTGGTCTGTGGCATAACTGAAATGCTGCATGGTGGGTAGAACACACAAGTGAAAATTATGGCTCTACTTTTCAATTAGCTATGTATGTTATGGAGAGCAAAAAATGTCACCATGAAAACAAACAGTGAAGTTACAGGGAATATCAATCAAAAACACAATATCAGGACTGAATCATAGCTAGAGTGGGAAAATTGAGAGCAAAACCAAGACTGAGCATAGTTACTTCTCTCATGGTGTATTTCTTTAAAGGGGAAATCTTGTGGGGAAAAAAAAACACAAGAATTTTGAAAACTGTGCAGAAGGTGAACATTCAGAATGGTGCGCTGATATTCAGGAAGATAAATGAGTCAATATCTTTTTGAAGAAAAAAGCCCAAAGGCTGAGAATTCAGAAAATAATCCAGGAGTAGGAGTATTTCCCTGTAGCCAACTGAGTCTGTGAGGTTTGATGGTGCTGACATTAAGCAGACATTCACATCTCTACCGAGAAACAGTAATCTCTGTTAAGCTGTAATTCTTTGTGATTCACTTTATTCCAGGAATGGCCTAAAAAATCACTACTTAAAAATGCAAATACAAGTTTTTCTTCTCCAATAAAACCTAAAGCCAAATTCAGAGTTAAAATTGAACTAGTAAGTAACACCATTACAGAAAATAAGTAAAATGTCACAACTTTGCAGTGCTGTGATCAGCATTACATTTAGATGGAGGACTTGCCTGCCTATACGTGTTTTATGTGGGACCTGGCAGTGTGTCTCGCTTCAATTTATAGGAAGGAGAGGAGATTCTTTGATATCTGTATACCCGGCATGAGATTAAGAAGCAATGGTTCAAATGTTGGTCCAACTAGTTTATTACAAATCTTAATCAGAGAGATGGGGAAGGGGAGGACAGAGACTATTATGAATAGGGTAATGGGGAAGGAAAGGGGGGCGACAGAAAAGATAGGAAAGAAGAAAGGAGTCTTTGTAGGAAGCAAGAGGGAGATAGTCACCACCATGGATTCAGCGTGGTTGTTCTCAGTTCAGTCATTGATCTTCAGTAGTGGTGGGTCATCGGTGGGTCATTGTTCCCTTGATGACAATGACTTTTCAATGGTAGTACAAACTTATAAGTCCAAAGTGGTCAAATCAGCTCTCTTTGGAGTGACAGCTCAAATCCAAAATGGTAAGTCAGCTCTCCTGTAGTGACAGCTTCTGGCTCTGGGATCTCAGCAAAAAGTCCTTCGTTCCCATCTTCTGGGCCTTACCAGCAGATAAGAGGGAGCATGGATGCCCACCTGCATCCTGTTTTTCACAGGACACAACGGTATCATTCCCCAGTTTTCCCATACCAAGCTGGAGCTATTTAGTCACAGGCCAAATCTTCCTCCAGTAAACACTCCTGAGCACTCTCTTCCGGAGGCAAACAGCTCTGGAGGAAGGTGCTTTCAAATGTCCACAGTGATGTCGATTGTCACATGGTAGCTCCCATCACTTGCAACAAATCAGTTAGAGTCTTATCACAAGAAATACCTCAGGAAGCAAGCTTTGAGCCAGAAAACAAAGAAAGGTTCTCACACAGTGTTGGTGTTGTTGAAAGCTGTTCTTGCTCTGGGGCAGCCTTTGCAGCTGAACACGTCAGTGTCCCTAGGGTGTGTATTCAAGAATGATGACATGGAAATCCATAGACAACTGACAAATAACAAATGAATTCCTAGTTTTCCTTACAGCTCCAGCTTCTCACACAAAGGGCATCTCAATGTGCTTTCCTTCCAGCTGCTGCTGTTGAATGGGACCTGCTTTATTACCAGTTCTTTACATTCTTGTCATATTCACTCATCATCAGCTGATAACTTTATCCATGATACATTGTAGTTCAGATCACAACATTTTTTGCTTAAGAACAATCTTTGACATCTTGTTAACACGGTAACAGTACAATAGACAGATCTGTAAAAAATCTGCTCAATTACTGCAGAGTTTTGCTCACGTAGTGTAAATATTAATCAAGAGTCAAACTTCCTTTCTCCTTTTTGGTGGTCCAGAAGCACAGTCAACACACACACACACAAAATGAAAAGAGGTGGTGAGTGCTATTTTTATTGTTACTGGGGAAATGGCATTCAGGCTATAGTTACCACCATTATCTGATACTGGCCACAGTAGTCTGCAGTGAATAAGGATAAAAGTCAACTATGCAAATAAGGATATTCCAGAAATGTTTGTTTTACATTTTAACTCCTCTAACAAGAACTGTTAGTAAAAAAGGAATTATTTATATTCTTTCTCTAAAACTCTCCTGACACTGGCAAGTTCCTGGTGCCAGGACTGAGAGCTATAGAATCATAGAGTCATTTTAGATTGGAAAAGACCACTAAGATCATCAGGTCCAACCATTTTCCTAGCACTGCCAAGTCTAGCACTAAACCATGTCGCTAAGCACCACATCTACACGGCTTTTGAATAGCAGAAGGCAGTGCAAGCAGCAGGGCCTGCTGCAGGCCTTAGGGTGGAAGAAGAGTCTGAAGCAGGACACCAGCCATCAGCAAGGCCTGTGGTACAGCTCAGGAAAGCAGAATGGTCTTATTAATAACACATGTGTAGTAATAGAAGTAAGTAGTACTATTGCATATTAGCTGCTCTGGAAGTAATGCCTCCCATTTATTTCCATGAAAACTACAAGAGATACAAAGAGAACAATAACATTATTTGAAAACGCAAGTTCTCTCTACAAAATGTTATTTTTCAACATAGTAACCACCATTAGCTATGCTTTTACTCCAGCAATGAATAGGAGCCTGCATGACACATTTGTAAAAATCTACACCAGCAGAGCACCAATAAATGTCAGTGGGTGCAATCTTTTCTGCGTGGAGGAATTCAGTGACACACCTTTGCTTCATACACACTTCCATGTCAGACTATCCCTCCACTGCCATCTGTCACACAGCAACAAAATGTAACAGAATATTGGTGGGAAGCTTCGACCTCTACTGGCGTAACACCACTACTCACCCTTGACATCGTCAGCCAACATAATAAAATGGGAGGCATTACTTTTGGAGCATCCCTTGTAGGTGGTAATAAAAAGCACTAGTATTGTCTTACAAACAGAAAGGAAAGTACCAATGTAGAAACCAGAAATAGGATATAAATTAAGACCTATTGATGTGGTGCAAATACAGACTAAAACTCATGTTTTTAAAGCAGAAGTGTGGAAAAAAAACATACATCTTTGTAGACATTATAAATTTGCAGGAAGTATCAAATCATTTACGTGGTGCTTTATAGTCTGTTTATAAATTAAATACTTTTTTTAGAAATTGCGCTTCATACAATTGACAAGCAACAATAATAACATTGTGCTAAGCATGACTTCCAAGCACTTTCCCTATTAATTCTGAAGGAAATATGAAAACAGGATTTCTTTTTAATGTTTTTCCTGTATCAACAGTTTCATTTTCTGTCCATGAAGCATGAAAGCAGAGATTGTTATTTCCCAGGATACTCTCAATCACTGATCTTATTTCTCTTCATCTCCTCATCTTCCTCTGTTTTTCTATACATGAGTAAAAAATACCTCCTGCATAAAGATATTGTTTCTCCCAAACACTAGACTTTGTTCTTGACAGAAAAAAAGAAAAAAGAAAAAAAGAAAAAAGGGTGTTAGCAAGCACATAATGATCTTTTTTGAAAGATCCCATCATCATAGGATTCAGATTGATACTGATCCATAGGAATAAAAATAAAGTATTTCTTCTGGGATGTCTTGGATTTCTGTCAGATTCTGGGATCAATGAAGCAATAACTCATGGGAAATGTAAATCAAATAAAAAGAGGAAGGAAAAAAAGAAAGTAAAAGTAAAAAAGAAAAGAAAAAATAGTTTATATAGTACTCTACTCCAGCTAGATTGGTAGTTATAACTGATGCATTCTTTAGGGCCTTTCTCCAGACAACTTGGATGCACAAGTTATCAATCTTGCTCACATGCTTTGAGCCATTTCTCTGGTATTGGTTTTCCCTGGAATGTTCTCATCATGCCAGAGCTGCACCAGGTTGAATCTCATCTTCCCTGGCATCTGGAAGCTGTAATGTCAAACTGTAATGTTCCTGCTGAAGGGTAGGTCCTCCACAGTCCATCCAAGGGTGAGTCCAAATTCACAGAGTAGGTGACTCCTTAGACCCATGCTCAGTCCTTTCAAACCCACTGAATCTGATGCTCATGATGAGCTGATGTTCAGTTCATGCTCCAGCTGGCATCTAGCACAACATCATCTTTCAGTTCATTCAGCACTTACATTCTTTTTTCACCCTTTATCTCTGTTTGTGTGAGCCTGTGATGTCACTGGATATTTATGGGGATGAGGAGACCACCGACCTCAGGCTGTCATGACAGGACTTTGGCCAACCTACACAGTACAGTGACACAAGATGTGAAATACCCAGTAACTCCACCCTTTGAGGGCACTCCAGAAATAGCTCTCTGATGGGCTGTGCTATCCTGAATCCTGTCCTTGCTTCACAGTGCCTGTCAAGAACTGACAGTTCTTTAGGTGTATTCTGTAAAAACTCAGTCTGTACATCATCTCTGTAATCTGTGACTTTTGGGCTTGTGCCTCAGGAATTAAACACTCTCTTTTGTGAAAGCTATTTTCAGTGTTGCCTCTCCAGAAAACTTCTGAGGTAAACATCCTTTAATGAACACAAAGAGCAATTTGATCAAGTGTGATGAGTGTCCTTAGTTGATTGCATAGTTTGAATCATATTGGAACTCTTCTTTGCAGAAGACAGCATCCTATAATATCTGTTGTAGTTTCTTCTCTAGCATGAGTACTCAGGATTCAGCCCAGTGTATTTTTACCAACCTCTGTTTAGTTATGGTTTTTCAAAAGACTCAGGTGTTTTCTATTCTGCTCTGAGATCAAGCACCAGAAGGATCATCTAATGAATTACTGAATTGAATTAGTCACATACTTAATTACAGAATTGGATTTCACATAGTTTATTATAGAATTGGATTTAGACAGGTTTTGAGATGTGTTGGTTTTTTTCTGTTTGATTGTCTTTTGGTTGTTTTGTTTGTTTGTTTTGATGAGCTTGCAGAGACTGAGGGGAGATAAACTGCAGGGACAGATTTAGTCTAAGTCAAAATAAACAGTGTCAATATCAGTATAAGTAAATCCAGATCAGGATGGGGCAGACCAACTTGGTTCTGCTTAGTAATGCTGTGACTTGAATAAGAGAGAGGAACAAAGAATGGATGACAGCCAAACTTTCATCTGTTTGAGAAACTGGTGGTTTGGATGCCCTGGGAAAGTGCCCTCAGAGATAGAGAAGCAGAAAATAGCTGGGAGGTATTTAAATACTTTTTTCTTCAGGCACAAGAGTTCTCAGTTACAATATGCAAGAAATCAGGCAAGGGAGGCAGGAGACCATCATGGCTGAATCAGAACCTCTTAATCAAATTAGAACAAGAATACAGAGTGCATAGACATTGGAGGCAGGGACATAACATCCTGGGAAGATTATAGGGATATGGCCCAGGAATGTGAAGAATAACAGGAGGGATTTCTACAGATACATCAGTCAGCAAAGGAAGATAAAAGAAACTGCACTATCCTTGAGAAGAAAGGCAGGGGACCTGGCTACAACTGACTTGGAGAAGGTTGAGGTATTCAACTTTTTGCCTGTCTTCACAGTCAGTGCTCTTACCAAACCTCCCGAGTAACAGAATGTCAAGGCAGGGACTGGAGGAATTTAGATCCACCTACTGCGGAAGATCAGATTCAAGAGTATCTGAAGAAACTGAACGTATAAACGTCCTTGAGACCTGATGAGATGCATCCTGAGGGAACTGGCATATGAACTTGCTAAGACACTATCAGTGACATTTGAAAAGTCACAGCATTCAGGCAAAGTCCTCAGTGACTGGAAAAGGGAAAACACAGCACTCATTTTTTAAAAGGGTAAAAAAGGAGGACCTACAGGGTACTACGGACGAGCCTCACCACTGTGTGTGCCAAGATCCCAGAGCAGATCCTCCTGGAAAACGTGCTAAGGCATATGGAAAAATAAGGCATAAGGCATGTGTCCCCCATGGTGATGCGGGACAGCCAATATATCTTCACAAAGGGTGACTCATGCCTAAATTAGTGGCCTTTCTACAGCAGAGTTACAGCACTGGTGGACAAGGGAAGACCAACTGATGTCATCCACCTTGACTTGTTTTAAGCTTTTGTCACTGTCCCACACAACATCCCTTTCTCTAACTTGAAGAAACATGGATTGGATGGATGGACTGCTAGGGGAATGAGGAACTGGCTAGATCTAAAAAGTTGGAGTCAATTACCCCACCTGTCCAGGTGGAGATTAGCGATGAGCAGTGTTCCTCATGGGTCCATTTTTGGACCAGTGTTGTTTAATTCCTTCATTGGTGACATGGACGGTGGGTTTGAGCTGAGTAATGCAGTCAGTTCTCCAGAAACGATGCAATGCCATCCAAAGGGATCTTAACAGGCTTGAGAGGTGAGTCCAGCAAACCTAATGAAGTTCAACAGGGCTAAGTTCAAGGTTCTGCATATGGTCCAAATACAAATACAGTCTGGACAATGAGTGGATTGAGAAGAGCACTGCAGAGGACCTGGGTACTGGACCAGTACCAGGGGATACTGGTGCATGAAAAACTAAATATGAGCTGTCAGTGTGTGCTTGCAGTGCAGAAAGTCATTTGTATTCTGGGCTGCATCAAAAGAAGTGTGACCTGCAGGTCAACGGAGGTGATTCTTCCTGTCTCATGAGCACCCACTTGGAATACTGCATTTGGTTTCGGGGACCCCAGCACAAGGAAGACATGGATTTGTTAGAACAGATCCAGAGGAGGGCCAAAAAGAGGATCAGAAGGCTGGAGAACCTCTCTTGTGAAGACAGGCTGAGAGAGCTCGAGTTGTTCAGCCTAAAGAGAAGACTCCAGGAAAATCTTCCAGAACCTAAAGGGATACTACAAGAAAGATAGGGAGAGATTCTTTGCTATAGTGTGGAATGATTAGACAAAGTTTTAAAATGAAAAAGGGTAGAATTAGATTAGATATAAGAAACAAATTCTTTACCCAAAATACAGTGAGGCACTGGAACAGGTTTATCCAAAGGAGCTGTGGATGTGGAATGGAATGGAATGGAATGGAATGGAATGGAATGGAATGGAATGGAATGGAATGGAATGGAAGGGACCTCAAAGTTCATCTATTTACAACCTCTCTGCTAACCACTAAGTCGGATACTAGATTAGGCTGCATTCAACCTGACCTTGAACACCCCCAGAGATGGGCACCCACAACTTCTCTGGACAACATATTCCAGCACCTCATCATCCTCTCAGTGAAAAATTTCCCCCTGATATCTAATCTAAATCACCCATCTTTTAGTTTAAAACCTTTCCCCTTGTCCTATCACTATCTACCTGTCTGAAAAGTTGATTTCCCTCTTGCTTATTAGCTCCCTTTAAGCACAGGAAGGCAACAATGAGATTCCCCCTGAGCCTTCTCTTCCCAGGCTGAACAAGTCAAGCTGCCTCAGCCTGTCTACATGGTAGAGGTACTCTAGCACTTTGATCATGGTCCTCCTCTGGACCCATTCCAGTTCCAAAGGCGGTCTTGGACCTGCTCTTCTCTTGAAGTGGAAAGCATTTAAGGCCAGGTTGGATGGGGCTTTGAGCAAACTGGTTTAGTAGGAGGTGTCTCTGATCATGACAGGGGAATTGAAACTGGATCATCTTTAAGGTACCTTCCAACTCAAACCATTTTAAGATTCTCTGATTCTATGATCTTTATCAAGATTGCTGAGGAATAATACAGAATGGGAAATATTAGGAATTTATACAATGTTGGATCATAAATATTGAGACCTGTCCACCATGTTGCACTGCCGTGCAGGAGCACATTCAGCGACACCACTGAAGCCATCTTCCCAAATTTTATATGCTCACTTTATGTGCTCATATCCTGCAGAGCTCCCTTGGGTAAGTAATAAGAATGTCTCAGTCACTATCTTGGGAGGGAAATCTTGAACATGTCTGGCCTGTAAAGCCTGCAAAGCACCCTGTAGATAACCTGAACTCACAGATGTGTTAAACAGAATGAATATTTCACAGGTAGAACCAACCACTAAACAAGTTCAGGCTGGTTTAGGTAACAACCAAATGTAAAAACTAGGCTCAAGGTCAGATCTTGTCTGCCAGTAAACCAGATGACAAATAAATACACTTGCTTATCTTATTTTGCAATAGTGCAGGATGCTAATAATTGGCCACCTAAATATAGAATTTACCAAAAGCAGTGTCCCTCTGCCACTGAGGTGGTATTAATGCCAAGGTTCCATCTGCAGGCATAATGAGGTCTTCACACACTCATTGTTTAATGACCAAGTCATGAGAAGAATATAGTCCCAAGAAGTCTGGTATTCTGTTACTGTCCTCTAGCACTTTAAATTTTAGAATAATGTCAGTATATAAATTCTTTTCATATTATTATGCTGAAATGTTATGCATTATTTTGCATATTACGCATCTTCATTTTGTTTTGTTGAACAAATGTTATTTTCTGAAAGCCTCTTCTAAGAGTAGTGCTTGAGGTACAGCCTCATCAGAGCTGAATACAGAGAGATGATCACCTCCCTGCTCCTGCTGGCTACACTATTTTTGATGTCATTGGCCTTCTTGGCCACCTGGGCACGCTCCTGGCTCAAGTTCAGCCATACATGGACCCCATGCAGCTTTCTAGCCACTCTGCCCCAAACCTGTAGCATTGCATGGGATTGTGACCAAAGTGTAGTTTCCAGCCTTTGGTCTTCATCACAGAATGAACAGAATCATAGAATGGTTTCAGTGGGAAGGAACCTTTAAGATCATCCAGTTCCAAACTCCCTGCTATAGGTAGGGACATCACCCACTAGACCAGGTTGCTCGAAGTCCCGTCCAGCCTGGCTTTGAATGCTTCCAGGGAGGGGCATCCACAAACTTGCTGGGCAATCTGTTCCAGCATCTCATCACCTCATAGTAAAGAATTTCTTCCTCATCTCTAGTCTAAATCTACCCTCTTCCAGTTTAAAACCATTTCCTCTTGTCCTGTCGCTACATGCCCTTCTAAAATGTCCCTCCCCAGCTTTTCCGTAGACTCCTTTCGTGTACTGGAAGGCCGCTATAAGTTCCCCCCGAAGCCTTCTCTTCTCTAGGCTGAAGAGTCCCAAATCTCTCAGCCTGTTCTTGTAAGGGAGGTGCACCAGCCCTCTGATCATCCTCATGGCCCTTCTCTGGACCTCCTCCAACAGCTTGATGTACTTCCTTTGTTGAGGCCCCAGAACTGTCTTGTTGAACTTCATCCCATTGGCCTCAGCCCACTGATCCAACATGTCCAGGTCCCTCCGTAGGGGGGCCTTCCTACCCTCAGTTAGATTGACACTTCCCCCTAACTTGGTCTCATCTGCAAACTTAGCGAAGGTGCAGTTAGTAAGTTTGTGCACTAGTCAGTACAACTCGGTAAGAGTTGTGCACCAGTCTGTACAAGAATGAACAAAGGAAAGTTTGTGAAGGGTTTTTATCAGCATTAGTTGTGTGGTTTCACCTTTTTTTTAAAGCCGAAGTATGTTTCTCAGAAGAAAGTTCTTACAGGCTGGGAAAGTTAATTTGAACAATTCTCTGTGTGTGCAAAATACTCCAGATCAAAGTATTGTTTTGTTAAACAAGTTTTTGGAAAATAAACCACAGAGTACCTCATCACAGAATCATTTGAGCAAACCAGAAATGGTCTTGCTCCCTCCTTGAAGATATTGCAGAGCTTGTGTTGACTATAGGGAATAGCCCTATCATTGACTCCTAACACTGTAAATTCCAATAAAGATGAGGTATTGGGGCTATAATGTTGTCAAGTGGTACCTTGCATGAACAATACTGATGCTTCCCCTCTTCAGAAGTCTCAACCATTTGAGACAGTGGAAGTCTTGTATGAGATGCATTTGAAAGTTGCTGCCATGTTCTGATTTTAAGTCGTTGTAAAGCATTAGGTAGCTTGCACATGAGTGGTACTGACATTACAGCACAAGTATCCCAGCACTGGAATAGTGGATGGAATAGCCAACTGGAAATGGGTGACTAACAACCTTGGGTGTGAATCACAGCTTTAGAAAAGCAGACTTCTGTATGAGGTGGATGCCTAGTACTTTGTGAAAGACTTTCCATCCGGCCACAAGTTGTAGCTGTGGTGGCTTGATTGACTGACTGGACAACAGGGTACTAAAAATGTAATGATAGAAGCTTTCTAAGATTGAGGATTTGTTCAGCTGAGTGAACCGGCAGAGTTACATGGAAACCAAAGTAATTTAGTAGCATGCTGCTGATCTAGGTGGAAGCTCTTTGGGTTGCTGTGTGTAGTTGTGGAAAGCTTAGCATGCACTAGGTCAGAGACAAATAGAGAATATGCCAGTTGTTCCAAATGACGTCCTTGATTTGATGCTTTTATGAGCTTATTCCTGAAACTTAACTGAGGAGAGTAGGATTGGAACTGATTTTATGGCACATCCTCCAGGATCATCTTCCCTTGGAGAAAGCACACACTTGCTGGCAAACACATGACTGCTTACACTTCAGTGGGAGAAGGTCATAATTTGTTTCACACTTGTGCATTTGCATCTGACAGACAAACCAAGGCCTCATCTATCTATCTCAAATATTGAAAGAAAATGTAAAGAGATCAAATAAAAGAGAAGGTACATCAACTCATACCAAATGCCTCTACCTCCTCTGAAAAGTTAACACACTTCTGTTTGCCTACAGTAGCTTTATTAATATTTGACTGTTACACATGAACAAATAATTGAGAAGAAATTGAGCTCTACTCCCAAGAGTGACTGCAACTTTTGAGTAACATTTCACTGAAGAGTTACCAGGTAGGAGAACAAGTTGCTGCTGACCGAAGAAAAGCATCAGAAGATTGCAAATGGATGGCTAGCCGATGAAGATGCAAAGGGAGCCTAGCATTTCTTCAACATTTTTCTTACATGCTTCACTCAGTATGGAGATCACTAAGTCATCATTGCTTTCATAATGATTTCAACCTCTGCCCTCTCCGAACGGCAGAATTCAATTCCCATCTCTGTATACTCCATAGCGAGTGCTGCAAGCAAATGAAAAAGCATTCTGGCCACCTAATTCTAAATTGTATGTAGTCTCTAAACAAATTATTCTCCTGCTTTGGCACTCTTTTTGATTATTGGCCTTGGCGATCTTGCAGGTCTTTTCTAATTCAAACAATTCTATGATAGGGTTGCCTGTGAACAAACTGTTACTGGAGATGCTCTTCTCGAACCCAGAACTAAAGTCCTTCAGTGAGATCCTTCCTGAGTGAACAATGGGGCAATCAAAATTATACACAGCTCTGTGGAGCTTCTCCTCAGGTTGACTTGGAACTTGTGATGGATATTAAAGTTTGTATTGCCTTAGGCTCTGTACATGTTCACTTGTGAGTGCTAATTAATCCTGTGGGGTCATCTGAGTATACTGCGCTGTGGGAGGAGCTCCTGTGTGTCTAGCAACAACTTCTGATGCCAATAGGAAAAAAAATGGAAAAACAAGAAGTAGGAACAGTAATGTGATGTAATTGTTATAGAACTTAGAAGAGAGATAGAATATACTTACGCAGTTTTATGGTTTTTTTTTTTTTTTTTTTTCTTTTTTCTATTTGGCTTCTGTGTAGCATTTTATGAATGAAATTTGAATCTAGAATCATAGAATACCAGGAGCTGAAAAGGACCATGAGGATCTAGAGTCTATAGTTGTTCCAAAGAATGCAGTCCTTATTTTAAAAGCTGTGGATGGAAAGAGAGGTGTCTGCTGTTCTGCCGGAGCTGTGGCCCATCAGTGCGCCATGTGCAAACCAAAGCTGGGACAACACAGGGCATCTGCTCCACCAAGAGTTAGTTGCTGCTGTTCTCCAAAGAAACTATTGTTCAACCAACAACAGAATGCTGCCTTGTTGTAAAATAAGCTCGGCGGCTGTTCTTAACCATCAAGCCGTTCCTGCGCAGGCAGGATCTGAACCTTAAGCCCAGTTTTATATTTTGTCATTACTCCAACATGTCTCAACTTGTTCTGCAGAAATTTCTAACTAGGCAGAGAAAAGTTCAGCCTGTTTATGTATCACCTCTTGGTTAAGCACACCTTTTAGTTACATGCATCGTGTTTTATCCTTCTCTAGACCTTTTTTTTTTTTTTTTTTTTTTTTTGTTGTAACATATTATAAGATTTACTTATTAAGAATTATTTTTACTTTGCTATGAATTAGTAATAAACTCCTTTGCAAACATTTTTATCTTGTTGCTTATTTTGGGAGCAGGCTTTTTACTCTGTATTTGCACTACACCAAGTTTAACAGGCACTAAGACATTCAGGCACTAAGACATTCAGGCACTGTTGCTCTCCTCATGTTGATAGGGAGGCCGAGATACTGATGCTCCTCCCCTAACAAGAGTGCCATACAGTACCTCTTCATGAGGACACACGGTGATTACAGCAGGAGATGCCAGGGAGGGGTTGTGTGTTTCTGAGGTCCCTCTTTAAGCCTGCCAAAAGGATGAGGAGGATGCATGATCAGAGAATATGATTTCAAAAGCACTAATGGATGAGCAGCAAAGAAGCTGCACTGCACTGTAACCAGGGAGCGTCTAGACCCCTTTTCCTTAACCTCTACAAAAAGAAAGGTCCCTCTCTGGCGACCAGAAGGACTAGACATAGACTGACAGGAATACAATGCACTTAAAATCACAGAGTAAAATATATTTTAAAGGTAATGTAATCAAAAATACAGGGAAAACTTAAATGCAGAGATGATGCTTATCAGAGTTAGAAATTTTCCAACTGTAGATAAAATTTCAGTTATATATGCCAGTAAAATAAGAGAATAACATTCTTTCCCAAGAAATGATGCTTTATGTGCAGTTAATATTGTTACATGTATTTCCTAGAAATCAAATTAGCCACACCCTAAATACTATCATCTGTGCTCATATGTTGTCAATATCATGCCAAGGTGCTGAAAGAGAACCCTGAGGCACGATCATGGCAATTCAATAGGATCTCCAAAATCATTTATTTTGCATATTGGTTTGGACAGAAGATGACGACCTTGACCACCTAGATTTGTTACCCCAAAAGGTATTAATAATGGAAAGTTACATTAATAATGGGATTAAAAACATAACATGCATTGATGTTTTGAAGCTTTCTTATATATTGCACAAAGCACTGTGCTTAGGCCTTCTGGAAGATACCTCACAATGATGATACAAGCCAGACTGACCTGCCTTACTGAGCAGGCTGAGAACACCACACATAGCACATTCACTGGCACCACTGCCACAGTCTACATTTGAACGCACCAATGTTAGATCCTTTCCCTCTGCCTCATGGTACTACCTCTTCCTTTTAGCACAGATGGCTTCATACTGTCCTAGTTATTCTGGCCTATAGTAAGGATGATACTTGGAGTTCTCTGAATTGAGTTTTGAAATCCTTTTAAAAGATCTGTGATGAATAAAGCAAGAAAATCAGAAATTGAGCCCATATTAGTAAGAAGTGTCCCATACCACATGAAGCCTGAATTGTCATCTTTGCATCTACCCACATGAGCCTTGGTGACAGAGTGTTGATGTGCTGACACATCAAAAGATCCTGCTGTGTTTGTTTTTAAACAGGTCAAAGCCCAGCAGTTGATCACTCTGCATGCTTATAGGCTCTGTGTCCAGCTACAAATGGAAGAGCAGGAACTCAGCACTGAGATAGATGAGATTTGAAATGCAGAGCTGCACAACAACTTCTACAATATGGCTCAGATTGCAGGTGCCATTTAGCAGTGTCACTGCAACTCCAAATTCTCCAGATAATCCTGTACATGTCAAAACAGTTCATGAAACAGTGAGCATCTTATTACCTCTGTAATAAGGCCTTGCATATTTCATATGCAAATACAATTAATAATTCAAATTATATTGAAATGTATGTAGTTTTTAGTGTGCTCCTTTGGAGGTAAAGTATAGAAACACAGTCACAATCCTGAAGAAACTCTGAGCTTGTTCCAAAGGACAACTCTGATTGTCCTCAAAGCAGATCTGTGGCTTGTGAAACACAAAGCTTCAGTGTCCTCCTTCTTGTCCTCATCCCATTTGCCTATTTGACACATGAAAGGTGTCTTTCCAGTGATGTCCATGGAAGTGGTGAAGATTAGGCTTGTTGGGATTCCTTGCTTGCTTTCGGTGGTTATAGCCTCTGTCACTGCTTGGCACACCAGCTATTTAATCTTCCTGTGGCAGAAGTAGGTGTACAGATGGAAGCTTGTCATTGAAATTGTGTGGTAATTTGGAAGGTGTTCACATTCTCACGCAATCTAGCAAAAATCACATCTCTGTATTCACACAATGGCTGTCCACCTCTCTGGACTTGGTGAAAATGTCAGTGGCATGTCTCCAACCCAGACTGGTTTTTTCTGTTATCACACTGCTCTTCCCTCAATACTGAGCACATTCATAGACTAATCTGCAGATCATGCAGCTTTCAGGAAATCATCTGCAGGAAAGTGATCTTGCTATTTAACTGCTCACCAACAAGTCTATGTTGCCCCTCCTCAAATACCAATACCTCACCTGCATAGCTGAGGTGCTCATAAGCCACACAAAGCTGTTCTATTACTTTCACTGAGGAAACAGACATTCCAATTCACACCATTCAGATTGGCAATGGCACTGGTGAATTCTTTGAAGGATCCCTGGAAGCTGGCACTCTCATAGTGGGTGTTTTTTGCCTTCTCGGCTGTACTTCTGTAGTTTGGATTTCTTGCTATAGAAGTTGGATGACAGCCTCCAGGAAAAGAAAACAGGAAAAAGTATACTAGTTAGAAGCCTTTTTGACAAAAGACAAAATGGAGAGGGAAAAAAAGGATAAGAGAACAAAACAATTCTAGCAAAGGATAAATGTTGCAGCTACTGGACAAAACAGAGAGCATTATATCAAAATTTGAATTTGGAAAAGCAAAATGAGATACACACATCAAGACTATCTGTTCTTATTTAGTCAAGCATGTTGGTTTATATATATGCTCAAATAACACCTGAGTTTAGTATCTTGCTGAAGTACCCTATATAATAAATAAAATGTGAATCGAAAGACTGATCACCAGTAGTATAATTGACACTGCATTTGAGAGTTATTTTAGAAATCAGTGATGCTTGTTTGGACTGGATTTCACAACTCATAATACTACAAGGAAAAAAAAAAAGTGAAACATTCAATTATCTTTTGAACGAAAGTGCAATTTATTGATTGATAGAAAGCTAATTTAATGACCTTGTATCTGTACTACTAGTGCTATTATTAATAAAAATATTTTTAAATAAACCAGTTAATTTCTGACAACATAAACATTCCAGTCCCAAGATTCATTTGTAAACTGTTTCCTTTCACCTCACTCAGTGGCTTCTCCCAGCACATTCACTCCTTTTATAGGTACAGTTATCTTGCTGCTGTCTTCCCGCTACCCAAAGGATGTATCAAGCTTCTGTAAATCCAGACATCAGATCCATGCATGTTACAGCTCTCATTTCAACACTTGAACCTGATCAACTTCATTTCATAGTAGCTGCCCAAGAAACCATTTTGTTTCCTTTTAGAAAGCACACATTTCTCTTCAATGCCAGCTTCCAGATGTGGAGAGTTGTTGCCACTTCATCCAGTCATAGCTGGCACAGCAGTCTCAAAACATGCCATATAGCAAAAGTGAGAAGGGGCTGATACTACCCTCAAGGATCAGAAATCAACAAGTTTGTTCTGCTCTTCCTGCTCTGACTCAAAAGTCTGCTGAACCATGACTAGCCTGACAAAACAGTCTTTTGATTCTTGATTGTCTTCACTCATGAGAAGTTAGTTGGATCACCGTAATAAAAACACATCAAACATTTTGTGATCAATGAGTGGTAGAAATTTTTAGCTTGCTGAACTTCACCTTTTTGCTTACTTGGTAAGTGCATCTAATACACGTTAGTTTTCCAAAGGGTTTCCATGTGAGATATTGCGGTAGTAAAATGATTCACATTTAAGATATGAGAGGTCTGGCTAAGAAGTTTACGCTAATGAAAACAGCATTCCTGTTTTCAAGCCTCTGGTTGTTCCCACTTCTCAGCCAGGACCATATGGGATGTACAACTCCCACAGGCTCTGCCAAGAGCCAGCTGCATATTGTCAGCTGTGGCAGTTAGCAAGCCACCTCTCTCTCAGCAATGGTTTCTCAGCCGTGTTAAGATTTAAGTTATTGTCCAGAGTTTGTTCCCCACCCCAACCCCCACCCAAGGATGCATACCTGCTTTGTTAACTTTAGACTTTTCCCCTCACCTTTTATCTTGGAACAGCATGAAGTCACATCACTGTAGTCACTTGGCAGCTCCGCCAGGGCACCCATCTGAATGTGTCCTCCCTACAATTATAACTAATAAAAGCTTCACTCTGACTTGTCCTTAATTGTACTTTCATTATTACACACTTGAAACCCTTATATTCACTGACAATATCCAGGTGATAGAGGTGGCATTTAAACAGCTTTCTTTAAATTCTTTCTCCCTTCCCTCCTACGTAGCCATTTCAGCAGTCACAGGAGCACAAAGCTGGTAGAGCAGAGCAAAGCGGCTCTGGCAAAGTTGCAGTATGAACATTTTTGCTTATTTTCTGAACTATCATTTTATCCCATAATACATTTTCACACACATTAATTGGTTAGCACACTGACAAGGTAAGCTGCTGTGGGAGGAAACAATGGGAGTTTAAGAGCAGTTCAGATCTTGCAAATACAGCAGTAAAACCAACAGATTTCCTTTAAAGGCTTGTTTTGCCTCACCCATCTCATCATCTTGAAATGAAACAACAGCCTGATGAATGGCATTGATTGTGTAAGAAGAAAAACAACAACAAATAATAAGCTACAGTAGTGGTGAAAGCAAAGGAGCAAATGTTTATCTTCACAGAAAGATTCAGGTGGTTTCCCCACCTCTGGAATTCTCGAGTCCAACCCCCAGCCCACAGCTGTGCTGAATCTAAAGATAAATCTGATTGCTCAGCACCTTCCTCTAGTGACTTGTGAACAGCTTCAAGACTGGAGCTTGCCCAGCCTCACAGATGCTGTGGCTCTCTCAGAGATAGTATTCTCTTCTTTAACACCAGAAATGAGAAAGCTCATAGAAAAAAAAAAAAAAAAAAGACTCAAAGGGAAGATTTAGCGATTATTTTAATCAAATACCCATGAGCCCAGGAGCTCAAGCATGCCCTGCATATGGGCAGACTGACAAGGCACTGAGGGCAATCTGCAGAAAAGGACTGAAAAGGCAGGAGCTGTGAGCCAGACCTTTGTCCACCAGAAGGCCCAAAAAGAAGTAGTGCTTACAGATACAGAGCAGATCCATCCAGGCTGCTCTAGACTGTCATTAAACATAAATACTGCTTCTTGAGAACATTAACTAGCAGGACATTCTTCAAAGTCATCATTATGCGGTGCTCCAGTGCAGGCTGTAGGATGATGTTCCAGACAGTCCTGCTATCAGGTACACCATGATTGGAAAAAGATGGAGAGCCAAGGCAGAGAGAGCTCACTTCTGCCAGAAGAGAGCATGCCAGCTCTAGCTAAACTCTTCTGCTGCATCTGTTTCCCATGCTACTTGTCTGGGCCCAAATTCTCTATTTAAAAGTGAAGGTTAGCTTCTATGTTATTTTTTATTCTGAATTCAATTGCACAAAAATTACTCATAAGCAGGAAAAGAACTTCCGCTTAGCTTTATTGCTTTTTGAAATCAAGAGGCATTTCAAATGAAAATTATCACAGTATGAGGAAAACCTTCACCACCAAAGACAAATTGAGATGTGGCAACACTTCCAGCAAGATACTTAAAGGGCAATCTGAAAAATCTCCTCAAAGTCTCAGGTAGCAAGAGAGTAATCCTAGCGCCGTCTCAAGAGATCAATTTCAGTAGCATTACAACTTGAGATAGAACCTAAATTGATCAAGACCATTCATTTAGTCCACATCTAGATTTAGCAGCTGCAGGAGACTATATAATGAGGGACAGTACCTAATGCTACTGAGTTATAATAATTCACAGCAGCAGGAAGGAGGCCTGACATTAACTTTGTGAAGAGGAAAAGGACATACTGCAAGGATAGGTCAAAATCCAGGGAACGGGATTTGAAGGAGTCTAAATTACTTAAGTTTTCCTTTCACAGAGATTTGTAATGGAAACATTAAGACTGCTCTGAGTAGGGAACGAAAGGGTCAGTCTATGAATATAAGTACCAGAAGAAATGAACAACAGGAGATTGTTAAGAATGGCAGGTGTTGGTGGCACTTAGATCAGTGTCATCAAGCACAGCAACATGTAACTTCTAGAGATACTCACGGCAGATCAGCCTCCACTAAGACTAAACAAAAGGACAATCTGGAGAATCAAGTCATCTTTTCCAACCTCAACAGTTCTGTGATTACAAGAAGATAAAGAGCCATGAGACAGAAAGGAAATGAAGCAAAGGGCAGAGGGTGAATTCCAATGACAGATAGACAAGATTAAAGATCACAGCCTACTACTACAATGTACAAAAGACACATCCAAAACTATGGATTGCTTATTTAGGAACAATCCTGGAGACATGATGCCAGTGCCCTTTGTGCTCCAAATAGTGCAGGCCATGGAACTGGGATGCATGTATCTTGATTGCTTGTGTTGGCGTAGCAGTGGGACCAAGTAAGAACAGGAAATTCATTTTAAAATGAAATGTACACTCCCCTCCAGTGCTATCTTCCCCTGAGTTTTATTTCAGTGTTGCTGCTATGTAGCAACACTGTATATTTCACTATCAGCTAGAAGGGTAACAGCCCGCGCCTGAAGCAGGTTCACTTTAAGCTTATTTACTCTTATAGAACCACTCTGAACACAACAGCACCCAGCAACACAGTGCCACCTCACTGTGGCACCTCACTCCAGGATAAGATCTCTGTACTGGGATCCAGACTTCAGAAGGGAAGAAAGGAAGTCAGCTCTTCCTTTCTCAGCAGCCACGCACCCTTCCTTTCCTTTCCAGAATAGGCTTGAGACACTGCCCTGTTATTCCTCCCTCAAATGATGCAGAGCAGGTACATAATTCTCCCCAGCAGCTCACTATTAGCTAATGAAGTGATCCTGTTGCAGGCTGTAGTGCATACTGGCAGATGCCAAGGGAATTGCATAGAACCATAGAATCACCAAGGTTGGTAAAGATTTCTAAGATCATCCAGTCCAACTGCCCACCTACTACCAATATAGCACCACTAAACCACATCCCTCAGTATACCTAAACATTTCTTGAACACTCCAGGGATAGTGACTCAACCCATCTCCCTGTGCAGCCTGTTTCAGTGCCTGAGCACTTTTTCAGAGAATAATTTTTTCCTAATATTCAACCTGAACCTGGCACAGTTTGAGGCCATTCCCTCTGGTCCTATTGCTAGTTAAACAGGAGAAGGGGCCAACCCCAACCTCGCCACAACTTCCTTTCAGATATTTGCAGAGAGTGATAAGGTCTCCCCTGAACCTTCTCTTCTCCAGCCTAAACAGTCCCAGTTCCCTCAGCTTCTCCCCATAAGACTCCAGCTTCATTGCCCATCTCTAGATATGCTCCACACTCTCTGAATACAGAACTGGAGAAGCAGCTTCAGGAGAACTGTGTACAGGAGACAATCATTTCCCTGTTCCTTCTTGCTACACTATTTCTTATAAGAAATATATAAGCCAGGATGCCACTGGCTTTCTTAGCTATCTGGGCAGACTGCTGGCTCATGTTTAGCCTAGTGTTGACCAACACGTCCAGGTCTGTTTTTTCACACGGTTTTTCAGCCACTCTGCCCCAAGTCTGTAGCACTGCCTGGAGTTGTTATGGCCAAAGCACAGGATCTGCACTCGAACTCCATAACAGTGGCCTCAGTCCAGCAATCCAGCCTGTCCAGATCCCTCTGAGGGGCTTTCCTAATCTCAGGCAGATTGACACTCCCCTCCCAGTTTGGTGTCATCTCTGAATTTACTGAGAATGCACTCAATCCTTTCATCTAGATCATTGATAAAGATACTAAACAGGACAGGCCCCAAACGCAAGCAGACAGACAGTCCCTCAGTCTCTGGTGCCAGCCTTTAAGTCCTGGCCAGGGACTATGTCCTGACAGGGTCCTGATTCTGCCTGCTACTCCAAGCTTCACCTGTGCTTGGCCACCAAGACTTGGGTCTGAGCGTGTGTAAAATGACAAAAAAGAACTGGAGACTCAAATCTCAGACAAGACTGAGATGACATATATTCAAGTGTACACACTCATTATAGTTGGTAGCTTCATTTCTGAAGAAATACAACAAAAGTCAAAATTATTTTTGTCAAAAATCAAGATGCAGAACAAGCATTCATTACTGACAAAACTGGAACAGCTGCACCTGAGAGAAGCAGAGTAGCCCAATGTCCAGAGGCATCAAGCCAAGGAAAGGTTTAAACAACATCTCTTAAATCTTATTTTATCAAGTGCATACAAGAAAATTCTAATTTCTAAATTAAATTCTAAATAGATATAAAATATCTAAATTATTATAAAGATTAATATGGTATACAGCCCACAAATCACTGCTCTCAAACTTGCAAAACTGTTAATTACTGTCACACCACTGTTAATACAACTCTAAGTATTAATTCATCAATAGTACAAAACAATTGTGAAAAAACACCCAAATATTCCGATGTTGCAGAGCAGCAGTTCAGTAATTCCCTTGCAGTCAACAAAGTCAATATAAAATTTCCAATAACTGAGAGACTACAAGATGGAGTTACCTAAAGTAGAAGTGACTTAACACATTCCTGACTTATTTTTCAACACTCAAAAAAACAAAAAGAAAAAAAAAAGGTTAAAATGCAGAATAATTCCAATTACGTTGGCTTACATGAGATGAAAAGAATATTTATCAGTTTTATATTTATCTGTTAAAAAAAAGTCACATCCTCCAGCAGGCAAGCTCCATCCCACCTACTGGCATTAAAATTAGCAGCTGTGTTTCCGGTATCACTGCAACTAATGATTATTTGGAAGGCATTCTGACTTAAATATGAATCTAGGCTGTTGTTTGTGAGCCTGCTTCCCACATAATCCCCCGTGCAGTGCACAGTGCTCATTTATTTTGCAATGAGAAAGTTTCTTTCAAGATGCCGATCTGGTCAAAAAAACAAGTTTCGCAGCCTAAACAACAGTGTCCAAGAAAAGAAAAGAGAGAACAAGCAGAAAGGAGAAAAGTTCAAAAGAAAAGAGACAAACTGCCTAAACTATTATGGATTTATGTCATCATTGAAGAACAATCTTTTAAGCTTGCTTGTATATTTTACTCATGAAATCATTTAGCTGTGTTTTTTAATATATATACACACATATATAAAATGACATAATTCAGCACAAAACATTTCCATCTTTCTCAGCACCTGCAGACTTGAAACAGCCCTTGGGAAAGATTTATTGTAGTCACAGAAGTAGTATTAAGAGCAAATTTGAGGGTCTGAACTGTGTGTTCAGGGTGTTACAGATTGAAGCAGGCAACAACAAACTCCTAAGTCCCCCACACTCTCTTTGCAGGGCACCAAAGCTAGCAGTGGGGCTTCTTGTGGCTCCAAGAAAAACTAAGAGGTGATGCACATGACATGGACTGACACAAATCCGTGCCAAAACTCTTTACATACAGACTCATAAGCTCACAGAAGAAAAGAGCCCCTGGTATCAAAGGCCATCTGTCCTAGTGCTTTGGGGATAAAAAGAAAATAGATTGTAAAGCTTCTTGTCTCATTTACATATGCCTTCCGCACAGAGAAGTAAGCCATTGAACAAAGGAGACTGCCACAGGGGGAGCTAAGAGATGGAGATTTTTTATTAAATATTATTGTTAAATAATGAATATTTACAGTGTTTTTTTCTTGTAATTGGTAATGAAGTTTACCAAGCATTTTGTGTTTTTTTTTCCCCAGTCTACAAAAACAACTCAAAATCAGTTAAAAAAAAAAGAATATGACAAAAATAGAAAAAAAAAACAAAACCCTTTTCTTCCTCACCTTCAGAGTACAAAAGAGAAGAATGAGGGAGATGAGTGCAAACATACCAAGTTTTTAAAGACATGCAGAACAACACTA
>JAOWBP010000001.1:64015206-64043357 GCA_028571105.1 Tragopan temminckii | reverse complement strand
CAAGTTGTTTGGTGCAGTTGACACACCCAAAGGACAGGATGCCATTCAGAGAGTCATAGACATGTTTGAGCAGTGGGCCCAGATAAACCTCATGAGGTTTAATAAATCCAAGTGCAAGCTCTTGCACCTGGGTCATGGCAATCTCTGCTATCAGTACAAGCTGTGGGATGAAAGGATGGATCCCAGCCCTGATGAAAAGGACTTGGAGATACTGGTGAATGGCCGCTGGGCATGAGGCAGCAATGTGCCCTCGCAGCCCAGAAAGCCAACCATACCCCGGGCTGCATCAGAAGCAGCATAGTCAGCAGGGTGAGGGAGGTGATCCTGCCCCTCTGCTCTGTGCTGGTGAGACCTCACCTGGAGTACTGCATCCAAATGTGGAGTCCTCAGTACAGGAGAGAAGTGGGCTTGTTGGAGTGCATCCAAAGGAGGGCCACAAAAACGATCCAAGGGATGGAACACCTCCCTTACAAGGACAGATGAGAGAGCTGGGAATGTTGAGCACAGAGGAGGTGGCTCTGGGGAAACCCTTTCAATATATGAAGGGAAAGGGACAGACTCTTTAGCAGGATTTCTTGTAACTGGACAAGGGGAAATGGTTTCACAACTAAGTGAGAGATTTAGATTGGATATATGTAAGAAAGAAGTCTTTTGCCGTAAGGATGGTGAAGCACTGAAACTGGTTGTCCAGAGATGTGTTGGATGCCCTGCCCTTGGGGACATTCAAGGTCAGGCTGGACAGGATTCTGATCTAGCTATAAATGTTCCTGTTCATTGCAGGGGAGCTATATTAAATGACGTCTGGTGATCCTTTCCAACTTATATGATTCTGATAAGAATAGGCCCCTTCCAGTTACTCATGATGCATTTTCTAATGCCATCTAGACAGTGTTGGCCTCCTTTGCTGCCAGGGTGCATTACTGACTGACATGCAATTTGCTGAAGGTGGGACACGCAGGTACTTTCACACTTTCTACCCAGTCAGCCTCCAGCATGTACTGATGCAAGAGGCTACACTTCCCTTCTTACAGGGCTCTTCATTTCTCTCATTTCCCTTTATTGAAATTCACAAGACTCCTCCCTTCCCTTTTTTCCATGTGCCAAGGTCCCTCTAAATGGCAGTACAACAACCTGCTGTAGCAATCACTCATATCAATTTTCTATCTTCTGTAAGGTTATACTACAGCTTATGCTTGCATGACGCATGCTTTTATCTTGTGTCAGCCTCATCAAAGCTTACCATCTAGCTTGGACACTGTTCATGCAGCAACTTTATTATCTATGCTTCATGTTAAAAACATCTATTACTAAGACTGAACTTCCTGATATACTAACAAGACTCATAATACAAGCTTTTCTTGTTGGCAGTGACTTACTCTAGTTGCATGAACTGAAGTGGCTGAGACACATGTATATTATGGTTCCTTGTTTGTGCTCTGCTGCTTCTCATCTTGAACAGAAACCATTCTTCTTGCCTTAAGTTGCATCTTTTTAGATCTGTGCTTCTTAGATCTCCTGTAGGCATAGGTAAGTGAGACCTTCACAGAAGGAGGATGGCAATTTAAACCCTTAAGAATTTGGAGCATTATACAATTATGGAAACACCTATCTACAAGTAACTGATTGCTGAATGGCTAGTACTCACCATTTTCACAAAACTTGACTTAGCACAAATGCTTAGAAATACCTTAAGGTTAGTACAGCCAACTCACCCTAGGTATGACGTGAGAGTCCAGTTTGCTTTTCAAGGAAGTCTTAGGACCAGCAGAGTGTGATTTTTACATTTTTCCCCTCTTCTCACCTGAATACTTTCTTCTGCAGCAAAAGGAAGTACTACTATTTCATTGAACTACATGAGTAGCTTCTAGTATTTCTCACAGTTTAGGGGTAAACACAGGAGCTGTATGGAGATGGACTTGGTTTACAGCTGGACATTACAGCAGTAAATCAGTTTAAAGAAAAATGTCTGAAGTGACCAGCTGCACATGCATCCCTTTGTCTTAATGCAACTGCATTTGCACATTTGCAGTTACACAGCTGCCAGTCCTTAAGCTTGGCTGAAACAACAAAAACTGGATGTAAACACCCTGCTGGAAATTATTATATATATTCTAGAGCAGAGGTCCCAGAATTATTTGAGATAAGCCAAAGTACTCCAGCACACAACCTGCTCTGCCTCAAGTTTATTTACAAAATACTATTTACAGTCTAGCACCTCTGTCTTGAGTTCTGATAAATAATAATACTTCCTTCACAGAGAAGGAATGACAGACCACCTCTACATCTTTCTGTTACAAATACCTTATTCAGTCCCTCTTTCAAAAAAGGGGCAGAGAAAAATTGGTACCTACGAGGTTTTGTGTCTATGGAACAAGTAAAGGTATTAAGCAGGTTGAAGAGAGGTAAATCACTCCACTGAAATACACGTGCAAGTAAGCAACATGCCAAGGTTACAGCAGGGTGCACTGCTACTCCCAGCTTCTCCTTCAAAGAACAAAGTACACCATGACGTGGTGGTGTTTAAAGCAAGAATAGCTTAATTTAAAAACATATCCCCCAGCAGCAGCCTTGTGAAAGATTGAATAGGTTGTTCCTACTGTGAAATAAGGAAGACAGAAGGCTGCTGAAATGAGAAGGGATGTACATCAGGGAGTGAATGTGCCCAACCTCTGTTTGCATTCTCATGCATGTTTTCTGAAGGTCCCACAGCATCTGAATCCTCATTTTCAATCTTAAAACATTATCCCAATCCCCACCCTGCAATTGTATGTATCCTTATATTTCCATGTGATTACCTGGCTTGAAAGTCCATTATGTGGACTACAGGGATTATTCCGTGCTGAACAGAACTAACAGTAGAAGACAGGATTGAGAACAGATTCTAAGACCAGTGTTCTGAAAAGTACTGCTGGCTGAAGCAAGGGGAAACAGAAATGAGAGCAGGTGGTGTTGCCTCATAAGTCTTTTCAGTCCTGGTTGTTTTGCTTTGCTCGTCCCAGTCACTCATTTGGAAGCAATTGCCATAGGAATGATTCCAAGTGATATCTGGTAAGACAGCATTTGGCGAGCTTGAGAGAGCAACAACTGGTCACTCCTTAAAGCCTTGGATGCTACACAGAATTCTCTTCTGGTGGCCTGGAAGTGACACTCCCATCTGTTTCAAGTCCCTGAAGGAAATGGGAAGAGAAAGGAAAAAATGAATTGCTATTCTTATGCCTTGCAGATTAGGATATGTTTAAGGGCAGAAACAGTTATTAAGCATTAATTCAGAAAGCTTCCTTTCCCTCAGTAGCTCCTGCTACCCCTTTTTCTCTAGAGGGAAGAAACATCCAGGCGTTGCTTCCCTTTCCTGCCTACCCCTTCCCACCCAGTCAACTGGATTCTCCCAGGTTGTGACTAGGCTTATGCTCCTATAAAATCAGGACTGCATCTATGCCCTCTTCCGAAATGGGCCATGTCTCAACTCTTTAGTAGAGTCCCTGGACTGTACCTGTCCATTTGTTTTATGTAACTGCTCTGGTTATACTTGGTTGTATGTTCCCAACCCTACAGCAGAAAAAGTCTGAGCTGGTAAAGCATATGGCCTTAGATCTTCTAAAGGGCCCAGACGGACTTGGTGATACAGGGCGAAAGTCACTAGCCTGTCAAGTTCAAGCAAGAAAATTCTCTAATCAAGTCCTATGAAACTGGAGAAATGGTCAGGTTAGGGAATTATTTGATGTCTCTTCTTGCTCTCTTGTGTCTGATAGGAGTTCAGAACAGCTCGGGCCCCCAGTAGGCCTCAGGCATGGACAATTAGGGAAACATTCTCACAGCTTTGGCTATTCATTCCCTTACAGGGCAATAGGCTTTTCCACTTCCATTTAACCACATAAAAAAGGATGAAGAAGCCTTACAAGTAAATGTGATTTCCTGTTCAGATAGCAGGACAGATACAGCTATTTTCAAAATAGTCTGGTGTGTCCTGTGGAAACTTAGCCTGTCCTTACTCAGCAGTGAGGTCCAGAATTGACTCCATGGTGTCAAGGCCAGCAGTGCGAAAGTTGGAGATATAACGCTTCATGCGAATGGATTCCAGCCACTCAGGAATAGATCGATAGGGGATACCATCAGATCCGCTGCAGCTCGGGAGCCGGAGCGTTACCCTAAAAGCAGATGAAACCCTCATTTACCCAGGCAAATACCTTAAGTGGTCAGTACTTGTAGCTTGATAGAGAAAACTCTCTACCAGGGCTAGGCCGCTAATCTGCTCTCTGCAGAAAGATCACACTGCCCAGAGCCATGGCTAGGCCTTATGTCAGCATGAGAGAAAGATTACTACTACCTTCTGTTCACAGAACATCCAAGGTGTCTCTTGCCAGACTGCACTGCTAACATCACCTCTCCTCCTGTTTGAACAGGAGGCAAAAATCTCCCAGTTAATCTCTCCTCCTCCAATGCCAGTCTGTTTACCTGGGATCAAAGTCTGCAACAGACCGGAGGAGATGGGGGCTTGAGCTGAAGTGTTGCAGCTGTGCCCGAATCTCCTGGAAATGAGGCCTCCTCATTCGATCGTGTGACCAACAGCTCTTCATTAGCTCATAGAGGATGGATGGGCAGTCCACAGGTGGGGGGAGCCGGTACCCGTCCTCTAAGCTTCTCATCACCTGCACAGAGAACAGACAAAACTATGTCCAGGTGTAAAAGAAGGACCAGAGACCTTCAGGGGGCTGGGAGCAGACAGTTCACCATTATGCAGTGTGCAGCAAGGGAAGGGGTTGAAGCAGGTTACGTATGTATAATGTAGGGTTTGGACAGCAAAAGATAAGAAAACATAATGGATGTCAAAATGTGAAGTGAGATACACATCTGGTTTCAGTCTTTTATTAGCTTAGCTCCATTTGTGATTCAGGGCACACATTCCTTAGAAGTGAGAACCAAATGATTCTGTTACTGCCCAAGTCAAAGCTTGGCCACACTCATTTTCAGCAGGGAAGGAGAGAGTAATTATGCATTCAGATGAATGGCAAGATTGCACACAGAAGAAGAACAAGTAGGGTCTATATTCTTTAAATAATAACCTTAAATAATTCCTTAAGTATAACCTTAAATTGGCACCAGAGCTCAATGTATATTACCTCTTGATTGGTCATATTCCCATATGGCTTGTCACCAAATGACAGCACCTCCCACATGACAATTCCAAAGCTCCAGACATCACTGGCTGAGGTGAAAATCCGATGAGCAATAGCCTCTGGGGCTGTCCATCGGATTGGAATCTTACCACCCTGTAAAAGAGAAAAGACATAGTGTATCCAGTTTGTATCATGGAGTTACGCTTCTCCAGTGCTTTCATGCAAAGAGCTCACAAACTACTTCTTAGACTGGGCCCTCTTCTCTTAAAGCGATGCATAATCAACTCTGGGGAAATTTGTCAAAAAGACAGAAATCTTGCAAAGTAAATGAGTTTAAGCCTTCTGTTCAATTGAATTCAAAACCACAAAACCACTGCTGTGGGTGTAAGATACTGATGCCAGTAACAGACCTACTTTCAATGAAACATGATATTAGAATCACTGGAGCTTTCTTTGAAAGGGACCTGTACATCTCCCTACTCCAAATTCCTGCTCACAGCAGAGCTGTCTTCAAAGCTAAATGTAATTAACCAAGTCCAAAATATCTGACATCTTATTTGGCTTCATTTCAAAAACTACGTTTCCTGTACTTATTCTCTTAGCAAGCAAAATCAACATGGACTCAATAGAAAAGCACCACCTTCCATCACATAATGACTTGCAATTTTATAACGGGTTCTCTTAAGAGATTTTTTCCTCCAAATTCTCCATGTTTCATATTACAAAAAAATTCTGCCATTCTTACCTGGCAGAAACCCGATCTCCCAAGACTGCAGCTCACTTACAAGACTGAGACCTTATCTCTCCAAAGACTGTTTTTGCATTACCTTGGTTTCATATGTTCCCTCTGCATCATTCTCCAATATTCGGGAAAGACCAAAGTCAGACACCTTGCATTGAAGGCTGCGTGTTACCAGGATGTTGCGAGCAGCCAGATCCCGGTGCACATAGTTATGTTCTGAAAGGTAGGTCATGCCGGAGGCTATTCCCTGCAGCATGTTCACAAGCTGCACAGGGCTAAATTTTTCTTCATTCTCCTACATGGAAGAAGTGAGAGAAGACCCTGGTCAAGTCATAGAATCACAGAATCATAGAATCATAGAGTCATAGAACGGCCTGGGTTGGAAGGGATCTCAAGGATCATCAAGCTCCAACCCCCTTGCCGCAGGCAGGACTGCCAACCTCCACATCTGATATTAGACCAGGCTGCCCAGGACCCCATCCAAAGTAACATCACTCTGCTGATTTCTAGATACTGACTTTATCAACTTGCAAAAGAGTGTAGTGGTAACAAGCCAAACATGGTGCTGTAGCCCAAGGGACCCCACAGGTTCACACCAAGGCACTAGTGGTGGTCTCCAGAATCATCACTAGGCACCTGCATTTTAACTGCCAAAGACAGCACTCTGGATACTGAGCAAATTGGATGGCGTCAAGCTTCAGCTGCTGAGTCTGGAAATGTTAGTGAGCAAAAAATATGTGGATGTCTAGGTCTTATTTCTAGTCTTCTCTTAGGGTCCTAAATCCAGGTCAAGTGCAAGTTTTAGCAGTACACAAGCCTATTACAGATTAAGGTCTCTCACCCGGAGGAAGGTATCCAGCGCTCCGTTCTCCATATACTCAGTGATGATCATCATTGGCCTTCCTTGAGGAAAACATTGAAGTGTCACCCTTTTCACAGTTCTCCTTTGCAATCTGTGTTTCAGTGCTCTCCATACTCCCCCAAAACAGAGAACCATACCTAAACCTCAACCACCATTCCTTCTCCACTGGCATAGCTAGATAGATGTCCCTCCCCTTAGAACTCCTCCAGTGATTTTGTATTTCTCCTTGTGTCACACACATAACCTTCCACCATCCCTTACACTATTCCAACCCCATATCCACTCACCAATCCAAGAAGACCTTTACTAACACTACCTCTTGACTTTTCTGGAAATCTGTAACTCTCCTCCCTTCCTCGCTGTTTGCCATAGGCTAACAGAACAATTTATATTTTCCCAACATAGCCTCCCTGACATAATCTCCTCTTAAGAATGTTCCTAGGAATGTGCCACTTTCTACTGTAATTCCAGGAACACATCCCACATTCTTACTTTTGGTGACAACTCCTTCGAGATGTACGATGTTTGGATGATTGAACTGCCCCATAATTGTTGCCTCACGCAGGAAGTTCCACCATTGTGAGTCTGAATATGTTGACTTGAGGGTTTTGATGGCAACCACAATACGTTCTTTCCCTGGGAGCCGCAGAGACCCACGATAGACCTCCCCAAACTCCCCTGAGGACAAACAGAAATAACAGGTCACAGGTGAGCTCAAGAGTAGCAGGTGAACAGCAGCATGAGAGAACTGAAAGATGAAGACCAACAAACTCACCTTCCCCAATCACATTCTCCATAGTGACACAAGAGACATCCAGTTCCTTAATGAACTCCAGAACCCCTCTACTGGGGTCATCATATGGCTGCAGGTCCACATAGGGCTTCAACCAGACCTTCTCTAAGGTAAAGGGAAACAAAAGGGCAAATTAACCTGTCAGCACCTTGGACAAGTTATGTAGGGCAAAGCTACAGAAGCAGAGATGAATCCACAGGTTTCCAACAAGAGAAGTAAAAAATACACCAAACGTACACTGAAAATACTGCTATTATAGAAACAGACATATTGCATCAGAAAAACCATGCTCTTGTGATATTTGAAACTCCAATTCTTTTAATTCCTTCCAATCTATTCTGGGTTCTTTCCTGGTTCCAACTCACCTCGATCAAAGCCTGAAGTACTGTAATCAGGTCGTGCCTGTCTGCGGTGAGTCTTCCTGAAACACAAGAAGTCATGAAACTCGAATGGTTAACAGATAGCAAAAAGAAAAGCAAGTCTTCTAGAGACTCTGCCCTACTTGGTCAGGTATAGATCTCTGGGTAGTGCAGAGCTCTTTCTTGCAGCTGGCAAGAAAATGCAGTGTTGACTGTACATTTAGAAATGGAGCTTTGTTTCCATACAGGTAGCTTTGTTTTATCCTTGATGAATTACAGATTAATTTCCATTTATTTTATATTTTCTGTACATTTTCAATACAATGACTGATCTAAAACAAACAATAGAAGCTTTGTAGACACTTAAAGAGGAAGCAGAATTTTGTATCTGGGTAGGTGACCATTAAAGTATTGGTACATGGAAAATGGTTTGAAATGACTGGATATATCTATTCTCTGCTTAATTGAATGGCAACTTAAAAACTATAGTACCATAACAATATTTTTATTCATTTGGCATTATAACAGTATGATATGGATTTTTGATTTTTCAACCCCTCCAAAATTGCTGATTACTGAGAATCAGTCCATCTCACTGCAACATGCTGATCTTCCTCTTTCAATTCTAACTAACTGGTCCAACTTCCTCTGAGAGATCAGTTTCTCCCTTCTTAACTTCGTCTTAAGCTCCCATAGCCTACACTAAACCTTTTTCAACTCCAAAAATCAACACTTACTTTCGTCGAAAGAACAGAATTCCCAGAAGCAGCCCAATAAACAGCAGAACTCCAAAGATAATAGATGCTATCACTCCACCAGACAGAGCTCCTGTGTCTGCAGAGACAAAGAGAATGGCCATGTCATTTAAAAGACCAAGAATTATTTGTCACGAACATAGCAACCAGCTTCCACCAGCTATCAGTATTAGGTGAATTATGGTGATTTGTCTTCCAGGCAGCAGAGTGACCAGATGTGAATCCTACAGTATTGTTCTTTCATTTAGACTCTGTCGTGCTTTTATGATTTTTGTTATTGGTATTCCACATCCTAACATCATGCAGTGCACTGGTAGTTAAAGAATTAATGCTGCAGACCCACGGATTGTCAGTAGTTCCAGGTACTTCTCTCAGAAGGGAAGAACTACAGCTCCCAGAAGACTTAACTGTTCCATTTCAGTTTTCCATTCAGAGGAAAAGATAAAACTGATTGGAAGTCATGAGATTGGCCCTTCTTTTCCTACTTTTCTCTGCAGTGTGCTTTCCCTAGCCATCTCATCTTCAGCATTAGAGTAAGGCCTTTGGTTTTTGGACACTGTCTCTCATTTATTTGATTTATAGCTTCAATTCCAATTATATTGTATTACATTGTGTTACCTCACATTCCACTGTCGTATTTTTTTAGGTCTATCTCCCTACCTTTTCCCTACCCCTTTCTTAGGGCATGGGTCCGTGGGTCCCCCCTGCCCCATTAGTCACAGAACCAGGCCAAATTGGGATGGAACTGTGACATACTCTTAAGCTGAAGCCAACCATTTCCATACTACCGTATATTTGAATTTATCAGAGTAAATGCTAAATGACTTCTGTTGTTGAAGTGTGTGTTTTTAAGCCTTTATTTCTTGTAACTTAAGAGACAATTTATTTGTAAATGCATTAGTGAAGAATGTTCACATCCATATCTAATGAGTATTTGCATTTTTAAAATATTTTCCCTGAAGACATTTAGGAAAACAACCAGAAAAAAAGAAAATTTCTAGATACAACATTTTGATAAATGACAGATTCTTAAGCAAGGACAGTGTCTAGAAGCATTTCCTAACATCCTGTCCAATGGTCAGCATCCATAACACCTAAATAATACCTGTTGCTCAATCTGATGCCGACTCATTCATTAACATTTCCAAAAATCACCAGCTTAGATAAGCAGAAATCAAAAAAGCAAAGCCAGTGTTCTTTTCTGATAAAATCAAAAAGGCAAGATTTGGAAGGGAAAGGAGTATCTTTCATTAAACCATCTAGAAAACAGTAACTAGCTCTTAAGTACATAGCTCTTCTGCAAAAAATTAAGGAATCTTAAATTCTCAAATTCAGATTTTAAAATTGCCTCTCCCTACAAATCTTGCTCCAATAGTGTCCCTAGACCACTGCAGCTAAGATCCTTCTAATATCATCAAAGAAGCTCTCCCACCAAATGAAACCTTTCTGACAAGGTTTTATCTCTTTCATCTTCAAAATACATTTGTCTTAGCATGACAAGATGATCAACTTTTATTAAAAAACAAATGTAATCCCAAGGAAAGATGCAAAGTATACCGTAGCATATTAGTTCATAATTAAAAACATCTACTACAGTTTGACTTAAATATTTATATTTTTCACAGAACCTTTGTTGTACATTAGTCTATTGGTTAATGATCAGAGTCGTTCGAGTTGGAAGGGACCTTTAAAAGTCATCTAGTCCAAATCCCTTGGAACGAACAGAAGATCAGTTAGGACAGGTTTTTCAGAGCCATATCGAGCCCGACCTTGAATGTCTCCAAGGACAGAGCCTCCACCACCTCTCTAGGCAACACGCTCCAGTGCATTGCAACCCTTATTGCACATAAATTCTTCCCTGTATCCCCTCTAAATCTCCCCCTACCTTAGTTTGAAACCACTTCCCCCTGTTCTATTACAGCAGACCCTGCTGAAGAGTCTGTCCCCTTCCTTCTTATAGCCCCTCTTCATACACTGAAATGTCGCTATCAGGTTTCTCCAGTGCCACCTCTTTTCCATGCTCAACAGCCCCAGCTCTCTCAGTGTGTCCTTGGAGAGATGTTCCATCCCTTGATCATTTCTGTGGCCCTTCTCTGGATGTGCTCCAACAGGTCAGTGTCTCTCCTATGATCATTTATGTTATTATAATTGGCACTGTGATCCCATGAAAATCTTCCCAAAAAATCCTGGTGTAAAAAAGCCCGATTTTCAAATATTTCAATCAGGAAATCACAAATCTTTATCAGCTTTTACTCAGTATATATAATTATTTATTAAAATAAAGGTATGTGTTTGTTTTCTTTCTATTTCTTTATTTCATTACAACAAAACTACCCTTTTGTTGGCATCATTTCAATGAACATATTTCTAAAATTATCAAGAACATCCATGGGGGCATTAGGAGGATCTGTGAATTTGTGGAATGAAGACAGACTAAATTCTATTACTGAAAACTTTTGATAACAGATAAGTCTCTGAGTAACCCAGGGAAAGTGAAGGCTGGATGCGGACTCCATGTGTGATTTCCTTTGATGCAGAAGAAAGTTTCCCCTGTGGCTTTAGTAGCCTGATCTTCCTCACTTTGTGTGAGAATTTTTTTTCAACAACACATACCATCTTTTTGGGTAGAGTCATTGACAGGCTCACATTAAGGGGCTCAACGACATACAGTAGAAATAATAATGCAGGATAAATATAGTGGTGAAGTCCTTCGAGTTTTTCTTTTCATTAGCAATTTCCACACAACAGGAGACATATGCTGATCATTTTGCCAATGCTTGCACTTAGGAACATTGCTATCCAGAATCAAAGTATCTTTCAGGAGAACTAAATGAAAGGATAGTAAGTAATTTACCAGCACAACATACAAACCTGAGATCAATAGTTCTGAAAGGGAAACTAAAATTGAACTTTATGTAACAGAAACCATGAAAGATAATTGACTCCGTGCTCAGGACTTTTGTGTACATAATAAGGCTTTGTCACCGAGGCCTGGCCTTGATGACAAAGAATGCAGGAGTGTGATTCCTTTGCCTTACAGCTGGTAGAACACAAAAAGAGATTAGTGTACTATATGCATGTACTATCTGATGGAGAAGTGAGTTTCTCACTAACGACATACAACAATTGTATTTTACCTGGTGGAAGGGTGCGGAATTCCTGCTCCTGGGAATAGGGCCCAGGCCCAAGGGGTGTGATGGATCTCACACGAAGCAGGTAGGTTGTGTCTGGCTGAAGGTCTGTCAGAGTGACATTTGGCTCAAGAAGGTGCTTCACTGTGTAACGTGCCTCCTCTCCCTGCAGAAATCAAACAAGGCCAAGTAACTAAAATATAGTACGAAAAGGACATTTTCATAACTTTAAGTGGAAGAGGGAAGAACAGATGAGGCAGATCTGATCTCACCTTCTCAAAGAACATGACCTCATACTCCACTGAGGTCCGGCTGCGCTGCCGTGGGGCAAGCCAAGAAACTGACAGACTACTGTCATCTCTCTGTGTCAGAATAAACTGGGATACTGTCACTGGAGCTGCCGGGTGGAAAATGAAGAATACCAGTATGAAATACAAACAATGCAAAATAAGCCCTCTCTCCATCCAAGGCACTATCTTTCCTTCTCTGGTCATACTGTGCAACTAGAAATGACTCTCATTACCACTGTCACACCTTTCTCTTCTACAGTGAAAAGAAAATGAGGTCTCCAGTTGTAATTAGTTTGCTGGAATAGCATACTTCCCCAACAGTATCTACCCCAACAGAAGAAGTATGTATCTTTCATCTTCAAAACAAAATCAGTGATTCAAGAAATTACATTTAACACAGCTCTGTACTGAAAGTGTTCAATTTGAAACCAAAATGTTAGAATTTTCTACTTCAACAACAATACCACTAGCCTATGTGATTTATGAATGCAACTCCATTTCATAAGTGTACTGTGAAATTTCATGCTCTAAATCTCTTAGATGACCGCAGATGCATAACATTCATGAATAAAATGATATTTTTTAACATTTGCAGTTTGAAGTATCAAAACTGGTTCTCTCCTTGTCCTTCATCAACAGGAAGTGGTGAGATAAGTCAAAGCAGCTCTACTTTCCTAGCTCAGAGCTACTCTGTACAGCAACAGGAAGAAGAGAGAGGAAGTTGTATTTTGTCACTAAATCAGAACTGAGGAAAGTACTAGGGGCTGTTGAGAACTGTAATGTCACTTGTCTATAATCATGTTTCACAGCACTCTGGAAAGTATTCACAGGACAGCCAAACTAGATGACTTGAAGCCAAACTATAAACATATGCGTGAAGGAGAACTAGTATGTTTTTAACATCTTTATTTCTCCACGTTTTCAAAGTCTGCCTTTTCAGGATTTCTGTTGTGTTTGACTTTTTGCAGTAGCTGAGTAATGTCACAGGCTCCATTTTTCCTGTCACACACGTAACAGTATTTTGGTTGGACTACAGCAGTGTATCACAGGAAAGGCTTTAACCTCCCCAACTCTGTTAATTCTTTGGTGGATTCATAGTTCTTGCTGGGTAATGTTTACCGCTGCTTTGATATGCAAGAAATACGACTGAGGGACTTTGCATGACAAAGGCAAATGGTAACTTATCACACCCTACCAATACACGTAGCAGACAGAAGGAGAAGATGGAGAATGTTTAAACATTCACAGAGATTCCTCTTCCTTTTTCTGGCGAGCAGGAAGAACTCTCTGGTTCTGCTAACCTGCATGTCCAACTGCAACCCAGACAGCTGGAGCAGTTCTCTGTGGAGCAGGTCCCATTCCCGAGACACCATTATGGGCTTCCACAGCAAATGTGTAGTTGGTGTAAGCTTCTAGGCCATCCACATCCACAGAAGTCTTGGTGAGACCTGAAGCACTCGGGGAGAATACCACACCAGGCTCACATGGATCACACGACAGGAAATGACAGCGCTGACAGAAGACTGTGTAAGTTAGGTCCTTTCGCCCACCGTGGTCACTGGGTGGCTGCCACCACAGACTGAGCTGTGTGCCAATAAGGGAGAAGCTGACATTGCGGGGAGCTGAGGGAGGACCTACAAGAAACATGAAAGAAAGTATTTGATCCAGTTGATAATACCCAAAGTACGGAGGCAGTTTCCCATCTGCTGGTGCATTTTGAATTACGCCCTCTGTGCCCCCCAGTCTCTCCCTCTCTGATCTCCCATCTCTATTTCCAAGCACTCCATTTCCTCCTGTCTCTTAGTTCTTTCTCTCCAGCCACAACTCACGGGTGCAAGCAATGGTTTGGCCTTCTGAAGGTGCCCGATAGAAGCCGGCATTGCAGGAACAAGATTTAGCCCCTAACTCATTGGACAAGCTGTTTGGGGGGCACTTCAGGCAGCGTTTAGTCTCCAGAGAGTGACGGTAGAATCCTCGCTGGCAGGCTGTGAAGAGAGAAGTTAACATAAGTTTAACAGTATTGACCAACAATTTACACAAGCAGATAGTGGCAGGACAAGATGGGGTACTTTTAAACTAAAAGAGGGGAGATTTAGATTATATATTAGGAGGATATTTTTTACTCAGAGTGTGGTGAGGCACTGGCACAGGCTCCAGAGATAAGCTGTGGATGCCCATCCCTGGAGGTGTTCAAGGCCAGGTTGGATGGGGCCCTGGGCAGCCTGACCCAGTGGGTGGCCCACTGGGATTGGAACTAGCCTATTGCTAAGGTCCCTTCCAATCCAAGATTCTTTGGTTCTATGATTCTATGAAACAACTGGATAGTTTCATTCAGTTTCTTGAACACTCCTTTTACATGCCTGCTTTTCTTCAATTCTTTTAGTTCACAGAAATATTTGGGTTGGAAGGGGTCCTTGAAGGTCACATATAGCACTTATCTTCTCAGAGCATACAGAGAAGAGATGCAAACTCAAGGTGGGATCAATGTTATGAAAGGTTTGGTAGACCAAAGAAGTGCAATCCGGAATGTTGCATGAGAAAAAGAACCCAGTCAGGCTATAAATACTGGTTCCAAGTCCTTGTACTCCTCAGACTCTACTGCTTGCCAACTTCATACGAGATAGCCAGTGGGCTATTTAGCAGAAGCATCTTTACAACTGTTGTACCAGAATATCATCTAGCAAGGCCCGAAGGAATATCTAGATAATTACCAGTTTGCCTAAAAGCAGTGAATGTGATTGGCTAGGAAGCTAACATGGAATACAAGAGAACATGTGCCACAGGTTTCCTGTTTCCAGTCTTATAAAAATGTACAGCCAAATCATTCTCTAGCTGTAACATCTGACACTGTTTTTGCTGCATTAAAGTGTTTCTCTACCTTCCAACCTCAGAAAACAACAGAACCACCCATTACAGTTTTTATCATTTTTAGCTACCATCATTCAACTATGTGGTCAGTGGAGGTCATCCTCCCCCTCAGCGCTGGTGAGGCCTCACCTGGAGTACTGTGTCCAGTTCTGAGCTCCCCAGTGACACAGATCTCCTGGACTGAGTCCAGCAAAGGCCTATTAAAACAAGGGAGTGGAACATCTCTCATATGAGGAAAGGCTGAGGGAAATGGGCCTGTTCATCCAGGAGAAGGAAAGGCTTAATGTTAAGGTGATTGAATAGTGTAACAGATTTCCCAAAGAGGTTGTGGAGCATCCTTCTCCTGAGATATTCAAGATCTATCTGGACACAATCCTTGGTACTGTGTTCCAAGGGATGCTGCTTGAGCAGAGAGGTTGGAAGGGACTTTTGGATATTATCTAGTCCAACCTCCCTGCTCAAGCAGTGAGGCAGCACTGAGAAGGAACATCTGGTTGAAGGGAGAAACCTAGGAGGGGGCAGGGAAGGCACCGGTCTGCCTGATCAGGTCACATCACCTTAGGCTACGTCTACGCTAAAAACCAAGCGCGGCCAGGTGCTGCAGGCTGGAGCGACGGCACACAGCCGCCTGTACGATCAGCAGTACATCAGTATGCCTCCAGGTGGCCAGGCTCAGGCTCGGGCCCGAGCATGTCTGAAGGGTCAGGACAGCAGGGGGCAGCTCCCCGCGGGCGGTACGAACGAGGCCATTGAGTTTCGGGCAACTAAGCCAAAACAAGCCAAAACAAGCCCAGGCCAGACCAGACCTGCGCCCCGGAAGCGGCAGGCACAGCATAGCCCCGCAGTCACGATCGAGGCCCCGGGGTCCGAAGGGAGGAGCGGCCCTGGCGCCTTAGGGCGGAGCCCCCGGCTCAGCCACCACGACCTCCCGGAGGCACTCTTCGCCGCCCCCGACCGCGCTCCGCCGCCTCATGCATGAGGTGCTGCGGTGTCGGCGCCTGGCGCCTCGGCTTCCTCGCCGCAGCGACTGGGACCCAAGCACCCGCTGCCGCCATGCCAGGAGCGGCCGGCAGGTGGCTGCACAGTGCCGGGGAGGTGCCCCAAGGCTCCGGGCCAGGGCCGGTGGAGAACCGGCGGCCCCACTCAGGGACGCGATGCCAGCCCCGCCCCGGAGGCGGTGCGAAGCCTACCCCGGAGCGCCCGGCTGGGCAGGGGTGGATATGGCAGGCTCTGCCATGTGAATGGGTGAGTGGGCGCTGCCCCGCGGCAGCTGGCCGGCAGCCACGCTGCCGTTGCTGCCCGTGGGGTGTTTAGCCCGCGCTACCACCTGCAGTTCCCTGTGGCCCGGCCGCTATGGGCTCACTTGGCAGAAACAGGGTGGTCTCTGCCTCGGCTCCCCCGGGGTGAACGAGGCGAGGAGGAGCGCTAGCCATAGAATCACTGAACCGCAGAACATCCGGAGTTGGAAAGCACCGAAAAGGAGCACTGAGTCCATCTTCTGGCTCCACACAGCAGCTCCCTAAACTCAAACCCTATGTCTGCAAGCATTATCCAAACACTCCTTGAACTCCCAACAGCTTGGGGCCATGACCACTGCCCTAGGCAGCCTGTTCACCCTCTAATGAAGAACCTCTTCCTAACACCTAACCTGGTCCTCCTCTGATGTGGCCCATGCCATTCTCTGGGGTCCTGTCCAAGCAACAAGATGTGAAAAACAAGCCTGAGAAAGGACGAGATTAGCGCTGCTCACCCAAGCACCAGAGGGAAGCAGTGGTCTAACTCTTCCCTACCAGTATTCCTGTCCTGAAACTGCCAGCATCAGGCGGCCTTCAGGCACCAGAGTAATGCTGACATGGAGCTCAGCATCCCATCATCAGTAACCCACTCACCCATCACCCTGCAGAGCCCATCAAGAAACCAGAATATAAGCCAGAGGCACAGCCAGCCTCTTGGGTTCACAGTAAATGACTTAATTGAAGATGTTAATCATGGAAGCCTAGGCTTATTGACAGCAAGGTATGCAATGCTGTGAGAGGCTGAGATGTAATGTTTTGGGCAGGAACCACTTTTCTGGGATGATGGGATGGCTGAGTTCTGTACAGCTGGAAATTAACCAAGAGGTTGAATGAACTAGTTCAAAACCTGGTCTTCTAGCTTTCTGTTGCCTCCTGTCCTGTACTAGAGATCAGATTCTCCTCCCTGTTATGAGGCAAGGATCATAGACTAGCTTTTTTTTTTTTTTTCTTTTTCTTTTTTTTAAATTCTCTTCTTGCTCAAGGCAAAAATCAGAAATAGAAATCTCTGCCTGAAAGTCTTCGTCCTCCATTCTGTCCCCATGTTCATGTTTGAAGGGGAAGTCCTTCATCTTTGGAGAACAAAAGTAGAAGCCCTTACCTCAGTCCTCATCCTGATATGGACAGTTCCCAGTCCTTTGCACAACGTCTTTATAAAGAGAAAGGAACTCAAGATGTCCCCCAAAAGGCAACCTTCACCATCTCCTCTAATGCTCAAATAACACACTGCTCTTGGGGCATGAAGTTACCTCTCCCTGTCCCTGCAAGGTTCTCTCTTCACTTTTTCTCCTGGGAGATTTCCCTATTCCCTACTGATCATACAAAAGACACTGAAGTTACAGCTGTACTTAGGCAGAGTGGGATAAAAGCACAGACAAAAAATGAACCTGTGCAGTGATAGCAGCCAGGGCCTGTCCAGACATGACAGCTTCCCTGCCCCTTCCCAGGGGAGTGCTCTCAGGAGGGCGGGGAGAGCTCTGTAGTACCTAAGTGGAAAAACTGGCTGGGCTGTATAAGAGAGGGGTTTTCTGGAGAAGGGGAAGGATGTTGTGTTTCAACCTTTGCTAGCTCTCCGAGCAAAGTGAGTGGCAAAAAGTGAGGATTCAAAGGGGCACCAAATCTTTGCTGTGAAATGAGGGCAGAACAGAGCAGAAAGACAGGTCACTCTGGAAGCAATGCATGGATTCCTTTTTCTGTTTTCTGAACTGTCTCAACCTTATGCTCTATGGCTTTGAAGACAACAGCAGAGATGTGTTTTTATCTCCTTCTCTGCATTAACACATATTTCCCAAACCACAGTATGTATGCTCTCCCCTGACATACACGTATAGTTGCCATAAGAATCTGGATCCTGTCCCCTCAGTGACAAAGGGAACCCTGCACTACTTGCTCCAACAGCCCTGTCTCACTCTGTCATTCCAGTACCATAGTGATCCCTATGCCTGCTAATTGCTTTTCCTCAGAAATGAACCAGGTACAGATGGTATTATACAATGTGCTTTATACAATTTCCCATGGCAGAAGAACCATCCCAGTCCAAGCAGAAGGGGGCATAAAGGAGAAATCAGCCCCACTTTGGCTCTCAGCTTTCTAGTCACGGGACAAGCACTGTTCCATGCATCTGATCCATCAGCCTGAAAGAACAAGGCTTCCATTTAAGGCTTGGGAACCAGTTGTGGAGTGAGTCAGGGTCAATCACACAGTTACAGCTCGCAGAAACTAACTCTAAAGCTGAAGGCTCTGGATGAAGCCCAAGAGGGAGTGGAGAGGTGCGTGCAAGTCTTACACTTGACACATAAGGAGAAAATCACAATTGGAAAAGAAGCTACACAGGGGAGAAAAGGCATAAGAAATGCCTGGCAGGCACAGAGGGCAGGCAAGAGAGAGGTAGGACACGCTAACTCCCCTACTCTCACTTTGTGCTTACAGATACTCTGATCTCCAACTCCCTGGAAACTCTCCCATGGCCTACAGCCACTGTCTGTCTGCATACTCACCTACGCAGCTCCCATCGACTTCCTCAAACCCCACAACACAAAGGCATCGGCCCATTGGTACCAGCCACTCCCCATCTGTGCTGCAGTGCATCCTTGGGGGAGAGCCCGTTTCTTCAGCTGCATTTTCCACGCAGACACCAGGCACTTCTGTGAGCCCCTCCAAACCTGCTAGTGTCTCTGGAAAACGGGCAAGGCCTCGCACTGCCTCTGGGCAAGTCTTGTAATACACTCGGACAGACACCATTGCTACACAAGCCCCAGAGTTCTGGAAAGCTAAGTAGAAGCCCCGACGAGACAGCTTCCCAATGGGGCACACTTCTGTGTTCAGCTGCATGGCACCAGATTCGATGTCTCTGTTTGTGAAACTTCGATCTGCTGCCACAGTGTTGAGCTAAGCAAAAGAGAAAAAGACAACAGCTTAACATCCAGCAGCTCTGAGATACCTATGCCTGTCAAACATATTTTACACTAAGGACTTTCACAGACAGAATGGTTGACTGTTGCTAATCTCAGTGCATGCTTTCTTTGCTCTTGGAAGAAGTGTTAATGACTGATTGCCACAGTCTCTTTCTTCCATACTTTTCACCATTTCCTTTCAACTCATTTGCAGTAATTTGCTGTCTTACAGAGTACACTGTGTTCTGGATCTGTGATCTTGGATGTCTGTAGGAACTACCCCTAGTAGAAATTAACAAATCAGGAGCAAATCTCTCCTGTGATAATTTTTGTTTGCAAATCAATATAACGAAAATCACAGCAGCACTTAGGGATGTGTTTTTGAAGTTGACCAGCAAATTACAGCTACATGTTTCCAAATCACACTTGATGCAGATCAGAGCTTCTACTCCAAGGTGCTCATCATGCAGTATTCAGTACTTTTAAGCACTGAAAATACTTGGGTGAAAAAATGCTTCCATACTTTTACATTCCACTTCCTCACCAACAAAACAATGAGACTGGGAGAGAAATGCTTTCTATGGGCAGATGGGAAAGGTCTCTATGACATGATGTGATACAGAAAAGCTGGACTACAGGTGAGGTGGTCTTTTTTCCTGGAGATCTTGAAAAACAATCCTCTCCACTGTAGGCCCCTCCCTGTTACTGAACAGCACCTGCTTCAGGTAGCTGGGTGGTCAATTAAAGAATCTGCAGAGCAGCTGCTTCTGGTGGTGGGATCATAAAGCAGATTTAGGAGTTGTGGAGGTGTCAGCAGATATGTGCAGTAGGCCTCAGCCAGAGGGGAAGTGCACTGGGGAGGGGAAGAGGGGAATCAGCTACCCTAGTCCTGCTCTTTCTGCTGTAGCTTTTACAGTTCTTTGTTTTCATAACATGTCATTTAAACTGCAGAGGGAAGAGCATTTAAATAATCTAGGTCTGTGGTTTCTTTTAGTATAGAAAATAGTTATAGAAGTTCCTCTACCAAAAAAGCTGTCATTCCCTTTTCTGTAATTCAAATATTTCTATGACAAGACAGCAGTACATCAGGAGAAACAGCAGGTAAAATATATTAGTGCTGAATACTTTCACACAAGGGAGAATTTCATTAAAAGAAGCCAACACCTCCAGATGTAGAAAAAAAGACCCTGTATCCGATAACAATCAGAGCAAATGATCAGAAGCACAGAGATTTGATTTGGGTTCTGTTCTTCACCTGGTTTATTCTTGATTTGTTGCCTAAGGCAAGTCAAATTCTTTTGGTCTCTGCTTTACTGTTTCTAAAAACTGATGTAACAATGGGGCACTGTTATAATCCTTTAGAATTTTCACCTAATTTATGCCCAGTTTAATAAGTATTTAAAAAGAACTGGAGGTCTGATCTCATTTGAAAACTATTGCCACTTCTGGCAGAGGCTGCTCTGAGCATCAGAGAAGGCACTTAGGGCAAAGCTCATTCTAAGGATAACACTTATTCCTTTCCCTTCCCCAGATGCTGGTTCTCCTGGCTTCCCATAGCCAGCGAGACATGCCCAGTTTAAGCTGAAAGAGATGACACGGTCTTTCACCCAAGCATTACCAACCTTGATGAACATTGGATGGCGGAACTGGATCCCAACGTCCTGCTCAGACTCCATGTAGTAGAGGTTGAAAGTCTCTTTGCAGGTCACCACTTCTTCACCTTTGAAGCTCTTGCAGTCTCTCACAGTAAACTTCAGCTCCACATAAATGCGAGATGCTGCCTCACCCCGATAAATCCAGTTGGTGCGAAGCCAGTGATCAGTGTCACCCTCAGAGAGCACGCTGCAATCCTGATACATATAGACTGGGGTACCATTTATCATCTGCTGCACTTCACTCCACTGCTCCCAGGGTAGAAGAAAACATGCATTAGACAGATGTGAGAAACAAGTTTCACTTACTTCAAATATGACAAAGTCCAGCCTACAAGGTCTGTTCTCATATAGCATACAGCTCATAGCCTGCCTAGCTGATAGGCAGGCAGCTGATAGGCTTACACTAAGCAAAAGTGGCATCTGGTCTACAGCATCATACCTGCCTAACTTTACAAAGGAAGCACAGAGAATATGCTAATGAGAATCTAATTCATTCCAAACTGAAAGGAGCCATAGTGAATGGATCCTTGCATAACCCCTTCATCATACCTTTGTTCCAATGTCTTTTTCATACGCTGTCTCATCTTAGATTTAGAAAACTACTCCCATGTATGGTCCACTTTTTCCTGCCACTGTTTATATGCAGAGTGTACAGTAAGATATGCCAGGTCAGGACTATTATCTGCCCCTGAAAATAGTGCACAATACTTTGGGGTAAGTAAAGAGAGCATGACACAATAGGAATGTCAATTGCTGAAGGACTATGTTCATTAATTTGGAGTTTATGCTTCTTTGGTTGTGATGTTTTGCAAACCTTAATTTAACTATTAAAACTCAGTTGATTTTCCAGACTTCATACTAGATTCTGCTTCTTCCCCAGCCAAATAATGGCTCGGAGGAGGATGTGTGCCCAGCTGAATATATGACCTCACTGATATTATTTGTATGAATCCAATAGGGTTTGCTAAGTATTTTAGCATGAGCTTTCACTGACTTTTCTGAGCTTCTATTTTTACTTCCTTGCCACATGTCAGATATGAAATGAAAAGATTATTCAGTGTTAAGTAAGTTACACATGAGAATTGAAAACTTGAGAAGGAAGGTTTTGTCCACAGGGAAAACAACTTAGATCCTTTTTTCCCCCATGTTAATACAGCCTTTTTCATTATGCTTTTAATATTTAATCAAATTAAATTGAAACAAGTGCCCACATAAGTATTGGCACAAGTTTAAGCATCTTGGTTTTAAATACACCCCAGGTTAAGATGCAATTTAAGCAAGGCCTCAGTCTCTATATTACACTAGACTTGTAAAGTCTCATGAGCTGAGCGTGATATTCGCACATTCTTCTTCTCTAGCCCCACCACCTCCTGTGCTCACTGCACAGTCCTGCAGCCTCTCTCCCGGTTTCTGATCCAACAGATCAAATACAGCCTTATAGGTTATTCTGATGCCTAGTGGAGGACTACAGATTGAGTCACAGAGTGCTGAAGTAAATTCTGCTTTTATGCCAGGACTTAGAGCACACTTCCTATACAGCCCCATTCAGAAAAATACCAGTGCTTTCTCCAAGCCAGCAAGCACTGCTGATAGCACAGTCTCATATCACTCTGTTCTCAGCCATTTACCTAAGTGCATACTAGCAGTTTCCTCCCAGGAAGTTATGCAGATGGTATCTATGTGCCCCTTCTTGCTTCCTTTTTTGCCATGTAATTAATCTACAGTGTTACCCCACCCTCTTACTCTGACTCAGTTGGCATATACATGCACCACATGGGATTTACACTTACTTCACTTACTGGAGGTCAAAAGACTGTAGACAGCAGGAGAGTGAAACAGATTGATCAATCTCAGTTAATCAACTTGAAATGGCAATCACCCCTTGTAGTATTCCACTGAAAAACTTCTGAACTAAATTGACAAGATATCCTGAAGTATTATTTATTTGTTTATTGTACTTACTGAAATAAAAGTTAGAAAAGGAGATAATAACAAAGTAGCTTTCATAAGAAAGTGTCAAGATTAGGAATGACTTTTAAAAGCATTTTTTTCAGAGCACCTGCTTCCACCAAACTGACAGGAAATCTAGGACTGTATTTGAAGGCTGAGTTACAGAAGTTGCCATTAGGAGTTTGTCACAAAACACTGCCACAGATAAGTTCCACCAGAAAATGGTTTTTTCATATGTCACTAAAAAATATGAATTGTTGTGGTGCATGTCTTGAAAATACCATTTTCACAATTTAATGCTGATAAGGGCCAAAGCTTCGCTTTCAATAGTGTTGGCTTTGAGGTTGTTTTCCTTTAAACTTTACTACTAGAAAAAAATACAACTGCTAAGTCCTATATTTGTTAGCTCATCTCAGGCCAGCTTCTTCCAGACTGAGCTCTTCAGGGCAAAAACATCCACTGCAGTTTCATATGCAGTGTGGTGCAAGGGGATAACAAGGGAGTCGGATATGTTTCTTCTAGACCCTACTGCTGATAGGTAAAGGAAGTAAAAAGAGGATATCTTTTATGCTAACAATACAGAAATAGTGTTAAATATGTTTCTGACTTCATTACTCAGGGAAGATTTTAAATTCAAAGTAGTGGAAGAAAAGTGTTAAATACGACACTTAATGAAAGGGTGATGAATCCAGAAGTTGCTAGGCAACTGTCTCACATCCTCAAAGAATCTGCTGCAAAATCAAAACGTATGCCTCTGATTTTTAATGTAATATTCTTAATGAATGTGTGTGGTAAAGTCTGGTTCAATCAATATGAATTACTAGTCTCTCCAGCTTGTTGGCCCATGACACTGATTTAACTTCCTTTAATAATGTAACTTTCTACCAGTTTCACTCCTGACACTGTATCCTTACTCCAGGCATTCCAGAGAGGGCCATATTTAGTAGCTTGCCTTTCTAAAATGTCTAAGGATGCAGCTACTGGATTTGAGGACTAAAGGGTGCTCTGTGCTTCAGAGGAACCCATATACTAAAACAAGCACTTAGCTCCAGAGATCTGTTCTTGGCAGTCTTTGTATAATATAGAGTAAAATAATTCTAGCACAGGAGTTAGCATTAAGTGAACAAAAACCCTAAAGATCATTCAGTGTAAGTAGTATCTCGGTAATCTCAGAGCACTGCAAGTTTAGCAAACAAGAAGGCATCTTTCCTCTATTGCTGGGTTGGATTCAATCTTAAAGGAATCAGGGAGGAGAAGAGCTGTCTTTACGAGCTAGTTCATAAAGACGTGAATGACAAATTGAGGGTGCACCAATAGATATTTGTAGCAAACAGTAATGTTTTAGTCTGCCTTGTGAATAAAGATCCAAAGATAAGATGGATAGATGCCTTTTAATATCTGCCTTGATTGACTGTGAATTGAAGTCTAAGGAAGGCTTACTTTTTTTCCACCAGTAAGCCTTCTCTAGATCAAACCTGTGTCCAGAAGTCAATATAAGACAACCTGCAATTCCTTCATCCATGGGCTACTATATATAGGGTCTGTCATAAGATGTAAAATGAAATGGAACTGGGACAGTTTGTATGTCTTCTTGAAGCTACTGTCACAGGCTCTGCAGGCACCAGTAAAATGGTCTTTTTTGATTTTAGTATTTTTTGTGAAAAAAATACATGACAACAAATAAAAATTCCACTCTTGTTACAAAAAGTTAAGCTAGCAGTGACACAGGAAACTGACTGTGACAGTATTACAAATCCTCAGGCTCAGACTGGAGTAACAAGAGCCTGTAGTTCACAACAGTAAATCTGTCTCTGTCTCTAGCTTGCCAAGTACTTGTCCTGTCTCCTTTCTGATAAGAGCCTGCCTGCTGTGACCTATATTTCACTTGCCTTCAGGTTAGCTCAGCACAGTAGCTTCCAATCTGTGTCCTGCACACCTCTGGGGAAGGGCACAGGGATACTTTTAAGAGACTTTAAAAAGGTAGCAACAAAGCAAGCATCTTGCTGGTAAACTGGAAGTTACTAAACTAAGATGCATGTCTCCACTGGAAAGGCTAGGAGTTCATACACTGAAAACCACTAACTCGTTTAACTTGGGGTTAGAGTTGCCCTAAGATCAAAAGACTGACTTAGTACAGCCAGCTCCAATGTACCTGTACTTGGAAAACTGCATCTCTTTCCCATTTAATTTGCAACAGAACTCAGAATGCTATTTTAATCCATGAAATCTTTTCCTGAAGAAAAATCCCAGGGCCCAGAAAGAGCAACCTTGCTCAGCAGCACTGATGTCTCAAGCCTAAAACCACCTAGAAAGAACACAGACAGCTGAATGATTTTTCAGTCTTCCCACTTGCAGAAAAGGGAGAGAAACAGCAGAACTTTTTGCCTATAGAGCCTCTTTGACTTTTGCATAGCATTTGCATGCCATCACGGCAAAAAAATTATTGACATAGGTTCAGACCTGAAGGCTAGCTGTACATTACAGATTTAGCTACATTACACTCTTAGCGTAATGTTTCAGAGGAGAGCCCATGACAATAGAGGCACCTTGCTGATACCTGCTGTGATATGGAAAGCAGGTTCTCTTTAGATAAAATACATCCAGTGACAATCTACAGTAGACAAAGCTAAACCTGACCATGAAAAATAGCAGCACAATACTGGTATTTTGAAAATATTCCAGAATTAATTTGATGTGACCCTCCGCTGAAGTTTTCTCAGCACTCTTGCAAGCTTTCTTTCTGGTGTGGAGGGCAGTTTAGATGATGATGATGAAAGAAGCGTGTTAATTAGTCAACTAGACTTTTAACTTCATGAGTCCTATAACTTCACATCTAAGAACAGCAGAGGCTGCTTGTATTTCTCCGAACTTTTGTCAATGGTCAGACGAGTTTGATTTCATCACATTGTCACGGAGTCTTCCATACAACAGATGAGTGATGGTTGCTTGTCTGCATATCTTTCCGGGTGGGATGATATATTTTCTTTTCCCACAGTGATCCATCAATTATTTTCAGGGAGGAGCAACAGTGTTGTGTAATTGTTTTTTCTTTAGGGCACTAGTGCATAGGTCTCTATTCCACCCATCTCCTTACAATTTAACTTGTATTCATGTCCTTATGGGAAGGTAAGGTGCTAATTTGAGCCACAGAACTCCAGTGCGTTGATTATATAACCTGTTTATCAAATCCAGGTTCTGCTGCCTGCACATTCTCTGGACTGTCTGGCCATACTAAGGTCTTGCATGAAAACAGTCTTGGTCACAACAGACGCTACTAGGTCAGGAAAAGTGATAGTCTTGTCCAACACTTCATTTAGGCATGTTAGAACATTTATTTCTTATGTATCTGCTTTGGTAACACTCATTAACAATATCAATAATTATAGAAAAGATAGGAACAGAAAAACAGATTATGCCTCTAAGGCAGAATTCATGTCTAAAATCCTATTAACAATAAAGCAAATGTTATTCTCATGTTACTTGCGCACTACATAAATTGTAGCTTCTAAATAGAAGCAATTTTTCTTTTTTTTTTTTTCCAAAGTAAAGAGCTTGGTATGGTGCTGCGATTTGTGGTTTTGTATGATACACTTCCAAAATTTACAGGGAACCTGAAAAATGAATCTGATGGCAATGAGCAATACATGCTCTATTTCTATAGGTTTCTTTTAAAGATGAGCATCAGATCAGATTGAATCTCACACCAGGACAGGGTAATTCTGCCTTCTCTCTGGAATGATCAAACATACCTGAAGAAAAGAAGTTGTAGGAAACAGCAGCATGAAAGTCACCCTGGGTAGATGACAGGCTCTGGGCCAAGAATAGAGAAGGCAAGAATAGGTCTTAAAAGCCACAGAAATAACAGAAATAACCTTCTAAGAAACCAGAGGAAATTACCAAATTTTTCTGCTATTTGGCCTTTGAATTAGTAAGAATCATACTTCAAAGCATGAGTCAACCCAGCAAGGACGCAGCATGCAGGAAAAAAAAAGCCTTTCCTTTCTAACTTGTCTGCCTGCAAACTCAGCAGTATTCTCGTTGATATTGTAATAAAATTTGTTTTGCTTTTAAACTTTAAATAGCCTGTTAGTCTTCTCAGAGGATCTTGCTATAGGCAGCCTCATTTGAAGGCTCCAGCTGACTCTGGTGCTTTTGTGTTGATGTGAGGAAGTTCAGTGAACCTTGTCCACTCTCGTCTATCAGCTATAAAAAGATGAGCCAAGCTTCTTGAAACTGCTAGGCAACAGTGCTGTCGTCATTGCAGTGCCTGAGCAGCCACGATAATGAATGTAATGGTTGTACAGCATCTTCACGTTAGCTTGGAATGTTGTTTCTGCCTTTCAAGTCATAAGATTGAGTTCACTAGCTGAGGTTGCTTCTTGGGTGTATGGCAGTAACTTCAGCCTCAGCTACTTTGTTGGTGGCTCATGCAATCTGAGCTATTGTACAACTATTTATTAATTTACAACTAACTTCCTCTCATCTCACTTTTCTTATTCCCCAGCCCACTTTGTTGAATATAGTAAAGTATACCTGGATACGCACAACATTTTTTTCCTTCTCTCCCAAATATACATACAGTAACTATTTATCATCAATAAGTATCCCCATAAGTCTACATATCAACAGCAGTAGGGCATGTCAGGATATGGCTGAAGCCAGAGCTATTCCCATTTTCAGTTAGCTATTGACTTTTTTAGTCATTCATCCTTTATTTCAATATAGAAACAATTTACCTGGAGGTGTTAAAAACCTATGCCTGATACCTAAGCTGAGAGTAGGCTGGGGAGTGTAATGATGCTTTCTTTCAGGGTCAGAGGCAACAACAGCTCTTTGAGTTAAATCCTAGAGGACATGTATTATCAACAGCTGTGGAAAGAGATGCACACAATAGCATTTCTGATGGTTATTCTTCATACTATCTTCAGATGCTACAGACTTGCTGAGACTTGTTCCAATCTGAATGGGATAGTGATGATTAAGTGAACTACTCAGGTTTAGTGAAATAGGAGTGCTGTGCTGAAATCACTTGCAAATTGAGGGCTGTGTGGACCGCAACATTGTTTTGTTCATGGCCAGGCCCATCTGTCTGAGTAGAAATGGTGGAAACAGAAAGCAGCCATCAGATAATATCAACAACTGGGATCTACCTTGCCTTGCTAGAACCTGGAGGCCTGTAAACAATGTGGTCAGTGATATAAAATTTGCTGACAGGTCACAAGTACTTGATCTAGTCTATTAGTTAAAGCAAATAGTTGAGCAGTGTAAAGTTTTTACTATGACATGGATTTAATAGAAAAGTAAAATGTCAACAATAATAATTTGAACACTAGCTTACATAAATTACATTAATATAGCTTTAGCAGTTGCTACATTCATAATCAGACCTCCTGTGAAACATAGGCTACAGAGCTGCACAAGAATTCCACCATTTCCAAAGTTTTCC
>JAOWBP010000001.1:63983178-63994449 GCA_028571105.1 Tragopan temminckii | reverse complement strand
GGCCCAGGTTAGAAGGGATCTCAAGGATCATGAATTTCCAATCCCCCCAGCCACAGGCAGGGCCACCAACCTCCCCATTTAATACCAGAGCAGGCTGCCCAGGGCCCCATCCAACCTGGCCTCGAACACCTCCAGGGACGGGGCACCCACAACCTCTCTGGACAGCCTGTTCCAGCACCTCATAGTAAAGAACTTCCCCAACCTAAATCTTCCCTCCTTCAACTTAAAACCATTTCCCCTTGTCCTGCTGTTATTTACCCTTTCAAAGAGTTGACTCCCCTCCTGTTTACAGGCTCCCTTGACGCACTGAAAGACTGCAATTAGGTCACCCCGCAACCTTCTTTTCTCCCTGTGACTGCAAAACAAGCTTGCATTTATACAGTCAAAATAAATATTTTCTTTGATGATCCTGAGTGACGTGTTGAAATACTCCAAGATCCGTAAATGAAAATTTTTAGCTGAGGCCTAAGCTCCAACAGATTACCAGGCAGGATGGTTGACAAAAGAATGTCGGGCTTCTCCACCCTCCATCCCAGCACTCCATATTTAGAACTCATCCCACCACATCTCACTAATACCAATGATAACATTACTCCGGGAATGGACCAAAGCTCCCATTTCCTCAAACTGCATGCATTGATATACAAGCATTTCCAATGTGCTCCTGAACCTGAAGTGCCCTTTGGAATAGCAGATGCTGCTATCAGCCTTGCCATCCTCTGATGATGACTTACCATTCTTTTAGCTTGACCCCAGTACTCCTGATGGAATCTCCCTCTCCCATCAATCCTTGTTTAAAGCCTTCAGTCTGACCAAGTTACAGACTAAGAGATATTTCTCCCATCAGAGATCAAATCACTGAACCTTCTGCGTTCCCTAACCCATCCTGACTTTTAAAACACGCTTGTTACACACCCACGGAAATCCTGCAGCTGAATCTTGTCACCAAGGAAATCCAAGAACTCCAGGAAACCCAGACTCTCTTCTGTGTTACTGAAGACTTCTTCTTCAGTTGTCTTCAAAAGGAAAAGAGAAAAGCAAAAACAATACAAAGATTAGGCAAAAACACAGTTCAATCAGCTTTGAGGACCTGCGCAAAGGAAACAAATCAGTCAATATAAGACAAGATTGTGTCCTTTCTGTTTCAGAAGTATCTATTTTACAGTATACCATACTTTCCACACTGCAGACCCTGTTATTACATTGAAGCTTAGAGAACTGACTCCTTCTGCTTTGTCTTGAGGATGGTAGGATCTGAATGAGCTTACCTGTCCAGGTTTCTGGTAGATTACCCCAAATTTGAAGTTATTGCTTATAACATGTTCATCAAATGCTACAATAAGCTGTGAAGCCTGTGAAAATGAAAATACAAACTATAAATTGCACTTAATTAGCCAGCTCCTGATGAAAAGGTACATAGAATCAGAAATTTATACCTTGGGATAGAGGACAGGAAAGAAGCGTTCAACATTCACATCTTCACACAGTAGCTGTAGAGAGACAGAGAGGGGAAAAAAAGTGTGATTATCATGTGCTCTAGCTTGCTGCAAGCATGACAACATGGACACTCACAATTATCTGACAAGAGTCGTTTCAAGAAAAAAATCCAAGGTAACATTAGAAAAGAGAGAAGAGGAGCTAAATGAAAGAATGAAAGGGGAAGCGTATGAAAGTACTGGTGTGAAAAAGTAGAAAAGAGAGAAGTAGGAGGACAGTAACGTGAAAGTAACTAGAAGGATGAGAATTAAAAAGAGACAGACTCATGGTGTAAAAGTGGGAAGGCAAGCAAGAATCTCACCTTTGCCATCTGGACAGCATTGGGAAACTCATTCAGACAGGAAATGGGGATCAGATCATGTTTGGTACCAGTTCGTGTCCTGAAATAAAATAAAAACCACATTATATTGAATGTTGAAAGAGGTAGATGCAATATTGGCTCTTTAAACAAACACTAGCCATTCTTTCAGATTGTTCTTAAAACAGTTAATTCCAGAGGAATAATTTTAAGCTTAATGCATAAAATCACTGAAAAAAGAGGGGTACTTACTAATCATCACCTGTTGTGGGAAGCAGGGAAAGACAAAACAGAGAGGCACAAGAAAGACATGGGTCTGTTAGTGCAAGTCCAGAGGTGAGCCATGAAAATGATCAAAAGGCTGGAGCACCTGTCCTATGAAGACAGGATGAGAGGAAGACAGGAGTTGTTCAGCCTGGAGAAGCAAAGGCTCCAGAAAAATCACATTGTGACCTTCCAGTACTTAAAGGGGGCATATATGAAAACATTTCACCAAGACCTGTAGTGCTACAAGAAGTAATGGCTTCAGACTGAAAGAATCGAGATTTAGATCATAAATAAGGAGGAAATTCTTGTGACACTGGCATAGGCTTGCCAGAGAGATTGTGGATGCCTGATCTCTGGAGGTGTTCAAGGCCAGGTTGGATGGGGTCCTGGGCAATCTGATCTGGTGAGACATGTCCCTGTCAAAAGCAGGGGATTGGAATTAAATGCTCTTCAACGTACAAAAGCTTCCTTTTTCCATATATATATTAAAAAAGAGGTGTCTTTCTAGGGAAGAAGAAAGATTTGGCTGTCAGAGACCTCTTCCACCAATATAAACAAGTTATTGGGCAAAGGTGCTGCATATAGTTGGATATCTTATCAGAGAAATAAATATCCTTCTTTCTTCATCAGTCTTTTCAATGTAGGAAGGTTTCTAGGCTCAGATAAACATTCCCTGGTTCAGCTCATAAGTATGCTCTCAATTTTTCCCCTAGAAGATTCTTGCTCTGCCTAGTACTCTGAAGTGTTCTCCACATACAATGGTGACAGTAACAGTCTTGTAGCTGATTCCTACCCATGTTTTTCCTCGGTACTGAATGAGAGATGACAAGCAGCAGTGGTATGTCAGTTTCTCCAAGTAGCATATTGCCTATCATAAGTGGCCTCAGTCAACTGAGTAGGAAATAGCTTTTCTGCTGCATACTTCTCACCTACACAAGATCCATCTCTATACTTCCTCAAGTTTATTCAGCAGCTCTCTGGCTTTGTTAAAGCCCTAAAGGGGGCACACTGGCACATCAGAGGCTGTCCTGGAAAGTTAAGGGATATCCTAGCTCAACTTCAAGTGGGATTTAGTCTCAAGTACAAAGCCCAAAGATAGGCCTGAGCTAGTCTGCCCTCAACTAAGAAAGGCACATTCCCTCCCTCGAGCTCACATGTGCTCACATCTCTAAGTAAACAGAATTAACAGAAGTTTCTTTTTGAAGCTGGAAGAAATATTTTCTATCCTTACAGAAGAACTGTAAGAATGTGCCCACAAATGCTTCAGCTTCCTGAAGGAAACTGCTAGGAGAAAGTTAGAGGAAGGCAAGATATGAAAGCTCAAAGGTTTCTTTACAGGCTTCTCTAAGAGAGAGACATGAGATTCACACCCATATCTATGCAGAGTAAGTTCAAGGTAAGATGAAAGACACATGACAGTAACACATACTACTACAGAAGACACTGTTACCTCAGCAACAAGCGTAGATTTTCCTGTTTCTCAGACTGTTCATACTTCACAGAAAGTATCAAGTAGCCCAAGGACACATCACTGGAATAAAAGTTCTGGTGCTCCTGAAAACAGGAATTCAAAATGCATTATCCCCAACATGCTTCCCAGAAAGTATACCAAAGTTTTTACAACTGTAAACTCAGGACTGGCTTGTTTTTTCCTTAAGTAGCAGTGGCATGCTTGAAGACATGCTAACGCTTGCCTTGCAGCCTCCTTAGTAATCAATGCATGAGTACAAAAGCTCATCCACTACCAGTAGAGTACTTCTGAGAAGAAGTAGAATGAGAACATTCAGCAACAGATTTTGAAGGACTCCAGTTTCTTGTAAATAAATTCCTATATTTGATAGATTTTTCCCTGTACCCACTCATACTCTGCATAACACTAAGCATACCTGGATGTAGTTATGGAAATTTCCCACACAAACAGTAATGGCAGGATCAACACATCAAATACAACATACCCTACTGTTGTTCTCTATGAACATGTACAGCTCAGTGAGGATGCAGCCAGAATTCCAGGAAACTACTTTGCAGGTAGAGGATGTTCTAAAACTAACAGTAGCATTGCTTCAACTTCAGTGGAGTGTACCTCAAATAGAATGTAATTCAGTTTCTTCCATCTAGCATTGAACTGTAAAGCAAACATTTTTACAGGGTGTATACAGAAGTGACTGCAGCCATATATTTCTTCCAGGTATATGGGCCATACGCCTGGTTGTATCAACAGAGGTTAAAATCTACAAACAAGTGAAATGAATGGAAATCTTTAGCACAAATAGAATTCTGTATAGGTGGAATCATCCAGAAATACTTAGATCTTTCTCATCTTCCTAGCAGAGGTTAATCATCATCAGGAAAACCATTCAGTAGACAGTTCTGGAGTTGGCCACTATATATTGATCAGTCCCTGGGCAACCTGATTAAACTCTGTATGTCCCTGTTCATTGCAGAGGAGTTGGACTAAATGGCCTTTAAAGATCCCTTCCAACTCTAAGGATTCTATGATTCTATGACTCTGTAAAAATCTGATCAAATAAAGAGACTGAATTAACACTTCAACAAATGGTCATAAGTTATTGTGTTTGAGGTGTAAGCAGGACAGAGAGATCAATGAGAATGTCATGCAGGAGATCCAATTATCTTTGGATTTAATCAGAACAGTATCATAATATTTCCCTGCTAATGAGAACTTCTGTTGAAAGGGATAATAGTAGAACATTCCACTATTAAGTCTCCAACCCAGAAGGATATGGTGAGATTAAAGTGGTATTTCTAGGCTAGAAGATAAGGTGAGAGTCCTCCTCAGTAAAGCAAAGTAAGAATAAATAAAACATAATAAAACCGAATAAAGAAATCCCAAACAAAAATCATCTCAGCTACACTACAATGGGCAGAATTATCAGTGCTTCCTTATGCCTTGGGGCCACGGAAATCAGGAGAAATCTCAAATTCAAGTAGAGGAGTCACTGGCAACCTGAGAAGACAGACAGGTATTGTGCAGTCAGTAATCAGGATTGAAAGATTCAGGGGTTGCATCACAGGAAGTATTGTGTAAATACAAACTTGCACACGACACAGAAATTTTATGCACTGAGACAGTCAGTTAAATGTCAATTGTACAGTCAGAACTTCCATGATCTGGAAGGTGTTCTAAGAAAGGACTACTCTGGACACAACTAATTAATAAGAACTCAATGGGAGCAAAGTGTCATTTGATCAAAATGAGTTGGTGTACAGCTGGCTAGCTGATAGCTCCTTCTTTAGCCTTCTGCCTAGGAAATACAGAAAGTCTGTTCTGTATCTGTTGGATTGCAACCTCTCCAAATACAGCTGTGAGATCTTCTTGGCTGTGGAAAAAATCAAAACAAATTTTTATATTAGTAATAATACTGACTAGCTGTGAAATAAGCGATAGAGATATACTAGTTATATACTCTGATATCTACATGAACGTATGCACCTTGAAGTAAACAGGCATAAATCGGTTCCATCTTTGAAAAAAAAAAGACTAATTAAGACTACAGTTACTCCCCTGATCCTGGATGTGAAAATGAAGCTATTGAACTTTTTTAAAGTATCAGAGATATCATCGTACTCACTTCCTCCTTGACAAACACAAACACAAAACAAAAACTCAAGGAACAAAACAAGAGCATGCTCAAATGACTAAGATGAAGACTAATATCAGGGAAGTCCATAAATCAAAGAAGTCAGATGCTAGAGTGTATGCCCAAGACAAGCTGTTAAGGAAAAGATGGCACAACACTGACAAAATTCAGGACCAGAAGTCATTAAAAAAAGAATACGAACAGAAGTCTGAAGTTAGCTGCAGTCAGAAATCAGAATGAGCTGCAAAGACTAGAAAACCAAATTCTTTTTGATGAGAATTCAGGGCCAGACCTCAGCAGGTCTGACATATTAGGATCTCAGTTACTATGGGAACCAGGCTTTTAGCTATTCAGCTGACCACAACCAGACAGAGCTGCACAATGGGGTACAAATCTTTTCCACAATAACAAGCACTAGCATTAATGAAGGTCTCAAAATAATTGAATTGTTACCAAAGCCATTGTGGATGCCTACCCTGATTTTGAATGTATACCTAGGTCAAAAGTATGAACAAAAACTCTAACTTCTTCCTTGTGACTTTTTTCCTTCTGTAATTTTCTTTCTCTGTAAAAACACTTAGGCAGCAGACGGCAGAATCAGAGTCCTTCAACACACAACAACATTTATTTTTAGCTGTCCCAAAGTCAGGGATGAACTATCAAAATGCTTTATGGATAATACTGAAGGTTGCGACTCAATGGTGACAAAATAACCCAAAGCTGAGATGACCTACGTATATTTGTACAGGTAGGTACAAATCTGATCAGTCACTGAAGCAGTTTCTGTAACATTTAAGGCAGTCTGAAAGGAAGTCAGGACTCTGCAAAAGCAATTAATATCTTCCATAAGGCCAAGGAAAAATAGAATACACAAAGAATGTTGGCAGTCTGCCTGAGAAGTTATTTAGTTATTAAGATATCTGCCATGTTCTTAGCCATTTGGGATTCTTTTTGATGAAATAGAATTATTTTGTCTACTCATTAACAAGAGGAAAGGAAAAGAAGACTTCCCCAAGACCTGGTCTGCTTCATCAGTTCTTTTAACTGTAGGAGTATATGAATTCAGAGAACACTAAAAAACCTTTACAGGATTCAAAATGGGCCCATTAATTTTTCCCTAAGAGAAATGAGAATTTTAAAAAGCTTACTTCAAAAAACTTTGCAACTTCTGGTCATCTGGTAAAATACTGGGATGATTTCATCCCTAAAGAAGGAGAAAAAGCAGCTTTGGTGGCACAATGATTATGTGATGTGACAAAAAGACAAAGATACCTGAACCTCCAAACACGTCAACAACAAAAAATAACTAATAAATTATATCACAGGGTAAACAAGATCGTTATTCCTGTCAGCCCTCTTGCTGAAAGAGTGCAAGGTGTTTGCTGTTTGCCAGTCAAATGATAACAAGAACCTAGAAAATACTGCTATTGTCAACTGCAGAACATAGAACCACTACAGCTGGACAGGTGCAAAAGTAATACCTTATCAGGTTGTCTGTGTTTAGGCCTTCCCTCCATCTCTACTTGGAGAAATCTGGAAAGAAAAAGATATCTATATCTTGGGCTGATGTCATCTTTTCATGTTAAGAAAACAGTAGTAGGCTGCTAAATACATGCATTTGCATGCCAGAAGGAAATGGTCCTGAATGGGAGAAGGCTTGTAGTCTTAGGAAGTCAGAGAACATGCTCACTAAAAAGATAGACTTGCAGTAATGAAACAAAATTACAGAAGCCTTAAAATAACAAAAGAGATTGTTACAGTTACACCTAGTTATAAAAATGTCCCTTGACTGCTTCAGTGTATCAAATAGTTTCCACATCTTTCCTCTCTGCTCAGCTAAAATTTGTTTTCACTGGTTGGGAAGCTAATTTTGAGTAAGTTCCTCAACATAGTTCACAGTACAGCAGTAACAATACTTTAAATCAGTACAAAGAAAGTACAGTATAATGGAGAAATACCTGACCAGATATCAACACAAGGCAAAAATGATTTTTCACCAGTACTGCCAGCTTGAAGTGCTTGTGAAACTGCACTCTCAGATCCTGACGGGCATTTTCAACATACGGCTTTATTAAACCCTTCCTGGCTTCCAGATAATTCTCTTCATTATAATCTTTGAAAACAAGGTAGGCATTTAGTAATTCCCGCAGTACTGTGCACAAGGTTTTACACCCTTCCTCCTGTCTGCAAAATGAACCTTACCAAACTTCTCATCATATAAAGCGCAGACCAAGAAGCACAGAATTAGAGCTCAGTAATGGATGGAATGTCTTAGTACTTTTTTGTGTGGCTGTTTCACAGCATCTGTAGTATGTTGGGGTTTTTGTTTGTTTGGTTTTTTTTTGTTTGTTTGTTTGTTTTGTAAATGTAAAAAAAAAAAATAATGTCAGTTTCAGTGACTTAGCATATGTGTACCCATAACATAAACATGCATACAGACTGTTGTTTTATGCTTGCCATAGGGATTTCTCACTAAGATGCACTGAGGATCCCAATTGCTGTCTAGATAATCTCTTGAGATAGCTCTACTGTCTACTGGGGGTCTAAATGTGGGACATCAATAAGAGGCTACCAGTTCTGATAAAGCCAGAATACTATGATGCAATTACAAAACTATGACCTGACTGCTATCACAGAAACAAGATGGGATGAATCACACAACTGGAATAGTATGATCGAGGCCTACAAGCTTTTTAGAACAGATAGAAAGGGCAGGAGGGGCAAAGGAGTTGCCCTGTATGTTAAGAAGTGGATAGACCATGAAAAGCTATCTGTGAGAAACAGCCACATTCAGGTTGAGAGCACATGGGTTAAAATTAGGAACCAGACTAATAAATGGTGGTCAGGGACTACTACATGCTGCCTGATCAAGAGGAGCCTGCTGATGAGGCTTTCTTGCACCATTTACAAGGGATTTCGTTCTCACAGCCTCTCAGCCTGATGGGGGACTTCAACCACCCAGCTGTCTGCTGGGAAAGCAACACGGCAGGCTGCAAACAATCCAGAAGACTCTTGGGAGTCTGCTGAGGATAACTTCATAGTCTGTCCAATACTTGGACAGACCAACAAGAGGTGAAGCATTACTGGACCTGGTTCTCACCAATACAGAGGAGATCATTAAAGAGGTTCAGATAGGAGGCAATCTGGACTGTAGCAACCATGCTGTGGTTGAATTAGTGATCTCAAGGAATATGGGCCTGGTCAGGAGCAGGGTCAGAACCTTGCGCTTCACAAGATAAAAATTCCACCTGTTAAGGAATTATTGGATGAGATCCTCTGGAAAACTGTCCTTAGGAACATAAGAACAGAACAAGGGTGGTACCTCTCTAAGGACAGCTTAAAGAGCACCAAGAACACCAAGAACATGAGCTCTCCATCTCCCAGTATAAAAAATCTAGCAAAAGATACGGGAAACTGACATGGCTGAGTAAGGACCTGCTGGTCAAATTAAGGGAAAAGAAGGAAATGTACAGGCAATAGAAATGAAGATGAGTGGCCTGGGAAGAATATAGGGATGCTGTCCAGACATGCAGAGACGGAATCAGGAAAGCCAAGGTGCAGATCAACTGAACTTCTTGAGAGATGTGAAAAATAACAGGAGATTCTACATATATATTGGTCAAAGAGAAGGACAAAGAAGAGGTGCACTTCCTCTATTAAATGAGAAGGTAGAACTGCCTTCAACAGACATGGAGAAGGCTGAGGTACTCAACGAGTTCTTTGCCTCAGTCTTCACTGCTAGTTTGACTTCCCATGTCTCTTGAGTCACTCAGTCCTCAGGCAGAAAGTGGAGGAGTAAAATCCCTATCACTATAAGCATAGAGCAAGTAAAAGACCACTGTGAGACTGATTGATGTTGTACAAGTCTATGAGGCCTGACAACATGCATCCCAGGGTTGTAAAGAAACTGACCAATGTAGTTGCCAAGCCATTCTCCGTCATATTTGAAAAGTCATGGCTGTTGGGTGAAGTTCCTGGTGGCAGAAGAAAGAGAAATATCAATCCTATTTTAAAGAAAGGGAGAAAGAAAGACATGGGGAACTACAGGCCTGTCAGTCTCACGTCTGTACCTGTGAAGATCATGGAATAGATCCTCCTGGAAGCTATGTTAAGGCACATGCATTCAGGATAACAGCCTAAGGGCATGTTATCATGCATGATCAGCCTGGCAGCCTTCTATGATGGAGTGACAGTATTGGTGGACAAAGGAAAGGCAACTGATATAATCTACCTGGACTTCTGCCTTTGATATGGTCCTACACCACATCCTTATCTATAAATTGGAGAGAGATGAATTTGAAAGGTGGACTATTTGATGGATAAAGAATTGGTTGAAAGGTCACAGCCAGATGGTTGTGGTCATTAGACCTATGTCCAAGTGGAGACCAGTGACAAGTTATGTCCTCCAGAGGTCCAACTAGGGACAGGCACTCTTCAACTTCTTTATCAATGACCTGGATAGTGGTATTGAGTATACCCTCAGCAAGTCTGCTGATGACACCAAGCTGAGTGGTGCAGTGAATACAATAGAAGGAAGTGATGCCATCCAGAGGGAACTGGAAAGGCTTGGAAAGTGGGCCATGAAAACCTATTGAGACTGAACAAGGCCAAGTGTAAGGTGTTGGGGTCAACTTGGGTAAGAGCAATCTCAGATATGTGTACAGACTGGGAGAAGAACTTATTGGGAGCAGCCCTGCGGAGAAGGACTTGGGTGTCTTTGCGGACAAAAAGTTGTACATGAGTCAGCAGTGTGCACTCAGAGCCCAGAAAGTCAACTGTATCTCAGCCTGCATCACAAGAGATATGGCCAGCAGGCTGAGGAGGTGATTATCTCCCTCTGCTCTACCCTACTGCATTTGGGAGTAGGTCCCCCAGCACAAGATGTGGAGTTGTTGGAGCAGGTTCAGAGGAAGGCCACAAAGATGATCCAAGGACTGCAGCACCTCTCCTATAAAGGCTGAGAAAGATATGCTTGTTCATCCTGAGGAAAAGAAGGCCCCAGGAAGATCTCACATTCCAGTATCTGATGGGAGCTTATACACAGGCAGGAGACCAACTTTTTACATGGTCTGATACTGACAGAACAAGGGGGAATGGCTTTAAACTAAAAGAAGGGATATTTAAATTAAAGATTCAGATGAAATTTTTTACTCAGAGAGTGGTGAGGCGCTTGAGCAGGTTACTCAGAGAACTTGTGGACTCCCCATCTCTGGAGGTGTTCAAGATCAGGTTGGATGGGGCCTTGAGCATCCTGATCAGATGGGCAGCAACCCCGCCCATAGCAGGGGAGTTAGAGTTAGACGATATTTAGGGTTCCTTCCCAAGCCATTCTATGATTCTACTGTATATACTCCAATCTCCAGTGTTGCCTAAATATTCCCTAAACCACCATCTTTGCCTTTCCCATCATGCTTATAAACTCTCGGGCTAAGAATTGCTCAAGGTTATTCAAGCTTGCAAGAGACCTTTCTTTACCTTTCAGAAATAACCTTCCCATGTCATCAGCAAGAAAAGCAAGCAACTTTGAACTGACAAAATACTTCCCTTGTGGAAAAGCTCTCAGTTTCTCCTTACCAAAGCCTTTTAAATCATGGGAACTGTCATGTT